>JAOVVA010000004.1:14260634-14272903 GCA_028565275.1 Leiocassis micropogon | reverse complement strand
GTGATTCTTTAGAGGGACACACAAACATACTATCATTGAAAATCAATTTTGTGTTTGTGACTAACCAGTCATGGACACCTGTAAGCTAAAGTATGTGAAAAGGGCCACAGCAGTTTCTTCCAAACCCTATGCTTTACTCTGATGCAGTGTTAGCTGCAGTGGAGGGTGTCACTTTTCTGGAAGGAATCAAAAGTTAAGTCCTCAGCCTTTGTGGGTTTATAACTGTTATGTGCTTGGTGATGAATAAGTACTAACTTGTGGGCCGGTACTGGGCACATTACCAAACTGGGCGAGGGAAAAGGCTACATAACAAATGACAACTTCTGGTATACAAAGATTAATGAAGAGCATGCGCACACACACACACATACACATATATGTCATGGTGTCTGAGTGTACACACCCACTGAATAATGATTTATTTCAGGGGTGTTAGAATTCAGTCCAGTCAAGTATCCCACACAGTGTACCATTCACCAACACTTAAACACAACCACTAACCAGGCAGTTAGCAGATTAGTTGAATTAGCTGTGTTTAAAGCAGAGAAAAAAAATCACCTACTGTTCTGGACACTGACTATCCAGGACTAGATTTGGACACCCCTGCTTTAGTTGATGGTGTCACATATTATTTACATTTACATTTAGGCACTTGACAGATAAAACCAGATACCTAACTATAGACTACTGGCATTTGTTCAGATAAATAAGAATGATGCTTTGTGTATTTGCGTAATCATAATTATTCACTTCTTCTGGAAGAACTTTGTTAACTGATTGATGAGATAAATGATTAATTTTCTTAATTCAAAGAGCTGCATGAAAACATCCATCTTGTTGAATAAGTAGAGAGGAGTGGAGCTGTTTCTTTACTTTCCTTTTTTTGTAGAACAAAAGATCTGTTAAAGCAGATCTTGTCTCTACATGTTTACAGGGGAGTGTTTGCTTTGGACTGTTCCCAGTTCCTCTTGCGGAAGGAGGGCGCAACCAGTGACCACATTAAAACAGGCACACAGAAGCTTCATGTATGTTGTTAATAATTCATAGTAACTTAAATAACTTAATGTCTTTGAAGAAGTTTCATCTTAAAACATATTTTGACCCAAAACTGAGTAACTTATTTGCTATTATATTATATGTATTTTGGGTGTTTTTCAAAAAAACTTATGTACAAATGTGGTTTATATCATGTGAAACTTACTCCAACATTTCTTTATTTCCACCCAACATTCCAGACACACATGTGCGCCGGCTGTGGATATCGCCAGGAAACACTTTCGCAATCACACTTTTTTCTCTCTCTCTTCCTTCCAGGAATGAGGAACACAATAGTAAAGAGGAGGAGGGGAACGTCTGGTGAAGGAAAGGGACAGCTGCATGAGTTTAGTCTGGCTGAGGCATGTACTCACATGCACCTTGTTTCCAGTGTTGCAGTGTGTGTGCATCAAGCAAACCACAGCAACTACATCATGATTAGTCATAAATTATACATCGTAAAGTGGACAACATGCAAGGGCTATCATGTCCAACCTGACTGACATTGTGGCTGCTAGAAGCTAGCTGTTCTGGTCCTAGAGTGCTACAAGACACCGCATAAAAATAAATAAATTACTAGACACTGATTAGTTTACAAGTTCTTCAAGGAACATGACACAGTCATTCCTACATGAGCTCAACCTCTGAAAGTGCAGTGCTGAGGAGTTGTGGTCAGCTGACTTAAGATTTGCCTGACCCATATTTTGCAAAGACCCAAAACAACAGCAACTGAATCATACTTCTTTTTTTTCTTTCAGGGAAACGCCTATGTCCCTGTGAAAGAATGTAGTCATACAGGCCCAGTTTAAAACATTGTTTAGTGTAAACATTTACTCAGGGAATAAGAGGAATTGAATATTGAGTGACGTATAATTCCAGAAATTACGTATATTTGAGCTGAGCTACAACAGTCCAAATGTTCATTTAATCCTTAACATTAATGCATCAGTAATTATCTTGCTATTACAGTAATAAGTTTGCAAATCAAACTGTTGCTATATATAATAAAGTAAGACATCATAAAACCTGACATACACACTTTGACTTCTGAGGAATGGCCTAGTATATTATACTACACAGGCAGAGGTAAGATGTACTTTGGAGCCTAGACTCGTACTGAATCCTGCATGCCATGCATTCTTCAAGGCACAATGGCTCATTTTGTGAGCAGTAAAAATGGACTGAGGACGAAAGTCTTTCAGTTTCAGTAAGAGCACTTACAACTGTCTGGTTCTTATCTCACCACTGTCTTCCTCTTACAGTTACTTCTGCTTTCTTTAAAGGAAGTGTGGGAGTCATGTAAGTTTATGTGAGGTTGTATTTAATGGCTGGAAGTTTCAGTTTTGCACCCTACATGTGGAACATGTGATCTTCCTAAAGACACTTTACATAAGCTCATGTTTGTCTAATGAATGATATTATTATGACAGTAGTCATAATAAACAAATTACATAAACCTGTAAACTTTTTCACAACAGGGACTTGCTAACAAACTTCCTAATAAAAAATAATCAATCTTTGTCATGGATTGGGCGACACGGTGGTGTAATGGTTAGCACTGTTGCCTTGCACCTCCAGGGTCCGGGTTCAATTCCCGTCTCTTGCGTGCATGAAGTTTGCATGTTCTCCCTGTGCTTGGTGGGTACTCCGGTTTCCCCCTACAGTCCAAATAAAGCAGGTAAGGCTACTTGGCGTTACCAAATTGCCCATAGTGTGTGAATGAGAGTGTGAGTATGTACCCTGTGATGGATTGGCACCCTGTCAAGGGTGTACCCTGCCTCATGCCCTAAGTCTCCTGGGATTGGCTCCAGGTCCCCATGACCCTGAATACAGGATAAAGCGTTAAAGATGAGTAAGTGAGAGTGAGTGTCATGGGTTGTTTAACTTAAATGTGTGCTCTGAAATAAGGAGAAAAGGAAAGAAGATACTTTCACATTTTTTAATACGTGACCATCACGTAATAGTCAGAATAGTAAATACCAAAATACATCGATTCATAATACAACATCAAAAACAATATGTACAGGAATAATGTTACAAATGTACAAGTCTTTATAAAACAAAGACATCTGGAGGAAAACCAGTGGCCTCAGTCTTGCAGACTCTTGGTTTGTAGGCAGTTCTTACAACAGTGTAACATTTGTATGTTTATAAATGTAATCATAAGCATAACACTTCACACAAAATAATCGTCCATTGTGAAGATCCATCGTGATCTTCTGATGGCTGGTTAAACTTAACTGAGCCCACAACTGTTGAAAAGTTTAATTCCGCTCAATGACGTCATTTCCTTTGACGGTGTAATTCTCTGTAGTAGCACCAACACGTTAACATTCCTCGGCTTTACAACACGGGCCGCGTTCCAAATGGCTTTTTAGTCCCCTTATGAGAACACCACATAGTGTATGGCATAATTAGCATATAGTGCACTAAACAGAAGCCGGTTTGGGACTGGGCCTTGGTGAAAACACTGTAGCCGGGCTTTTACTCGATAGCACCGCGCGTGTGGCGGGGAGATCCCCGTAACCACGTGTTTTAGAGTAACCCAGAAATACGGCAGAAACCACCACGTGTGAACACTTCTGTAAAGTCTTAAACGTGTTTTTCCCCTAAAACGCGACGATGGCTGTGCTCCATGGATTGAGATTCTTTAGCATTTGGTCACAGCAGATTTGGCCCGAGTCCTCGGTCTCTTCCTGGGTGTCCTCTTTCGCGCTGTCTTTACTTAAAAGTCCAGAAAAACTAGACCCGAAAATGGTGATGAGGTTCGACACGTTGCTTGTTTCCATCTCCTCACTTTCCTCCTGATCCGACGTGGCTGTTTTAGTCCGTTTTAAAGGAGAAGCAGTGCTGGCTGGGGTCTTATCGGCGCTTCGTTTCCTGTGTGAACAGGGGCCGGGTTTCGGAAGCTGTTCTGAACTCCCTTCCGTTAGCGTTTCACGGTCCGAAGTGTCCACCTGGGTTGGTTTAGATTCACACTGAGTTCCACTACTAACCACAGGGGTCTCTGTCGATGGCGGAGAAACATCGGCTGTATCATTAGCGTTAGAGTCGAGTGGAGCCTCAACCTGTGACTGGCTCTGTACACAGCCGGCGCTCTCGGGCTGCTCGGGCCGCTCACACTCCTTCTCCTGCGCTCCGTCCGCCAGCTCCCACTCCCTGCTCTCTCCGTGTTGGGAATTCAGACACACTCCGCTGTAATAGTCACTCAGGTAAACCTGGCGGGCGCTCCGGAGGACCAAAGACACCAGAAGATTTTTGTGCAGCTTGATGCCTCCGCGCTGGACTCGAGAGTTGTAGATTTTCCCCAAAGAGATGCTCATGATCCGGTGCGCCTCCACCTTGTACTCCATGACGGGATCGATAAAAAAAGCTCCGAAAAGTCAAATATGTAAAAAGACAGCTCAGACTCGATCCGCTGTTTCGAATTTTATCTTCACAGTATCAGCTTTAAATAGCTGCTGAAACACTTACAGCGCCAAAAAAATAACCCCAAACAAGTCAACTGTTTCAGGAGTACTTGTTCCTCTACTAGGTAGATTCGGACTCGTGTTGCTTTCACGACGTAGCGACGATGAATACGTAATAGAAGAATCGCATCGGTAAATCCTTAATGTTATTATTTTGGGTAATAATTTGGGATTACATTACCCCTGTAATTCTATCACGAACCCAGCAGCAGCCTAGAGAGGAATGAGACCGTTGCTATTTTTAGACCGTTTTTATACTTAAACGTAAACGCGTACGCGGGCCAATCGCGTCACGAGATAAACGATACCAACGTTCGGCTTTCCGCCCCGCCAAATCGACATGGACCTATAGCGTCGCTTTATGCAAATGAGCCATATTTCAACGCAAGCATGGACAATTATTTAAAGACACACGAATGTTTTTAGGATGAGGAACTGAAATTGTTTTTAATAATTAATTCGCAAAAATAAAAAAAACAAGCGAAAGTGTTAGAGCAAAATACAAAACCTACAAACACATACTTCACTATTACCGTCTGATGTACTCAGACAACGATTTGTAGGCAAGCATATTGAAGATTAGCCGCGTTTAAAATACTAACCAATATGTTTTAGTAATTTATGACGTGGGTATTTCAATTCAAGACGGGGATAATAAAGCTGAAATGTAGTGCGTTATTGTATTGTTATTATTTACAGAAAAGAAATCGGAATATATTTAGTTTATAAGGACGTAGTTGAAGGTAATATATTGGATAAACAACAGTTAGAAAGTGTGACGTTATGTGATCTACATCTGGTGACGACACTTAAAGATCCCATAAATTATTTAAATCGGTTGTATCTTGTTTTAGGTAGGTCAGGATTAAAATCCTCTCTGCGCCCTTAAACCCCCCCCAACTTCCTGGACTGATGTAATGGTTTGAGTGTCTGCTACAGCACGGTCACGTGATCGCTATTGTGCAAACCCCGACGGTGGAAATGTGAATGGAGCCGTTAGTAGTGAAGGGGGGAGGGGAGACATGGGGATCTGTTTTTAGGACACAGTTAGGCGAATGTGATATTCACTAAACAAATAAAGGCGAAACAAGATTTGCGATAACTATTTAAATCCAAATCAACGCATGCGGCAAAGATATTATTAAAATGAGAGGTTATTGGAAGCTCGGATGATATAAGGCTTATAAACAAAAACAGACAGAATGACGTAATAGGCTTTTAAGCGCAGTGCTTGTTTATGCACGTCATGGATTAAAGACAGATTTTACAACTTTATACTCCAAGTACACCATGTACAAAGTTTCCTATTTTATGTGTGGTAAATTCCAATAAGGTAGTGGATCAAGAAAATTCATATGCAGCACATGAATAGATCCATTCATTCATGTTCAGTTAGTGCTTTATACTGGTCAGGCCGTCGGTGGATCCAAGCTCTGGGAACATTAGGTTTAAGAGAAAAATACACCAGTTTATTGCACATACATCCATGTCCATGCACACATTTAAATGCTTATTCATACCTAGGGACAATTAGATTCTCCCACCCACTTGCCTTTTTGGAAGTGAGAGAATGCTGGAAAACTCGGAGGAAACCTATGTATCAATGAAGATAAAAATGTGATACAAGATACAGAGAGTATTCTGAGCTCAGGATAGTACGAGGGACCCTTCAGCTGTTGGACACCAATACTTCCTTAAACAAATATAACTATGGCCTACAACAAAAAGGGTGGGTTTATCGTTTGTCATTTAAGCAATGGAAAATTGTTGTGCTGTTATGATATGGGAAGCATTGTACTGGCATGGTTTGGATGCACTTTTCCCACTTCACAGGATATGTCACTGCAAGTAATTTCGAAGTTTTTCTGGCTAATCTTCTTCGTCTAAGCATGAAGCTTTACCTGATGGTTTGTTCTCTTTCAATATGAATCAATCTCCATATACAGGAGAAGGGGGATAACTGAATGGTTTGATGAGGCTAAAAATGATGTAAGCCATATGCTATGGCCTTCACAGTTAGCAGATCGCAACCAAACTAAACACAGATGAGGAAGGAAGTGGTAGGGTGATGTTTTAGTCAGTGCTCTCCACCAGCTTAATCAAAACATCAACTAAGAATAAGATGATAAATGATGGTCATTACTCCAGTACAGTTCTGGAGCTGTCCTGGTGGTCTGTGGTAGCACAACACATTAATAACCCACTTAATAACTTTTAGGAATATACAGTTAATAAAGTAGACTAGCAGAATTGCTATACTTACATTAGAAGCCTGTGATCAGTAGTTATAATAAACACTCATTCAGGTGCCAAGATGAAGTAGTATAAACATGACTGCATGTTTTATACCAATGGTTTCTAACTGAAATACCAAGTAAGTATTACTTGATGTTGCATCATTCATGTGAAAAACAATCCAGTCAGAAGATTCCTCGGGCATAACCTTTGTGTACTGCTTACTTTCTGCTTTCATTAATAATGTCTCCCGAAGAAGTTTAATATTAAGCTTATATAAATACAGTGTCTGAATGCTTCAGCGCTAAATGACTGATCTAAACATAATGCTGCTGTTAGACACTTATACAATGGAGTTCAACTTTGTCTAATGATGAATTAATAATGTTTGATGGAGGTTTTATGTAGCTTTTCCGTTAATTAAATCGGTGATATTCAAGACACAGTAACCAGTAACTGCTGCTGGGTAGTGGTATACGTATCACAGTTAATGAGTGAGGTATATGAATAATTAAGTTATTTTAAGCACTGCAGTTAATAACGCAATAGGACAGACATGATGACAGTCACTTAGTTAAAAGGGGTTACATGTGTTATTTCATGAGGCAGTCAAGCTGTACGCATGCAAACATTTAAAACAATATTGATAAGCAGAATATTACAAATTTACATAATTTAAAATGTTTAAAAATTAACATCTGCATAAAACATACATAGCAAAACTACCTCAGTCTTGCAGACTCCTGCTTCATAGACTGTGTAACATTTTATTTAAAATTATAAATTTCATTGATTTAAATAGCATACTACATTATACTATTACTCCCCATTCATTATAAACTTCTAATTGCCTTATTAAATGGACCCAGTCCACTAATGTTGCAATGAATCAATCCGAAAAGGTAAATCGTGCCCTTATTAAAGATTTTATGATTTTAAAGGCAGGAAAACAGACATTATGCATTATGCCTGTACAGGTAGGCTCCTTGTTTTAAATCCATTTTTTTCTTTTAGGAATACACCTAATTTCCATATTTACTTTTCTTAAATAGTAATCAAAATAAAAGAATTCATAAAAGGAAATTTAATATTGTATTGTTTTTAGGATTCTGATGAATTCTGTCTTACTTTGAAAACAGAAAATCCTCAAAATGTTTTTACAAAGTATTTTGTTCCATCGTTCAGATATTCCAAACTTGTGCATATACAGTACTTAGGCGGCACAGTGGTGTAGTGGTTAGCACTGTGGCCTCGGACCTCCAAGGCTGAGGGTTCAACTCTGTGTGCGTGGAGTTTGCGCATTCTCTCTGTGCTTGATGGGTTTCCTCCGGGTACTCTGCTGTCCTCCCACAGTCCAAAAACATGCAGATTAAGTTAAGTTAATTGGCCATCACAAAATTGGCCATAGGGTGTGTGTGTGTGACCTAAGATGGATTGGCACCCAAAGTCTCCTGACATAGGCTTGAGGCCCCTGTGACCCTGTACAGGATAAGCGGTATAGAAGATGAATGAATGAATTAATTAATGCATATACCCAGTGGATGGGTGGTTAAAATCTTATATTGGCAAAAATAATATTTACAGTATTTCTAAAAATTCACTCCCTTTACAATTTCGGGAAGAAAAAAAAAAATCCAAAAATACCCTATAATTAGATAGGCAGACAGATATGCGTCAAATTCGATAGTTCAAGAGATAAAAAAAAAAAAAACGAGAATAAAAATATGACCTCTAACCCGGATGTAGAATGCGTGCGCGTCATGGCGTTGCAGTAGAGTGGATTCCTGGTTCACATGTAAACAGCGCGCGTGCGCGCACACACACACACACATATCCACCCACCCGCTTGTTCATGATCCTGCCAGAACGCATAAAAATAAGAGCCGAATTTCAGGGCATGTCTTTTTTTGCATAAAGGGTCTTTTATCTGAACAGCACAATGTCGATGGAAGACCCGTTTTTTGTTGTGAAAGGGTGAGTGTTTCCTCTGACTGAACTAACTGTCGAACAATAGCGTTAGCAAGCTAGCTATAGCAACAGATAACGAGATTAACGTTAGATGTCCACTCAACATTAACTACACGCGGTGTCTGTAAAGATTTCTCTACACACGGTTTGTTTGTGGACTGAAGATGTACAGACATAAAACAAAAACAAACCGGGTTACATCACTAATTAACTAGCAAACACAGAACTTCTTAGAAAGCAAAGTAAGAGCCAGGTTAATGTACATTAACAGTCAAACCAGTCTGTATCTGTTAAACGTATAAATGTTACCAGTTTCTCTTTAGTGGTGCGCTGTTGTTTCTATTGAAATGAGATCCTGACTATCAGCTGATATATGATACTGACATGAAAGGAATAAAACATGACTGGGCATGCTGTTATGGAAAAATGGTCATTGATGGTGTGGTGTTCTGTGGCCCGATGTTTGAGAATACTTTCACAATCCTAAAGTTGATTATTTTCATATAACATCATGCCTTGAAGTGTTTTCTTCCTCTTATACCACAGCCCTTTGTTAGTGCTTTATAGCCCCTTTAATGTTGTGAATTGTCCACCAAACTAGTGAGCTCCTATTATCACTTATATTTTAGCTGTTTCAAACAAATGTTTTCTCACCACCTTAATCTTTTTACTCTCTCTTTTACTTACTCTTTTCTCTCTCTCTCTCTCTCTCTCTCTCTCTCTCTCTCTCGTGAAATGAATAAGACACAAAATATGGGGCTCATTCATGTAACTGAAACCCCCTGAAAGTGTAAATGCTTCTGTCTTGACACATCTCCTTGGACTATTTACTGTAATAAAGTACTGACATTTGAGACACCTTATATAAATGTTAAATAAACACTTTTTAAAAGAAAAGACCACTGTATTCATTATTATGGATTAGTCTTGCGTCTTTGAGTTGTTACGTAGAATCACAGGTTACTATAATCCTGTGATTTGCCTTAGAGCTGCAACACTGTCAGGGCTGCTATTATAGTAAATGAATCAACACCTTCAAATGATCCGGACTTGGAACCGGCACTGTATCCAGTGGCTGGAATTTGGGCATTAGGCTGTAATCAAACCCAGGCCTTCCGCATGGCAGATGAGAAATATGAGGTACATATGTGACCCCCCCCCCTCTCAAAAAAAAATACAATGGTTAGAAAATTATATTTTCTGATTAGAAAATATATTTTAGGTTAATGCCATTTTTGTGTGTGAGGCAAGGATTGGATTAGTGGATATTTAAATGGCATGGCTGGAAAATTCAAAGTAATGTAGCTTGTCAAGTTGTGCAAAGCATCAGAGTTATAATGGCAGCTACTTTTTGACTACTTTTTTTCTGTTCATGTGGAATATCATTTGTGTCTTTTACAGCAAAAAAAAAAAAATTGTCATTAGATTGTTTTCCCTTTTCGAATACTTCTTGCTTGTACTGAATATTGTTCACTATGCTTTAGGGAGGTCCAGAAGGCTGTCAACACTGCACAGGGTTTGTATCAGAGATGGACCGAGCTGCTGCAGGATCCTGGCAGTGCCTCTAAAGAGGAGGTTGACTGGACCACTAATGAGCTGAGGAACAGCTTGAGGTCTATTGAGTGGGATCTTGAAGATTTGGATGAGACCATTAATATCCTTGCAGTTATTTACATGTTATTTTTGTCTTTTTATTAACGATAATGCTGCTTTTACCTGCTACCTGTATATGAATGCGGTACCTTAACAGTGACTTTTCACGTATTGTTGAAGCAAATCCGCGAAAGTTCAATCTTGATTCTATGGAGCTGAACAAGCGGAAAGCCTTTATCACAAACACAAGGCAGACGGTTAAGGTGAGTTTTAAACAGTGTACTTTAGATCTGTTCAGATTTACTGATTTACAATCAGTATTTTAATTCAATATATCTAGATGAAAAGTGCATGTTAAAAGTCATTTCATATGTAAGTAGTTAGATCTAAAGTTCTCCTGAGTATATCACGTTATGATATATTCCATATAGTGTGCATGTATAGTCAATGTGAAGCCATTGTTTGTTGAAAGACCTTATATAGAAACTGGTGCTTTTCTATAATAACATGATAAATATGATAAATTTGTGCATTAGATTGTAATGCACAAATTGTAATATGTTGGTAAATAAAAAGATGCAAATTTGAAATACTACAATTTATGCTAAAATAAGTTTAACTTTGAAATAAGTTCTTAAACCTTGTGTAGTCTGTGGTACAAATAGTGATACAATTAGTAATACAATTAGTTATGTGATATATTTATTCTTTTTGCAGTCTAAAACTGTATATAATTATGTAATCATGAATTAAACACAAAAAAATTAAAATAAATATAATTTTATAAATTTTAAAGGAATTTTACTCAGCCCTGTTGTGGATAAAGTATCTGAATTGGGAGCCTTTTTGCACCCTACTTATTGTCCATATAAATTTTACTTTTCAGGAGATGAAAGATCAAATGGCAAGTCCAATGGCCATGTCCATGTCTGACAAGAAAAACAGACAGGTTTATACAGATCCCCATTCTAATTTAATTTATCCTTCATTAATACAAGCGGTTGGTGTTGTATTGGTGTAAACAAGTGTGATCTCTGCTTTCTGTGGTAGACTTTAATGGGTGATGGAGGGTCTCGTGGACCGATTTGGCAACCAGGAGGCGATAAATACATGCGTCTGGACAGAGAACTGCAATCCGCCAACTCTCAGTTTATTGACGAGCAACAAACTCAGCAACAGGTATTAAAGTCCACAGTACAGAGAATATGCTTGTGAGGTGATAACCTTCTGGAACAACCTTTTATATCACTATTCCTGTATTAGGGAATAAAGAATGTTTGTAAAATAAAGGGACCCTAGGAGTATATACAGAATATTAATTACAAAAATAAAACTTGAGAACTCATTAGTTCTAAATAGTGATGACGATGTCCAATGATAATGATTAAAAAGAAAATTTGTCACCATTTAGTCATGTTGGCCATACATCTGTACATGTAAATTATTTTTAAGCAAATAATTTTATGCAACATTGCATTGAATAACTGATTATAAGTAAGTTAAGTATTGCTTAGGTACTGTCAATTTGTTGCACAGATTTTGCTTCATATCTTCATGACCGGTTTATGTTGTTTGTATAGCTCATTGCGGAGCAGCAAGATGAGCAGTTGGAGCTGGTGTCGGGGACTATTGGCGTTTTGAAAAACATGTCTGAACGAATTGGACAGGAGCTGGATGAACAGGCAATGTAAGCAGTGCAACTAATCTCTGTTCACACTAACTAGTAATTTATTCTGGTTTTAGATTGCAGATTTTTGACCTGATTTTCATGTCACAAATTAATATTGCACTTTGTAAAAGCATTCCTTAGTCATGAATTGATAATGCATAATGAAAATGGTTGCCTTTGTGACCTGACAGTAGGTGACATGGTAAGCCTTTGTATATAAGCCCTATATATATATATACACTGAACAAAAATATAAACGCAACACTTTTATTTTTGCTCCCATTTTTCATGAGCTAAAC
>JAOVVA010000004.1:14235457-14253782 GCA_028565275.1 Leiocassis micropogon | reverse complement strand
TGTAGAAAGAAATAAAAATCAGGAACCATCATGGAGTTAGAAAGTGTTCTAAAACTTTTGAACGGTAGTGTATATATTTGTGTGTGTATGTGTGTATGTGTATATATATATATATATATATGTATATATATATATACACACACATATATATGGAACAAAAGGGGAGCTGTAAATACAAAAAAGCATAAGAAACTAAGAACTCAAATACAGAATAAAATTAAGAATTATGTAAAAATTCAACCAAGAATTTACACTAATGTGGTTCTGATAAAATTTTAATAATAAAATTAAAAAAATGAAAGATAGCAAAATCTAAGCTATTGGTTTTTAGTCATAGTTGTCTGTTGGAAAAAGAAACAAATATTCCAATGACTTTCCCAAAACAAGTATCTGGTACATGGAGTTATGTAGAAAGAAAATAAAATTAAAAAGCTCTCATATAATTTGTTCACAAAAATGACAATGCTTGCCTGAGACAAATATCCTTTACATACAGCGCAAGGACCAACTGCATCTTATAATTGTATTTTTCACCTGCTGATTAACTCCATTTGATGTAAAAAATAAAAAAATTAAAAAAGAAGAAATTGCATTTATATGTTGAATATAGAGAAATATTTCCAAAGATATCATAAATACACATATTGGAACATGGTCTGCATTTTTATGGTTGTCATCATCTCATTTGTAAACTCTTTTCTCTCATAGACCGGCGACAGTGGTGCGCTATTGGCATTTTGTTGGTTATCCTGTTCGTTGTGATCATCTTCCTCATTGTTCTGTGAACAGCAGTCTGTTCTCGACCACTCCAGCTTTCCTCATTCCAAATGAACTAAGGATTGACTAAAAGAAAGGTGCTTTAAGGAAAGCAATCACCTTTGTCTTTACTTACACAGATATACCCGTAATTGCTGAGTATTACGCTTCCTTTTTCCACTCCAAAATGTTACCTGTGTGGTACTTTAGCTTGTTAGGTTGTAAATATCTATATTTTTCTTTTTTTTTTCTCCTGGGGGCGAATGGGTCTCCAACCCGAATAAGTTGTGTGGTCTGTGTCACTTACATTTACTGTAAGTGTGTTAGTACAAAAGGAAAAAGAAAGTTGGATAAGATTTGAAAGTAGTGTCCTGAGTCAGGGCAAAATGTAATTTTGTTACTTTTTATTTTCTGTGTCATTAATGTTTCAGAGTGATTTTTTAAAGTAATAATGAGCTAATTATTTTTTTTTCATATGAAAATTCTAGGGCTAATTGTTAATCTTTTGCCTCCTGTTCTGTTCGTTAACTGGTATAACAAGTACGTCTATGATATAGGTGCTGACAGTTTCCCATTAACAAAATAATCTCTGCACTGACTCCTTTCTAATGACGGACAAAAAAATAGAGGTCGACAGAGTGTACATATCAGCAGATGAATTACAGTCAGCAACTATATACCTAAAGTGACTTGTATAGTGGATCCCGATACCTGATAATATGGCCAGTAAATGTAGGTACACCTTAGACATACCTAATAATTAATATCCCAGCGGTGATTCTAATGATTATTTCTAATAATCATTGATAAATACTGATGTTAAAGCTGTACTAAACACTGAGGTTTCTTGATTTGGAACCAGATTTATTTTTGAAGCAGGTATTTGATTAACCGCACTAACAATAACCACTTTTTGTAGTAGCTCTTTCCAAATGCTTGTGCATTCTTTTTGTCCTGTCTCAGTTTATTGTAGAGATTTTAGTGTAAACTAAATGAGATTGACAGAGCGAGTTTGACTGTAACATATTTTGCAACATACTTTGAGCATGTTTGCTTTTGAGGTTCATTGTAACTAATATAGTACTGGTCGATTAGCAGACGATTACTAGTCCTCCTGCATAAAGATTAATTTGGTTTGATACGATAGAGATGTAACTACACTTATTGTTGAGTTAAAACACACCTGGGGGGCATTTTCTGCTGAACAGTTTTCATATTGCATGCATGTACTTTAGCTCAAAGTCCTTTAATCATATTAGCGGAACATCGCGAGAGATAAACACTAGGGGGAAAAATTTAACACATGTATTCACACGTGTTATATTTTTATGAATTCAAACACTACTTTATGTTCATTACTTTATGTACATCATCTTAGAAAGTGCAGCTCTGACAACGTCAAATATAACAAACAGAAATCAGGCTTGATTCAGCTCAATTTAATTTTCATAGTAAGTTGAATTAAATAAATTTGTATTCATTTATTACACCAGTTCTTTTTTTTTTCCTGACTTGTACTCAAAAGGCTGATAGATGTAAACTTTTCAAAAATCAATAGGGGTCACTTTTAAAGAGAAATAAGTTGCTTTTCCTCATATGAAAACTATATTGACATTTTTCCTTTTTCCACTGCAGAAAAATAGCAGCATGTAATATTCATGCACAAACACAGAGTTGCCAGTAAACAATATGTGTGTGTGTTTTTGTTAACTTGGACACTTTGAGTTGACCACATGACCAAAGTTAATTGAATTTTTTTTATTATTTTTTTGTCAACAGCAAAAACAAACTGTGGGTTGTGATGTCATTCTTTTTGCAATATTCACTGTGAGAATTCCATTTGAACCTGCACCCAGTTGAATATAATTTGTCTCATAGGTCTAAAGCCAGTTTTAAAGTCAATTCTAAACCCTAGTGTGGTATAGAAATTCAGTTTTCCCACACATATGTTTGAGGTACATTTGTAAATAGCAGTGTGTAATATGGTCATAGTTTAAACAGTTGGTACAGAGGGTGATTTAAAGAAGACTAATTATGGTTTATCATGTAACTGCTTAGGTTTTTATATGCCCATACAGTGTGTTTTAGTGGTTATGTACAGTAATTATACTTCATCCATAAATAAATATTACTCGCAAAAAATATAAGAAAAGCCACAATTGTAAACATGCACCTGTATAAACAGACTCAGAGTGGAGTTTACAGCGGATGTCGCACCTACAAAGGTGTAAGCTGTATGTTATAAAAAGTTATAAATAAGATGTAGACCTGTATTAGTTTTTTTTAGTAGTAGTGCTATATAGTAGTGCTAAAGCAGGCTATTATACAGCTTACATTCTACTGGTGAACTGGCTGCAAAACCTAAAGTTCCAATGGCTCCTGTTTGAGCCTGGTCTTGTTTTCTTAAATATTCAGTGGAAAGACACTCATTGTTGTGTATTTTCAAAAGTATTTCTGCGGTCTTTATTCAGAATGTGAAGGCCCGTTCCTATTACTTTGTTGAGATTGACGGCATATGATAAGTCATGCAAAGAGGTTTGGCTGTTTGTGACTACCTTAAAGCTGTCAAATAAAACAGGAACGGTCACTCATCACTTCTTAAGAAGTCATGTATAATTCTAGATTTTAGTGACTTTTTAGGCAAGATTTTATTTGTTTATTTGTTTTTTTTACTTGACCAATACTACACTGCCTAGCCAAACAAAAGTCATACGCACTAATATTTTGTTTCAATGCTTCATGTGTAAAAATGATTCCTTATAATTCCTGAAACACTTTTTTACTTTTAATTTCAAGTCTTGCCTCTTCAGTCATTGAAGAATATAATTCATTGATGGAATGTTTTGGTCATTCATTATATTTAGATTGTCATCTGACTTCATTTTATTGCTACATAACATTTGCTGAACCTAGACCTGACCAACCGAAGCAACCCCAGATCATAACACTGAGAGGCTTGTACATTGGGCATTATGCATGACTCCTACACCTTTCTTACCCTAACACACCCATCACACTAAAATAGGATTAATTTGACCTCATCAAACCACATGATCTTTTTCCATTGCTCCAAAGTCTCCCTAACAAAGACTTTTTTTTCCCTGTATGGACTCACTAAGAAGTGGTTTCTGTATGGTCACATAGCTGTTTAGTCTCAATCCTTTGATTTCTTATTACATTGTGTGGAAATGCTCTTACTTTCACTGTAAAAAATAGATTTGGTTTCTACCGTCAATGTTTTTTAAAAAAAAAATTATGAAGCAACTTTAAGTTTGTGATCTAAGCTTATATTTTTTCAACCACATTTCCTCAATGAATTTGACGGTGCACCACTATCCTTTCAGGTTTTTATTAAGTGTTCTACAGTTCTTAACCCAATAACAGTAATTTGAGCAATCTCCTTAGATTTTTTTTAATTTTTTTTTTACATTTTGACTCTTCTGGAACAGTGACTTTTTATCGGCCAGGCAGTGCATTGACCAAAATCCGCTGTGAAGTTCAGAACACTACATAGCTAGTGCCTTAGTATCTCATACAGCAGGAAGGGCAAAAAAAGATTTTTCTTTAGCTAAGCATTATCCACCATTTGAGGAGGATATACCTCTCTTTATCCATATTTCTTGAGATGGCATTAGAGAAATATGCTTGAGAAGGGGGTTGGTTTAGTTTCACATTGTACCTGATTAGATGAACCAAAAGCAGCTAAACTTTAGCTGAGTGGTATGTACGTCTGAAGGTTTATTATTTATCAGAAATATTCAATTAAGATAAAACAAACCTTTGGTAAGTGTTCAGAAATCAGTGCTAAATAAGTTGTTACATAGTTATATAAATAACTATCTCTATAGCATCAATGAAATGAAATAGAACTATACTAGATCTGACTTGGAACTGGACCTAAACTACCTCCCTTAAATGTTCCTAGTTGTTTTGATCTGCACCCAAGTGTTATTACTGGGTTCCTACCTGTCTAATGAAGAGCCCCCCCCACCCCACCACACACACAAACACACACGATTACATTCAGACAGGCTACACACTGCATGTATGAATGCACTCTTCTAGTAAAAGTCAAATTTAGTATGCTTAAAGGTTGTTTGGTTAAGTTGAACTGAGTTCTATATAGAACCTTACAACAGAGTGTTAACCTGTCAGAAAGCATTCCAACTAAAACTCATTTTGCACTGTACAGGAACATATTTCTAACCCTTTTTCTAAGAGACTAGGAGGAATGTTCATCTGCTGCTGCAAAAGTATATGTTAAATTCAGTATTGTTGCAAAAAAGTCTCTGGAATCTATTTGCATATTGTATCATTTGTGTAAATGGTAATATACTGTTTGTCATGTTATTGACTTCATATAACTTTATTTGTTTTTATACTCTTGACTGCTGTTTTCTTGGTTATTCCAATTTTAAAATCATCATGAAAGAATATTAAGTACATTATGAACAAATGTTATTTCTGTAGCTCCAAACAAGACTGAAAATATTTAAGGATCTGCTGATCGCAAAGAGTGATTATTATACTGTTGTACAAAATACCACTGGCATAAAAACCCACTGTAAAGTAAAATTTGCACAATCATGTCACTATGTGACAGGGTGGAGAGAGTATGGTAGCGAATGGGCTTTTATTAATCCTAATCGTTTGTTTATATTTTATTGTTACTTTGATATTTGTTGACTGTATGAGAATGAATTGATATTTTGTTGTTTCCCATTGACCATCAACATCCTTTTTCAGAAATTATTCTCTCCCATCATTCCTGTCTGCATTAAGTTCCCTATGAATCTATTAAATGCAGATTTCTGCTGAACCTCTTTGGAGTTTGACTGATTTGTAAGAATGTGTAATGAATGTGTAAGATTTTTTTTAGCAAAGTCAGGACGAACCCACTTAAAGCATCCATTCAAGCTTTTAAAGAAGTATGCCATGTATGTAAATCAACAAAAATGTAAATCAACCAAGACCTATATATTATAGCAACAATGTAAACTTTATTAAAGTAATGAAGTTGTATACCCCAAAGTAAATAATAATAAAAAAATAAATATATACAGTATACTACTCACCAGTGGTTTTAGTACATTTGTGCACCAATATGGTTAACAGTAGTTGGACCAAAAATGTGCTATGGTATGTTGGATAGCTAAAAATGAGCAAAAGCAGTCTCCAGTGTCAACATTTTGTAAGTGTCAAATAAGGACAAAAAGGACTTTGCTTTTTTTGGGTAACATGATGCATTTGTTTCATAAACTTTGAGAGGAAAAATGATTGGCATGTTATACCACAGTACCGTTAAATTTCCCTTTTCTATTTGTCAGAAGGTTTTGATTCAGTTTCCATAACAACTCTTGACAATAAGGCATGTCCCAAAAGGGGACAATTCCCCCCCTCATACTTTAATTTATATCTTTTCAGGTTGCCTTTTAAAATGTCAAAGGACTAATGTATTGTACTCTAATTTAATTTAAAGCAACATATTTGAAATGCAGTTACATGCATAACACCAGGTGTATTACCACAAATTAAAAGCGAGTGGGAGAGATGACTCCCATGTGCTTACAAAGAAATGCAAACTATGTAGATGTTTTGTGATTAAAGTTTACTTTTTCTACAAAGTGCTAATTTTTACTATGTGAAATTCCATCCATAATTCAAATCACATGTTTATAATAATGTGTTCATTCTTTTGTTTGGTTTCTATAGTAACAACTTTCACAACTACACAGGAACTGAATTGTTGGTATGATTAAAAAAACCCTCATAAGCAGGAGGAGTAACGCAGAGAGCGTGTTAGACATGCATTTTAGATGCACTGCCTAACTCGATGTCTTTATCGTCCCTTATCACTTCTGTCTGACTTGTTTGGTTTTGACAGTGGGATACTGATTATCTTTCCTGTAAAACTTGATTTGGATCGATCTGACTGGTATGTAAAATTGATGTGATTTATGTCTATTGATCCAGTCTATCACAAAGGATATTAAATATGATTAAAGCATGCAGATTTACAAGCCTGCTTTTCAAACAGGTGGCCCTCTCTTCCCCCACTCCTATTCTCTGTCTGAGAAACAGGTTCATCATTCACACCTGAGCCCTCTGCCTTGGTCTTTTACATCAAGCCTAACATTACGAGCCAAGTAATTATTTAAATTGTTACTATATGGCCATTAAACTACAATTTCAGCCGTTATGACTATGAATGCCCAGTGTTTAAGATTAAGATTCAATTTGTCACACGTACATTACTGCATAGTAAAATTATTTTTGTGCATATCCCAGTTAAGAAGCTGGGGTCATAATGCAGGGTCAGCCAGGATACAGCGCCCCTGGAGCAGACAGGGTTAAGGGCCTTGCTCAAGGGCTCAACTCGGTGTTTGGACTTGAACCCCCGACCTTCTAGTCAGTAATCATTAACAGTTTGAGACACTGCTTCCCCCTATTCATTAGTCTTTAAACAGTTCAGTTTCTTGCCCTAATTTTTTAAGCACTTTATGTTTTGACAAGTCTCCATGATGTTTGTTCAGCGGCACTGTGGTACATGATGGAATAATCTGGCACAATTGTGGTGACATTTGCAATCGGATGAGGACAAGTCATCATATGTAGCTGGAGGGCTGCTAATTAGTGTGTGTGTGTTCGTGTGTGTATGTGTGTGTGGTGGGGCAGCAGGTGCAGGATGCAGGTCTTCCATTCAGCTCCTTTATCCGGGGGTAAGTGGAGGGGACAGCTGAGCCCCAACTGCCCCGTGGGGAGGTGGGGGATGGGGTGTGGGAGACAGTCCTCAGACAGCTTGGCTCATTAGCATTGCAATACAGACTCTGGGAACACACACACAGCATTAAACCGTTCCTTTGAGAATAGATACGGCTAACTATGTGCCCCAGTGTTAGACTGAATTTGTCCAACACTTCCAGAAACATATCGTCTGCTGCATTGTAAACAAATTCCAAGATCTGGAGTCACTGGGAATGTGATGCACTTGATTGGAGAGATTTGTGCATTAAAAAAAACAAAGCAGAGGAATATGTGTGTACAAAATAAGTGCACAATATCATTCACAATCTTCTATGAATCCTAACTGACGATCATTTCTACCACAATATATGTGGTAATAATATAAAATATAAGTCTAAAAGTCATGATAAATTTAAAATGACTAAATGTCTAGGGAATGCCTAGATTACTGGATATTTTCCAATATAGACCTTACTAATTCTTTCCAAAGGTATTTTTAGAGTGTATGCACAATTTTGCATCATTGCCGCAATAAAATAAAATTTAATTTTTGGTTCATTAAATATCACAAAAGTTAGGTTTTATGTCAGTAAAGCACTATATCATAAAAAATATATTCAGCAAAAACTCAAAACATATTTGTGCTGCAGCACTTTTTCTTTTTGAAACTGTTTGCTTATATTAATTGACTAGTAATTTTTAAAAAAGCAACCGTTTTGTTTTGTTTTTTTGACAAAGAAATCCATCTAATCATTGATGTGCGATGATATACATTTTCTGAGAGGGGATGTTTATTTATCATTTTCTTTGAAATGTTCTTTTCTGAGCACAGAGAAATTGTGAAATCGTTAATGTATAATTTACAGATATAAATAGTAAAAATTACATAGATAAATAATGAGTTACAAATGGTTACAGGTTTATTCGTTTGTTTATGTAATGTATATCATGGTCACACTGTGTAATGAAATCATAAAATGCACAAAAAGCATGTGTATTTGCAGTGGTCTGTGTTAGTAAACCTTTTTAATAAATTCCTGATTTTATTTTTTAAATAACAGCCTGGACTATAGAAACAAGGCATCAAGGGGTGATAAGGAAATGCAGAATTTATGCAGTGCTGTTGTGTGCAGCTGTATCATTGAGATCCATCATTGCCTAATCTCTCTCGAGAGGCAGAAATATTGATCTCTCAGACCTCCCCCATACCTGCTGTGCAAACTGGGACACAACACCTTCACCAAATTCACCATTTCGTAATTTAAGAAGCTAAGCATTTCCTGTGGATTACACTGGAAATTATGAATATGTAACATTTCCACCAGTGAGTGAGCAACACATAGCAACCTTTTATAATAAAACCTATAACGGACATGACAGACACTGTGACCCACACACACATTCAGCAGTTCATTTTATTTTATAAGCCAGTAAATATAAATACACAAAACAATTAGCCATTAATTGATGCTGAATGTATCATAACACTGTTATAATGGAAATTATATGGAAAACAAGGCATCACAATAATTTATTATGCAGTCTGGAGTTATCACCGCAGTGCTGTTTCAGCTACCTGTTTTCATGTTGCATTCAGAACACTTGCATTTGTGCTCTGGTTCTCAAGTTAAAGAAAGTGATAAACTACTTTTTTGGCATTTCATGTTGCATTATTTGTGCATTTTGTGTACTTTGTCAGCAACAAAAAAAAAGAAGAAAAACTAGCCTTTGTATTTTGTATAAGAACCTTTGTATTTTGGTACAGGACTTGCTTACCTGTTGTTTATGTATGCAGGTTGCATGAAGACTAATTTTTACTTTTCCAAAGTTAAAGCAATGCCTTTCCTGGTTTTACACATAAATAGTAGTGTCTATGAGTCCTTCCATGTTTTACTCAGCCCTTTAAAAGCAAGTCTGAATCAGTCTCTTTAAATTGCCATATGCTGCTGATCTAACGCTTAACGCGCTGCAGTAAGTGGGATTGGATAGTGATGTGCAACCTACGGCTTTAAAAGAGCTTTTTCTTACAGCCCTAGTCACAGGAATTCATTCTGCCATCATGCAAGGATTTCATTTAAGTGGTATTTAAGTTTTAACCTACAAGAAAAATAACTGCCGGAGAATTTCCTTTGGGAACTGGTGGAAATGGAATTGAAGAACAGTCAGACACACCTCTCTTACTACTAACTGGAGTACACTTCATACTAACTGGAGTATGTGTACAGCCTATTAAAGAGAGAAAAATCTTAAAGCCTTCCCAGACAAGTCTTATGCAGTTGATGGAATTGGCTTCAACTAGTCATAAATATTTTCAGACTACATTTAGTTGCTTTTCTAACTGTCTGCTTCATTGTTTTTGTTACTACTCTGACTATTCTTTTTTTTACCACTTAGACAACCCATTACCCTGTTGTTGTTGTATCGCACTACGCTGGATTCTTGAGGTTTGGTCTTACTTTTTAAACTGAGTGTTGCTTTAAGGAACGCTTCAGAACAGCACTGCAACTACCAACTCAATTCATTTAGGCACGTAGACATGGTTAAGATGATTTGCTAAAGTTTAAACTGAGAATCAGAATGGGGAAGAAAGGTGATTTAAGTGACTTTGAACATGGCATGGTCGTTGGTGCCAGACCATGTTGCCAGTTGGTGGTCTGAGTATTTCTGAAACTGCTAATCTACTGAGATTTTCACACACAAAAATCTATACAATATACAGAGAATTGTCTATCCAGTCTATCTATCTATACAGTTCTCTTGGCAAAAATGCCTTGTTGATACCAAAGGTCAGAGGAGAATGGCGCACAAAACGTCAAATCTTGAAGCAGATGAGCTACACCAACGGAAGATCTCACCAGGTGGCATGCCTATTAGCCAAGAACCCGAAACTGAGGCTGCAATTCACATGGTATCACCAAGATTAGACAACAGAACTTTGTAAAAACATTACCCAGCATTACCCGGTCTGATGAGTCTAAATTTCTGCCATGACATTTGGATAGATCATTTGGATGGATCAACGGTTCATGTTGGTGATGGTGGTATGGGGATATTTTCTTTGCATATTTTGGGCACTTACTACCAAATGAGTGTGTTTAAATGCTACAGCTGACTTGAGTACTGTTACTAACCATGTCCTTCCCTTTATAACCACAGTGTACCCGCCTTCTGTCACAAAGCTTAAATCATCTCAAACTGTGTTCTTAAATATGACAGTGAGTTCACTGTACTCACACTGTTTCCAGAGCCACCAGATCCTAATCCAATAAAAACAGGAGAGTCGCATCATGGATATAATTTAAATAATTGAAATTTGAGGATGAATTAAATCCTTAAGAGCACTCTTACCCTATTTCCACCAAGAGAGTTTCAGACCTAGTATTCCGAACCAGTTCTTGGTTTTCAGACAGCCAAAGCACTGGCCCTCAGACAGAAAAAACGGTTCCATGGTGGCACCAACACTTTGTTGGACTGGATTATCACAACCAACTAAAACATTTTGAAAGCCATCTTTAAAAATGGGCTCAATGGGCACAAATGCTTGGTAGTAATGATGCTTTTGAAGTAGACTCACAAAGCCAGGAGAACTGCTTGCAATGTCATTGTTGTAGCATTTTTCCGCTAGCATTTTATTGATTTATTTTTTTGCCCCTGGCACTGCCACTAGCATTGCTAGGAAAGCAGAGATGTACACAGACGTATACAATTATGTATCGCTTTAGCCCATGGAAAAACAAATCCAGTCGCTATTGAACCGGCTCTGAACCGGCACTAGCACCAGACATGAACTAGGACCTGGTTCACCTTGGTGGCAAAGGGGTAACACTTTCAGCTCCATCACCCAACACGCCCGAGGAACTGCAGAATTAGATATATTGACCATTTAAAATAAACTCCTTGCCAGGTGGCATGTTAGAATAATGATATTTAAACTCCCAAATTGTTCAGCTGCACTACTGAAAAGCTCAATTTTATTTTATATGGCTCTGTGGAACCTAGTTTCACAGTATGTAGTCAACCTCAGCCCCACTTTACTGCATGACCCTTTCTCATGAAAGTGACCATACAGTGTGTGATGTGTCAAATATTTTCAGATACAATCCCATAAGAAAAAAAATCGACATAGAAAGAATTTACACTGTAAAGGACATGCCGATGTCATGTAAATAATAGTATGCTAGTAATAAAAATATTGACTTTTTCCACTACTGAGTCACAGAGATCAGGTCATTAGTGTTCTGCTTTTAACTTTTGCTCAATACCAGGATTAACTTTTACTTAAAGTTTCCTTAAACCAATAATATTTTCTGTGCAATACATGATTTCTTTTTCAAGGTAATACTCCATTTTATTTAATACTTTATTTTGTAGAGCAATTATGAATAACTCCCCAGCTAGCTTGCTGTTTTGCTATTTACGTGTAGCTAAACCCCCTTGGTGTGACAGGAGTCAGCTAGCTGTAGTTAATACATAACTTTGTTTTGAATTAGTGGAGCCATGTCATAGGTATGCAAACTGTTATACAAATTTCACTCACTCATTGTCTACACTGCTTTATCCTGTATACAGAGCCTATCCCAGGAAACTTAGGGCATGAGGTGGGGTTCACCCTGGATAGGGTGCCAATCCATTACAGAGCACACACACTCTTTTACACACTATGGGCAATTTGGGAATGCCAATTAGCCTAATCTGCATGACTTGAAGAAAATGAAGAAAACCGGAGTACCCAGAGGAAACCCACCAAGCACAACTATACAGAATTCATTTGGTAAAATAGTTTGTCTTTAAAGATAAGTCGGGAACTCCTGAATTATGTTAAGAAACCTCCAAAAGTCCACATAAATATCTGTGTGGGAAAGAAAAGCAGATCCACAGAGAAAAATTACAGTCCCAGAGATATGTGTGCGCACTTCCCCAAAATGCAGTCAGAAAGGAGGAACATGGCTTTATCTGTGTTTTAGTACTGCTGGAAAAAAGCCCTTCCTTTGTCATTTCTAACAGCACAAGCCACAGCCTAGCCACAACATTGGTTCAAGCATGACATCAGCGGTAAAGCTATGTCTACTGATAAATAACAAGTCAGAATGAGTCATAAAAATATCAGAGTCAGAATGTAGGTGTTTTTATGATCAAGCCCAGCAGATCAGTACCCACATCCACTGTATTTTTCCTCTGTGCTGTTAGCGGTGAGATGTTCGGTACCGTAGCACACGAATGGATGCCGTATCGCTCTGGACCAAAAGCTGGGTGACCGAGTCCAAACTCAGCCCTGCTACCTTCTCCCCATTCACCTCCAGGATCTCGTCACCCACTCCCAGCAATCCAGCGTACAGCTTCCTAGTACTGCTGTCCCCCATGTCCTCCACATACACACCTATGGCAACACACAAACACAAACATCTTAAAACTTGACACAATTAATTGCACAAGGTACAGACTGATTACTATGGAAAAGTTTACAAAAGTCTGCACAGCACAATCTAGTCCTAATACAGCCTCTGGAGGAGCTCCAGAGAGCTAAATGGATGGTCCCATGTGACATGCTCAAAAGAAATGAGGGGGACAGGCAGATAGCTTCAGATGACAGAGACAGTGGGGCCATGGGGTAGCATGGAGCACTTGAAATGCAGAGCCAGAGGGATGGCTGTAGAAAACTGAGTGGATGAGACCAAGGAATCGCTCCAGAGAGCTTTCATGGTAGAGCCATGGGCTAGTGCTAGAGATGTGAAGGGGTGGGGCCAGGGAGATAGCTTCAGAGCATTTAGGTGGGTATGGCCAGGGGCATAGGACTAGAAAGTTAAGCGGATGTGACCAATAAGATAGAAGGCTGAGAAAGTGGAGCCAGCTGAGAAAGTCTCTAGAAAGTCAAAGTGGAGCCAGGAGGGTAGCTATGGAGAAGAGAGGGGGTGAGGTTAAAACAAAAAGCCAACACTTTGCACCTTAACAATCTAACAAAGTTTTGTTTAGTGAGTGGGCTATAATTAAGTAAAACTAAGTACAATTATATAACATTGGTCA
Source organism: Leiocassis micropogon (assembly GCA_028565275.1). NCBI lineage: Eukaryota > Metazoa > Chordata > Actinopteri > Siluriformes > Bagridae > Leiocassis > Leiocassis micropogon. Next base: position 14,240,261 of record JAOVVA010000004.1, on the reverse strand, counting down.
TCATTGATTTGCTATTTCAGGGAAGGTATGAAAAGGTGCATTACAATTTTCATAGGTATGTTAGCCAAAATGAACCTTATCATAATGATCACATAAACAATGAGTTCCAGGCCAAACTGACAAATTAACACCATGACTGTATACAAATTCACAATACACTGATGTATTTCACATATTTACTTTATACAAAAAGTTTACTATTGGTAACTATTGGTTGCACCTATTATGTACAATTAAAATGTCTAGTGTATGCTTATATTATATTTTGGAAGCGAGACAGTATTCGAGACTGTGTGTTACATTTCAGACTAGCTTACTCTCCAATAAAAGCTAGCCTATGATGTTTCCAAAGCTAGTTTTTGAGAAATCTGTGTGTTACCTGAGTCTGGTCTGCATTTCCCACGGGAGATGAGGAAGCCGAAGGGCCTGTCTGGAGGCCGGTTTAGTTCTAACAGAAATGTCCCATCAGGAAATGCCTGAGCGACTCTACCCACCGAGCGCAAGGCACTGGGGTTGCCTACGTCCTCTTTGCTTAGTGCACGCTGGAGTCCCCTACACACACACACACACACAATATAATACACAATACTACAACATGAAAAAATATGTGACATACATACTGTACATATGCTCAAGCTCTTAAAAGTGCACAATGGCGTATCTGACCGATCAGGAATGTGGCCTTTGTGTCTGACAGGTTTTAAAAATAGAATGCATGCAGGAAGATTTTGTCTACAGCTCGAAACAGAAATATGATATTAAGGACGACTGGGAGATGAAACACAGATCCTAAATCTGTATCTAAATGACCAACACCTCCTCAGATTGCTGTCAATTAATCATCACCCTCCCCCTCTGTCCATGTGTCCAACTGTCTCCCCTCAAGTCCGAGCTGTTTATAGCAACCGCCTCTCTGACTGACTCAATGAAGGTGATGTAACTTGCAGCCTGGCTCATGTAAGTCCTTAGTGAAATTTGTCCTCTTTAACTGACTATTGAAATGTGTGCGCATACACACACACACACACTTTAACATGCCACCAGCTATCAAATCATCACTTAGGCTACAATTTCTCTCAAACACAGTACACTTTCAGAATGTGTAAAAAAACAAACAAACACACAATAGCAATGTGAAATATTATAATAGAATGTCAGAAAAATTGCTTTAAAATCAACACTACCTGATATTTGCTAGTTTTAAGAAATTCTCCAGTGTTTTTCAATTTAATAACCTACACAACCTAACCTAAACATCAATAAAAACCTATTCACTTAAAACATAATACTTAAATTCCATCAAATATACAAAGTGTATTTTTTGGAGAACACTGTTATGACGTCCTAGTTATATCTGGTTAAAAGCTGTATACTTTATCTATTCATATATATGTCTTTACCAACGTATTTGTGTAAGCTTAATTAGATAGATACAAAAGCTTATAATGAAATTTGTGGGAATGCAATTTGCTTTCAAATCTGCAATGATAAGATGATACAAACAAGTGAAATAATTTCTTTGATGTAAAGTGATCAGTAGACGTGTTATGATGTGTATGGTGTTAGCAGGTTCCTGTCTCAGTAACACAAACACTCTGGCTTCATGAGGGCAACCTGGCAAAGGCCACATCTGCACCACCAGTCTCCGTCTGTTGCACCTTCTGCCTGTAATGTGATGGAGACTCAACTTCTGTCCTCCACCGTCTGTCAATGATCCTTATTATTATATTCACATTTATAGACAGAACCCCAATCAAATAAATTGCTATTGCTTTTTGAATCAGATGTTATTTTCATATAATATTCAGGGTGAAAATCAGGGTGGAAAAGTACAGTATACAGTGGAACCTTGGATTACGAGCATAATTCGTTCTGGAAGCAGGCTCATATTCCAAAACACTCGTAAATCAAAGCAAACTCAAATTATTCATTCCACAGCCCAAAAAATAAATACATAAAAATAAGTAATACAAAATATAAAGTAAAAATAAAACAAATTAACCTGCACTTAAAAAAAAATAAATCCAGACAGATAAGTGTTTGCGCGCAGGCGCTGTGTGTGTGTATGTTTGTGAATCTAAAGTAAGCGGAGAGGAGGAATCAGCCCCTCCTGTCTCCCCCTTCTCATCTTAGCAGTGAACTTCTCTCCTCTCTTATTTGAATTTCACACAAACAAAAACACATACACACTCACACAAACACAAACACACACACACACACACACATACACACACACACATTAACGGAAAGATGTTTTGTCGGAAGAATTAACAAGGAACATCGCTAATGACACTCGCGTGAGCGCATACTAACAGAATCACTGCTATAAAGAGTGTGTGTGTGTGTGTGTGTGTGTGTGTGTGTGTGTGTGTGTGTGTGTGTGTGTGTGAAGCCGGTGGGGGGTGGGAGTGTAAAGGCGAGAGTGTGTGTGTGAAGGGGCAATGTGCAAATTACGCGTGCACACACACATAACGACAAGCTGAATCAGAGAGGGAGAAAATGGATCTTTAACCTCTCTAATGAGACTTTCTTTTGCTTTACACACGCGCACACACGTGTGTTATAAGAAACAGTACACACGTGCTTACAAAGACAAAATAAAATATGTTTTACGCGCACACACGTGGTCACAGGGTTATAGTAAACAGTACACGTGTGGACAGATGTTGATTATACCAGTGAGAGTTGTGCACTAAGACCGAGCAGGGAAGACGATTATCCAAAATTCCGCAGCACAGTTGTGATCACGCGACGATAGCGCATGCATGCTACATGATACTCGGTACTCATAAACCAAGACTTGCTCGTTTTTCAAGTCAAAATTGATTAAAAATCTTGGCTTGTCTTGCGGAACACTCGCAAACCGCGTTATTTGCAATCCGAGGTTCCACTGTACATGTATATATGTGATTCATTTTTAAATGGACAATTCCTTGACACGACCAAAGCAGCATCACCACCTCTAAATCATCACGTGATTGTGGTGCTTCTCCCACCACACATCTTAACCATGTTTTTTAGCAAGGTACTGTATGTGTGTAATACCTTATTTATTTATTTAATTTTTTATTCCATACTGAATTTTGTACGAAATAACTAAGTTAGTCAGTCTACTTATATATGTCTACCATTACCGCGTATTAAACTAAACTTATTTTATCAAATAAAAAAATGTCCACCACCTGTGTGTAAAGTCTGCATAAGTTGCTCTCTTACTTTTATACTCAGTGACCAATTACAGACCACCACTGTTTACAATTACCAATATTCATAATAACTAATAATAAATCTCTTTTAAGTTATTCCATCTATAACTGTTTACTTTGTGTCTACTACCAGATTCCCCATTTTCATTTTGTCTGCATACTTCATAGGAATTTTAGCACTATAATTTGTAATTATATACAACTTATTTTGTAGTACCATGTCTAAAAATAACTGTTTATCATTTCTTTCCAACTACATTTTAAATGTCTTTGGGAAACTGTCCTTTTTCCCAAAATGATCATGGCGGTGCAATGAATATCCAAATTAGATATGACATCATCCAGCTAATTTTAATCAAACATTCACCAGTTTCCACTACAGTTGCAAAACTGCTATTCATTCTGAATTAGATTTGTTTGTATTGCTTAGTAGGAACACAGTTATGGACACTCCTTGTGTATGTGTGTTTAGAGTAGTAGTCTATTTTAGTGTGAGATCTGAAACACAGCCAGTGTGTTAACTTTTACGCCCTCCTCTCTCTCTCTCTGGCAGGCTTACACACTTCTATATTTAAATCTCTCTCTCTCTCTCTCTCTCTCTCTCTCTCTCTCTGTGTCTCTGATGCAATCACTTCTGGTGTCTCAGAGGTAAGTATGCAGGCTGTTGCACAACACACCAGCTGCTTGGCGGGAACACATGCTGCCAAAAATGCCATGCTTCACACTCACTTCATTCACAACATTCATGATGTTATAAATAGTGTTATAGCCCTGTTCAGTGATAAGTATATCAAAAGTAGGTTTCACACATTTACAGCATGGGCCGTTTAAAGAGCAACAAAGAGGCTTTGTGAAATGTTTTGAACATTGTTATGGCTCGAGCCAGACGATGACGTAATGGGCGTTACTAGATGTGCACTACACTCAGTGTGTGTGTGCGTGTGTGTGTGTGTGTGTGTGTGTGTGTGTACTATATATATATATATATATATATATATACCTGGAGAGGGCAGGGCTACAGGCCCGATCCCCTGGTGTATATACAGTAGAGCGCTCCAGTTTCTTCTTGGGAGACTGGAGATTCTGCACTGAGGAGGATTTCTTCAGCTGAGAGAAGGGAGACACCTGGTGGCCAAAAATGGAACATTATTATTATTATTATTATTATTATTATTATTATTTGTAGTAACAGTGTTTAACAGTACTGTGCAAGTCTTGAGCCATCATCCATACTTTACTGGGTTTTTTTTTAAATGTAGTTTTCCAAACACACTGGCAGTGCAGGGTGGGATCATCTTGACAGGGAAAATAACAAAAGGCAGCCAATGTTTAAAGAACGTATTTCCTAAGAATGATTCCCAAAGACTGCTTAAAGAAATTAAAAGATACCTTGCCCAAGAGTTCAGGCTGTATTGAAGAATAACAATGCTCATACCAAATATTGACTTTAAATCATTATTATTATCATTATTATTACTACTATATTATATTAACAGTAATCAATTTAAATACTTAATTTAAAAAGTGCCCCTATTATGCCATTTTAAAGGTTGCTAATATTGCTTAATGAGTCTCTTAAAACAGGTTTACATGTATGC
>JAOVVA010000004.1:14185688-14225536 GCA_028565275.1 Leiocassis micropogon | reverse complement strand
AAACATTTAAGTGTGACAAACATGCAAAAGAATAAGAAATCAGGAAGGGGGCAAATAGTTTTTCACACCACTGTACAATATGATCATCTTTTGTGATAGTCGTGGTTTAGGAACATGTATTTATGTTATTAGAATTGTCTAACTACACCAGACACAGTGAATTGATGCAAATCGATTAAATTTCTGTGTATTTACAGACAGAAAACACACAAAACACTAACACATGCCAAAGTGGCTAGAGACTTCCAGACCCAAGACAGATTCAAGGCTAAATTCCTCTGGAATTCCTCCCTCTGTTTCAGCTAAAAGACCTCAGCATTCTCTAAATACTTCATATTAATACTTTATAATAATAATCCCTTCCTGATGCATAACATACTAAGTTACCATTTCTATAATTATAATTACTTCTACTATAATAATAATAATAATAATACAAATAATACAAATAATAATAATAATAATAATAATAATAATAATAATGTTTTGGCAGCCACTTCAGATATTTTAAAACTATTTTTCTTCCATATTTTCAATCACAACCTTCTTGTCTCTATCACAAAAACTACCAGCTGAGGGTGAAGACTAGCATGTACTTCCTCCATGTGATGCAAGTTAATAGAGGTGGGTGGCACTGTAGCTTTACAACAGGATCAGTATCAGGATCAAAATCAGTCAATTAATATCAAACCGCTTAAACTGTTCTGAATGCTGCCACAAAAAGAAAATTTTCTTCCCAAACAAGAAGCAGCTTTTAGCTTTTTATCTGTGCTTATCTGTGTGTGTGTGTGTGTGTGTGTGTGCTTGAGAGAGCAGGTGAGAGACAGAGAGAGAGAGAGAGAGAGAGAGAGAGCGATTGTATTTGGCCATAGATGATGAGAGATGAGGATCAGAGATGCCGACCTTGTGTAATTGTTGAATAATTCAACATTCAACCTTATATAACTCAGCTATCATGAACAGTGTTGTCAAGTATGTGTCACTGAAAAGGATTCAGTTTACACTCATCATTAATGCGCTGCTGTTTTTTTTTAATGTAGCCCAGAAACTTGCCTGCAATACTCAAAAATGTACCGTAGGACCAAAATAAACATTAGTGAACATATTTGTAATGAGACTGAAAGAACATTTACAAGATAAAAGACCTGGACTACATAATGGATTTATAATATGCATGCTTTTGTTGTTAGCATCTTAATGACTTGCATATACAGTATAAGTAATTTGTAAATATCTAAGCAATGCTAATCACATCTTGCCAAAGACAAAGAATCGCTAGTCAAAACTGTCCATATTAGAAAAAATGTCAATGAGTCTTTCGTGAGGTGACCTGACACAGAAAAAAACATGAATTTCCCTCACTTGTTTTTACAGTTACCATCAATTTTGCACGTGAAATGATTTCACCACCTCCTTAGTTACAGGTACTCAAGAGTCTGATACAAACACACTATTAGAAAGTTGAAAGTAGCATCTTTATAGTGTCTTATAAAATTATAACTGTGCACAGAAATGCTGCCTTTCAAACTAATAACAATATGATTCTTATTTATGCAATTACTTTTATAGTGCTTGTACAATGATATTCACGTTGATTATACCTAAGCCTAATTTCAAATATCTGACATTGACAAGAGGAGAGTAGTGTAGTTTCTTTTAAAGTACTTATTCCTGGGCTTTTTCTATACACTCTTGGCTGGGGTTTCTCAGCAGGGGTCTATTTAGATACTAATATTGTCATTGTAGAAGAAGAAGCAGTGCAGTACATGTACATACGTTACATATACTAAATAAGAAGGAACATTTTCATGCAGATATCAAATAGACTACAGGGAGGAAAAGAATACAATAAAAGAATCCAATAAGGTGGGTCATATGTGAGAATCAGTTTTGTAATAATTCAGTTGAATTATGAGAGGGAGAGAGAGAGAGAGAGACCTGTTGCTGATAAAAAACGACTTGACAGGTTCATTGTAGCACAACCCTATACATCAACAAGTGACTTCACAGCAAATAAAACACACACACACACACACAGTTGTCTCTCAGCACTTAAGCCTCTATAGCTGACATCCCACACCACTTTAGACCCCAATACTCTGCAAAGAGGAGAGCTTAAGAGATAGATAAAGAGCAATAAAGTGTGTACTTACGACTTGTCCCTCTGGACGGGTAGAATGGTGTGGTCGGCTTTCAGAGGGTTTGAGCGGGCCTTCATGCGAGCACGCTCCAGCAGTTGTTTGGCCTGTTCATGGCGAGGACTGAGCGGCAACTCAGCGCCCGAGACAAAGGACCTGTAGTCCAGACACACAGGCAGATGTCAGACTACTGTGCAGCAGGAAATCTCACACAGCACAGGATTAAGTGGAGCAGCACGTCACCACTAATTAGTCTGATGGGACTGAATGTGCATATGTGTGTGTGTGTGTGTGTGTGTATGTTTAAGAGAGAGAGCATGAGAGAGTCATCAACATATGAGGGCTGAGACTATCAGCTCATGTGTGTAAATTGGATTATGATTATAATTATGCATTGGATTACATAAGAATAACATCATGTTTGTATTCTAACAACACAAACCAGGTAAACAAGCTAAATGCTAATGTAATTTAGATCTTACTTCTCTACTTTTCTGACTAATTGAGGGCCTTTTAAGTACTGCAGCTCTGCTAAACTGTTCTGATTGGTCATAATGTGCTGATCTATAAAAGAATGACTCTGGCAGTAGTACAGGCAGGTCTTTTATGGACAACACTGAAGTAATTTAATAATATCAAACACATTTTAGGGCAGGAATTTGTAGTTTCCACTGCCAGCATATTGTAAAAATAACTAAATGTTTTTTCTAAGTAACATAACAAGCTGAATAACTTATAATTATACTTATTATAAATAAGTTTAACAATTATGTATAACATTATTATTATTAGTATTATAAGAGAGAGAAAGTTTATAGAGATAATAAATGTTTATAACTGCTGTAACATAGGTGATAACAGGAACTAAGTTTGCAACTGATCATAACTTGAATAAATCTGTAAATAGATGCAACATATGGTGTGTCATTCATTAAAAAAATTGGAAATTGTTGCCAAATTGTTGTAATACAAGATGAATAAATCACTTTGATAAAAGCAGCTATGGGATGTCTATTTAGCCCTTACAACAGAAACAATAATGGTGTGTTTTTATGTCACCTGTTATTTTGTTCACTGTCATGAAGAGAAATCCCAGAATCCCAGTCACTGTCATTCAGCGCACCTTTAGGGACACACATTTTTGTTCATTTTATTTAGGAATTTCTTTAAAACAAATAAGTAAATAAATCAGGTTCACAGTCTAATATTTCATTGACTGCCTTTAGCTTTGTGAATATGATTCCTCATGCTCCCAGAAGCGCTCTTCCACAATTTTGTTCGTCAGCTGACTTTATTTTATTGCCACATAAAGTTGCTGAGTCTAGACCTGACCAACTGAAGCAACCCCAGACCATAAGACTGCCTCCAGAGGCTTGTACAGTGGGTATACATGGGTGCATCATTTCATGTGCTTCCCTTCTTTCCTTAACGCAGCCATCGCTCTGGAATAGGGTTAGTCTGAACTCATCAGACCCCATTCTTCCAAAGTCCAATCTTTATGATCCCTACCAAATTTAAGTGTTTTTCCTAATTAGCCTCACTAGCAGTGGTTTTCTTATGCCCATGTTTAGTGAGTTTTCATCACACTGTGCATGTGAAAATTTCACTATTAAACATAGCTATAGTTTTTACTTTAAGTGATGTCTGGTCATGATTTTTTTTTCTGACCACATTTCTTCCACAAATTTGACACTGTCCTATCTCCTCCAGGTTTTAATAATGTGTTGGGCAGTTCCTAACACAATTCCAGTCATTTCATTTGTGTTGTTGTCTTTGCTTGATGCAGGCCAATAATTTGACCCTTCTGAAGTGGTAACTTGTTTTTGGGCTGGGCAGTGTATGCTTAATTATCTTCATGTTACTCCCACCCAAATCACACAGCTAACATCTTACCAGAAAGAAAGAAGAAGATGTAAAAAAGAAAACAATCAATCATGTTGACAGTGTATTGAACATGTTTTGAACAAGGAGTTTCCAAAAACAATGATCATGCAAAAACATCTAGAAATTTATTGAAACTGTCTGCTGTAATAATGAACCACTCTACAATATTTTCTACTTCAGAAGGCAACCTTTCTATTTCATTTTCTGAAATAACAACTAAAACTAATAATAAATGTTAATAAAGGGTTTCTTATCTAGCAAATAAAAATGTTTAATTATTTGTGATTTCTTTCTGTAAAAAGATCTTTATTAAACACACAGTATAGAGAAGGAGTCTCCAGTGCCAGCAACGGTAACAGCCAGTAAGTTTTTAACAGCAGCATGACAAGCAGGACAGTGTATTTCACTTTGCAATAATGGGACAAATAAAAGCTGTCATGGGTTAGGAAATAAATGTTTGTAGCTATTATAACATAAATGATAATGTGAATATTCTAGAACATTAAATGTAATCATAAAGATTAAAAGTATTATATGTTGTTCTGTTATTAAAAACCAACTATCTAAAATGCCAGCAAAATAATGTAGTGTAACAGGAATAAAACAAACAAACAAACAAAAAACAGATTAGTGTGATGTGAAGCAGAGGCTGTTATGACCTAAAATATAATTATTTTTAATGACAGCACACCCTGGCATATTTTCCTCCTTATTTATGTTACACGCACATTCCTTATTAGACAGAAGCTATCATTATAGAAGTGTTAGTATTACTATAGTATTTTTTTTTTTTTTTTTTTTTTTACAGTTTTTACTGTAACATTTTTGAAATGTTCATACAAAAACCTTTAAAAACATTCACAAAACATAATAGATTGAACTTGTTAAACTTGAGAGTCCTAAAGCTATAGCATTCATAAACCATTATTAGAATCTTCCACATGTCATGCCTAGCTACACAACAGACAACAAGCAGGGAGAATGATGGACAGCAAGATAGAAATGAGGGAAAGAGGGAAGAGGGAAATGAACAGACGTTCACATAATTAAATTACATGTGAGTGATGAAAATTGTACACTCCGGTACACTGTTTTAGTTTTCACATTTCTAAAAGTCTAGCACTGTAAGGTTGGATGCATATCAGTTTACAAGCTGAAATTCTCCTCATGCCTGACTCTTTATAACTTAATCTTTATGCACAACTGATATCGTCTGTTAACACTATGAAAATTAATTTTCCTAATCTTGTTCCCTTAGTTCTCTCCCTTAGTTAACTCACATTAAAAAATACCTTTCCTGTTCCAAGTAATGACAATAAGCGACAATAGTTCGCACGGACCATAATATTCCACTAATAGTCGGAACAATACCCCAATTGGAATAAAAAATACATATATCATTCTGCCTGAACTGTATGTCTGGCCCGATCCGACCGGAATGATTTTTCAGTGGAGTAGTAAAATTTCGCTTCTATTTATGAACTGTAAACTCAGTGAGACCAACTCTCTCCCACTAGTCTGTGCTTTTCACTTTCAGCCACTGGCTTCTGGTCTCTGGTGGAGGGGTGGCTCAGTGGTTAAGGGATTGGACTATGGTTTAGAAAGGTCCCAGGTTCAAATCCCACAACCACAATCAATCATAACACACATATAAGAAGGTGAGATTTGTTTAAAAATATTGGACATTTAAGGAAGGACATTTTAGGAAAAAAGCCTCTATTTCTTTTTTCTTCTGTTATAATGTTCGCAGATTAAATGGTTCACATCGAGCAGAACCACTTGGCACTTGTCAAATTGTTTTTAATTCTAATTAAATAATTTAAACATACAAACACTTGTTTTAGTCAGTTGGATTGACGAAATATTGTCCATGATAAACTTAGCTAGTACTTTGGATAAGTAAACTTAGAAAAGTAATTCCTGTATATATAATATAATGACTGTTATAATCAGTGACTCGACAACTATGTTGTTTAGCTTCATTACATTACTTCTTTTTTTGTGAAGCTGCTGGCTGTTTGGCTGCATACCTCACCTACTACAGTCTGCATTAAAGTTGTTTTAAACTCAAATCAAATTCTTAGATATGAAAAAATCTTACTCGTGCATCACTGAGATAAAAGGGAGGAAGTCTGGTTAAACTTAACAGTTGACCCTTAAAATCAAGAAAAATTGGTTATTTGTTACACAAGAAACTAATTAAAATATAAATTTCATGAATTTTTAAACATTTTACATTTTTATACATTTTACACGTTTTTACTCAAGGGAACAATAAGAATGAATGAAAGGCTCAGAAAAAAAGTAACTCAGCCAAGGCGTGTTTTGTGTCTACAGTTTACTTTTTTTTTTTTGCCCTAGAGCTACAGGGTGAATGTAGCTAACAATCAGTGAAAGTTTATCATATTTGAATTTTTTTTACATTAACACATACCCAAATCTCTACTCACTTCAAACAACACTAAAGCACAAACACATTGAGCTACATAATAAAATTTTATTTTGAGGCACAGGGTTATGGAAAATAAAATGGGGAAATAAGCTCAGTTTAGTACGAAGGAGAATCATCAGTTACCAAATGTATCTTGCCTCATTGTTGCAATCCATTCCTTCGAAATAACATATACTTCCTGAGGTTCTTAATATATGTTTAGGAACGAAGTTAGGCTTTACCTCTGGTATGTGTATTCTCCACCCTCTGATCAGTAACTGTTGCATGCTGCCCCTCACCGTTCCTTCTCTGGGTTTTCTGAAGCATCTGTCTGAGGAGCGTTCGGTTTATCTCCACTCTCTCCGCTAGTGAGAGACTGCTTCCACTGCTGCAGATGCTCTCCAGACTCTCCGCACGCCAAAGTTTGCTTCCTGTTCCAACTGCCAGGCCTGAGTCACTCGTCCTGCAGTTCTGAGGATGGCTCTCTGCGCTGTCTGATATTTTTATCTCAGCATGAATGATTGAATCTGTCTTTAAAGCTGTATGCTTGGACATGACCCCACTTTTAGATTCCTCTCTTTCTGAAACCTCTCGTCCGTTTGACAGTGTGGGTTCTTGCCTGGTAATCCTCAAAAAACCCTTGGGTGAACTCCATGGTTTGTTGCGACACAAGGACATATCTTGTTTAGTATTGCAGAAGTTGTCTCTCATGTTGTCCAGAAATACTGCTTCTCCATGTTCCATGGGAGCAATGATATTTTTATCATCAGGAGTGTGGATGGCGAAATCCTCAGCATGAGCTTCCATGTCTTCATCACTGCTGCTAAATCCCAAGACACCTGTATGAGATGAAGCTGACCTGTAGAAACCAGGCTGGTTCCAATTTGCCTTGTGCTCTGAATGAGATTTCAGCTTTGACTGTGGGGATAATAATGCAGAAGCATGTTGGTGTAGCTGGGTGTGGGAGCTTAAAGATGAGGAAATGACGGATCGAAGCATATGGGTTGGACTTGACAGAAGGGATTCAGATTCCTGGTCTGATCTGTCCATCGGAAGGGAGTCAGTGGCTATAGGATTGCCCTCCTCAGGCACAACCATGTCCTCCATGGCCCATTCAGAGAGTTAGGTGAGCATTATACAGCCTATGGAGACAATAGGAAACAAGAGTCACTCGGTGGTCTCCAGTTTCCAGATATAAAGCTACTATTGTGTAAGACAAAGTTCAGGACTTTTTTCCTACAAATACACTTGTGCATTAATGCATTAGTGCATTACTCATCTAGAAAACATTCAGAAAACATTCCTGAAATAAACATTAAGATTTAATTTCTTTATAGACGTTACTGATAGTGTTCATAATACAAATTTGTGACCTGTCATGGAAATCAAAACCTCCTTTTTTTTAACCTATATTAGACAGTCAAAGATACCATCCTCCTGGGAGTCACACGAGGTTAATGGGGATCATCCTCTGACTAGGCATTTTATAATAGTGTAAGAAGAGGAAATTAATGAGGTTGTGGGTTAAGCTCTCTTTTTTTGGCCGATCTAAATCCCTACGCACATCTATACTCCCAAGCTATATGTAGTGTCTGAAACAGCAACTGAGTGTAGGTGGTGAAAATGAGGTTCCTTCGCACTGCTGTTTGTTTTACTCTCTGTGATAAAGTAAGGAGCTCGGCAATCAGGGATAGACTTGAAACCATTCTATTAAATTGAGATGTCTATATTACCAGCAATATAAAACTATATAAAACCAGCAATGTGTTGACTGATCTATTTTCAGCCATGTTTAATAATACATTATAAAGTGGTCCTTTAATAACCGTAGAAAAATACATCAGCAGGTTAACATATTATACAACATATAATATAAATTGCAAGTGTTTAATTGATTTACATTTCAAAATTTTCATTCTCAGGTGAAGAGGACCAGTGTGGTTTCTGAAAGAACATATTGTACAGTACATTGTTAGCATTAACCTTTCCAATAAGTGAATCGTGCTAATTTAATAGACCTGTCTTTCAGTGTAAAATACAGCATTTTATATAGATTTTTGGGTTGGGGTAAGTTTAAATTCATTTTCTATTTTGTGTTAAAATGCCTTCTGACTCCAACACTTTTTTTTTTTGGTACTAAAATTTAGGGCTGAGTTTGACATTCCTTAAAGCGGTGCCGTCCTAGCACCTTATTATATTCCGAAACAAATTCAAACAAAACTTTCACCCTATTGCCGAGGCTAACAGATAAAATTTTTGTGCTGAGTCCAGATGAAGCTAAAGTGACATCCAGCTCAACAAACCACAAACATCCAATGAATTTGGCAGACACTGAAAACCCGCTGACATCAATTTCTTTGTCAAAACAGGGGAAGGAGAAAATCTAACAAAGTATATGTACTTTGCACACACAATGACCAAAGGCATTACTGGTTTTGGTCCCCAGATGGATGGCTAATGTAATGAACTCCACTTTAACTACATTATGCCCTGAATTATAAAACGAACCTTCTTCATTTTGTACGCATGTGCGAATCCCCTGAACATTTAACAATAAACAGGAAATAAAATATTTAAACTTCAAATATTGTCATCAATCAGCGACATGGTGGCTCAGTGGTTAGCACTGTTGCCTTGCACCTCCAGGGTCGTGGGCTTGATTCCCACCTCAAGTCTGTGTGCATTTAGTTTGCATGCTCTCCCTGTGCTTGGTTGGGTTTCCTCCCACAGTTCAAAAACATGCAGATTTGTTTAAATGGCGTTCCCAAATTGCCCGTAGTGTCTGAACATGAGTGTGTGTATGTATGTGCCCTGTGATGGGTTGGCATCCTGTCCAGGGTGTACCCTGCGTCGTTCCCTAAGTCTCTTGTGATAGGCTCCACAACTCTGAATACTGGATAAAGTGGTATAGACAGTGAGTGAGTGTGTGAATGTCTTCCAATATTCTCATAAACATACCATATCATGTATATTGGTTAGCCACATTTTGTGATTTTATTAAATTATTTTCTATTTTAAATGGCAGCCACAGTCCTGGCCAAATATCAAATTTCTTGTAGAATGATGAAAACTCTGCTAGTGTACTAAGTAAACAAAACAATACCCATTAGCCCATGTTCCTTTTTGCCCTCATTGCCTCCCATTACTGAGCAATGATATCACTTTTTAAAGAAAAGTGTGTTCTAAAGAAAGAGAACACACAAACTCAAGTGTAAAGTACACCACAAAAAGAAGTTCATGCATGGCTTTGTTCTTTTCGAGACTAACTTAATTTAATTATTTCCCTCCTAATTAGGGCTCCCAGCCTTTGCTCTAGCTTATCACTTCTGGGACATCCAGCATCCCATGCTGAGCTATATGCACCATACCCATGGGTGCCATGTCATCTGACTAAAATCAGTGTACCATGTATGAGATGAATTTAACTTTGTGAATACACTATGCAAAAATCCTATGCTGGTCTCAGTAATGGCAAAACTTGTAAAATCGACATATGGCTTTCAAGGCCGACTAATGTAGTGGACAGCCTCATAAGTGCAAAATGATAACTTTGGGTAACACAAGAAAAAAAGAGAGAGAGAGATTTGTGTGGGGGTGAAGACAGCTCATGGTTTCTGTAAGTACAAAACTCTTGGAATGCATATCTCTGGAACTAATGAGGCTATTTCAAAGGAATTTGTTTTTTTTTTCTCCTTCAGCAAGCAAAACCTGATGATGACTTTTTCTTATGTCAACACAGTTAATGTTTAAAATATATTACATTGTACGTTTAGAAGATCAAAATTTCACTCCATGATTTAAAATTCAACAGCATAGTGTCTTCTGTTAAAAGCCAAAGAGTCTGGACTGTTGTGTTAATTTGTTCAGAATGACTGTGTTGAGAATTAGACCATTTATTAGTTCAACTACTGTATTTGATGTGCATTCATAATACTTTACTCCAGCAGCAATCTTTGATTATAAAAGACAAATCAAATAGTAGCTTGAAAACATTTTTTAACATTCGTCAAGATTTGCTACTACGGTATATAAAAACCATATACACCCCCTGATTTATGTTGTCTTGTTGATCAGTAATAAAAATTATAAACCTATGAGGTAATAGGCTTTACTATATGAATAAAGCAAACAAATGAAAAAATAAACATTTTAAGCTGTTAATAATACAGTATGGGATGATTTTACAATCTGCTGTTTTTATATAATGCGATGGACAGTATACACAGTTTGATTTTAATTTCCCTATGTTCATTTAAAATGAAGTAGACTCTCTGAGTAACTACTCTGAATCATGGAAAAAAAAAGGATGGCAGACTTCAGCATCTTACCTCATTCTCTCTGTTGACGTATGAAACTCTGACCTTAATCTGAAAGTTATTTAACAAACATACCACGTATTTGCATCTATTTACAGCCATGTTAGTCCGATTTCTGTTTCAACTTATGTCTCTTTCATCAGTAGCTTTTGGTTTCCTTTTCTTTCTGTTGCTGTTTCACTGCTTTTTGTGCAGCCCAGTTCCAGCTGTTCAGGGGGAGGCTCAAGTGTGAAGAGAGTGTTCTCTGAGTTTTCTCCAAACCCTCCCAGTTATTAGGAATATGATTTTAGCCTTCTTACTGTTCTCCCTTGCTCTCTTGTCTTCTTTCCTCCTCCACATGCTATGGTGTGCATGGGACTGAGTCTGACTGTTCAAGATCCACATGTGTTAAGATTCCTGTGTTGCTCAGGAGACAGGCATGACCAACACTGGAACGGGATAGGCTGGACAACAGGTTTAATGGGAACAAAGCTAACAGACTATTGGTGAAGCTGCCACTAAGGTCAGCCCCTTGTAGGAGGAGCGTAATTGTACCCCTCCAAAGAAGAATGAAAAAAAAAAGGACAGAATCTTAAACGGCAAGTGGAAAGGAAGTGCAGGAATCTCCAGGCACATACTCCATCTGCCAAAGAATTTCCTTTGTTGATTATGAATTCAGACTTAACTCAGTCAGTGCTCTCAATCTGGTCTGTGATTTATAGCCATATCTTGGTGAAGCTGCTGTAAAAAATAGTGTTAAAGTTGCTAAAAAATAAAAAATCATAACGACAACCTGTTTAAAGCTTAGATTCCGTAAAAAGTTCCGGAGGAGCTGCGTAGAAAGCATACAGATTTGTGAGGCGAGCTCTGGAGAAAAGCAAACCAAATGTATCAGAAATCATTGGGTGGGTCTAAAACTTCATGTGCAGCCACTGCCAAGGATGCAGAATCTGAGACACCTAGTCTGAAACCTGAGGCTTAATCCAAAAGCCTCATGCAAAATCACATTTGTTCTCTCTGCTTCATTTTGAAACAGACCCCGCATTCCATCAACTTTGCTCCACTTAATGTGTCAACTGCCTACTTGTAACAAGAACCAGCCGTGTTCATTCTCCTGTGAAACGGCCATATAAACAGACTCAGAGTTCCATGAAATTGACTTTTCTTGCATGTTCACAAACACATTATAATTATCTGCCAAACAATCAGAGGGAGTTTTGAAAAACCTGCTGCTACCATGAAAAAGATACACAAAGACAAATGACTTTTAGTCTAGCACAATTATTTATTATTATAAATAAATCTGAAATATTGTCTTTTTGCTCCAATGGGACAAGGTCATGTAGCATTTATTACATAAAAAGTATTAACATATTTTCTGTAAATATTTTTTTATTACCTTTTCATTTAGGGGTTTAACACTTGGCATCCAAAATGAACAAAAGTTTTCCATAATCCCCCCTTGCTGCTGACTATACTATCTAACCCACTGCATGCTGAACGCCTTGTCTTTTCTTGCCCAATTTCTCAGTCTCTGCTCACCAGAGAGTGGTCTGAGTGATCTGTTCAGAAAATCAAAAGGATTAAGATAAAATTCAGCCCACCAACCATTGGCTTTGGTCCATAAACCACTTTAATCAGGAGCTCATTGGCTCAAGCCGCATGAACAAAATCAGATTATATCTGTCATCCCTAACATGAATACTGATGGAAGTGAAGACCTCTGGCTGAGAGAGGTTACAGCATCACCCGGGGATCAAACCAGCAATCTCCGGATGATAGGGCAAGCACTTTACCACTGCGCCAGGCTAAACGGCTACACACTTTCAAAAAGCTCAGTAAGTTCTTAAATTTTTTTTTTGTTGAAGAAATTAATTTTTTCATACTTTCTTTTTAAAAGAGGAAAGCATTGAGTTTTGTGGTTTTATACAGAAACATTAGCTTCTGCAGAGTGACAACTAAAGACCCCTCAAGAGTTCTAGATTGAACCTTTTTAAAGTTTGTCTGCAGTGCACATGTAAGTGTAGTTGATTATGTTTTTTTTTTTTTTTCTTGTTTTAGAAAACACCCTGACCACCATGGAATTACATATATTTTCAAACATAAAACAGAGGTTCCTTCACCCAGTGGTGCATGTAAATTTAACACATCCTGTTTCACCTTATGACTAATATTCAGGTTCTTTGCAAGTGTCCAAAATTTCACTATGCGTCTTTAGCCCTACATCTTGAAACTCCAACTGGATTGTCTCCCCTGGATTGCTTCTTTGGACTATACCTTCCCAATTCCCCAAAATATTGTATCAATTTTGTTTTTTTTTTAGTTTCGCATTGTACCTCTCACCCAAACTCTTTCTATAAATAGCCATACAAATCATCATATGCAGACTTTAAATGGCACATAATCTCAATCAGTTTTGTAAAACAGTTGGCATTATACATGCAAACTGGGGCATGGGGCTGTGTTGGAAAACATTACTAGTCTAAACATGACCAAGTTTACAGCATTAAAATGTAAATCTGTGTTCATGTTTATTTTTTTTGTGTGTAGAAAGTCATAGTGTGTCCTGACACTTTGGCATCGTAAAAAACTTTTTTTTTTTGGCCAGTATTAGCTGACTAAGTAAAAAGAATCCAGGTGATTGTCATTGCATGTGTACAGTATAAAAAATATTTTGACCTATATGATTGTAGTAGTGTATACAAAAAAAGAAGAAGAAGCAACTGTAACACCCTAGTTCCAAAATCATCCAACATTTTAGCCTAGCTGTTATCATTTGAAAACACATCGTTTAAAAAATGTCCTGCCTGTAATTTGGAGCAGGCCTGGCTTGAAAATACACTAGAAATAAAACAGCTCCACCAAGTGGTAAGAGGGGCGAAGCATTCATGACCCTAACTCTACCCACTGTTCATTATACATGCTTAACTCAACATACGTCCTTTATCAAACTATCACCTCAAACTATTGAAGGTCGGAAAAGACATTATTACAACTATCAATCAGCAATAATACTTGTTGATAATCTATGTTAATACTGGAACTCAACATTTGAACAGACAAATAAACACACCCGCCTTTCAGTGCTGCTTCAGAAACTCCGCCCCCAAATACTTGGACATGCATTGCCCAAACAGCAGCAACACCCACAGCTGGGCTAAGTGTAAGAGCACGGACACCCCTGTTGTTAAGTGACTGGAATACGCTTGTGTGGCATGGGTGTGCGCCACTTGTGCCACAAGTTTACATGCATAAGCACTTGATTTATTTTTATTTTTTTTACAGCCTACACACGCAGAAGGGGCGGCTAGCAAAACACGAAGAGGCACTCAATGAATTTGACAAAAAGTTTAGAATCACTAGTCATCCTGAGGTAAACTACCCCAAGCTGAGTTGAATTGCAAGTTGATGATGGCTGTTAGCGGATGTAGGTGGGGAATTACGCATAACGCCAACAACTAACTTCTCACCTGAACAATTTATTTACAGCACCAGACGACTAATAAACACAGCATACATATTATTCATATACATGTTTCAATAAAAAAATAAAGTCTGTGAGTATCAAAAAAATTAATCATAACTAAAATTGCAAAAAGTAATCGTGTTACAGGCGGAAGTAAATCCCTGAAATCTCACGCGCCCCCATGGTCAGCTGATGGGACAGCTGGTGACAATGACGTCACGCGTGTAAACGGCTGGAGTCCATTACTAGCTGCAGACTTTCAGACCTAACGGTAAAGTCATTTTCATTCCCTTTATGGGTCTCAAGTGTGTATCGTATTAATACATTAACAATTTAACGATTATTTACAGAGGGATTTGTGTTACTTCTAATCTGAACAAACATTTTATTAGCTTCAGTTAGCACAACAGGCTCGCATAGGAACCCGAGAACCGAACGCAGATTGTTTTCATGCTTTACCTGCGTTACAAAATAAAGCTTATTTGTTTAGTGGATTTTTTTGTTTTGATTTACAGAATATCCGTCTCTTCAAAAAATGGCGTTTGTTAAAAGCGGATGGCTTCACCGCCAGAGTAAGTATAGTTTGTCCATATTTACTAATTTCTCTGTATAATCCCTATGTAGGGAAACTGCAAAGTGCACGAAACAGTGAAACGATACATTTCAAACGCCACATCGTAGTGCACTAGAAAGGCATTTAGGATTCAGCACAGAGGCTAGAATTTCCTAGGCTTATTTGGAAGACTTGTTTTTTATGTTGTTCTCTTTCGTGTTAATGATTTCATGTAAATAAAATGTAGCCTTGATATATATTTATTGATGGGTATCATTAATAAACGATTCAAGTTACCCAGTTAATGAATAAAGAAAAAGTGAAACCTGATACCTTGGTGGATACTTTTTCATCTTTTGGGTAATGACCTTATTACAACTGTAAGAGGTTTCTGCGAGAGATCTGTTGAGTAAAATATAAAATAATTCCACAGACTTCCATGGACATTAATAAGATGTGTGCAGTTATTGTTTATTTAAATAAAAGGGCTTTCATTTCTCATGTTGCCATTGACAGAATATGATGTGTAAGTTGACCTTTTTAACTGTATACTTGTTTTTGAATTGTTGAGATTTGGACTACTTAAGTAGGCTAATACCTAATGTAAAATCATCAATAAATATTACTAATTATACTGTAGCTTTAAAAATGGTGGGCTATGATTAGCACCAGTGTAACTAAATAAAAAACCAAAAATTATAAACCTCCTGGTCCTTGGTCCTCATTTAAAAAAAAAAAAGAAAAAAAAAAGAGTACTTGATGATATTTCCCTTTTGAGATTAATACATATCTAACATATCCCAGTTAGGAGGCTGGGGTCAGAGCACAGGGTTAGCCAGGATACAGTACCCCTGGAGCAGATAGGGTTAAGGGCCTTGCTTAAGGGCTCATTAGTGGCATCTTGGCGGTGCTGGGGCTCGAAACCCCAACCTTCTGATCAGAAACCATTAACATATAGCCTTAACCTTTTCAGCAAGCACTGCCCTGTACACTGACAAATAGACTTCAGTTTTATGTAAATTTGCCAACATTTTCATCTAGGCACTATCTTGCGTCGTTGGAAGAAAAACTGGTTTGACCTTTGGTCAGATGGCCGTCTCATTTTCTATGATGACCAGCAACGTCGTGACATGGAGGATGAGATACATATGAGGGTGGACTGCATCAACATTCGAAATGCCAATGCATGTCGTGGTAAGTTTTTAACCTGATGATGATTCTTGATTATTCTTTCTGTGGATTAATAGTTGCTTATGAGAGTTTAAATGATTTCATATTGATTTTATTTTCTCAGATCTAACACCTCCTGAAGGAAAAGGCAGAGAAGCTCTTCTTCAGATTGTTTGTCGTGATGGACGTGTTATCAGCCTCTGTGCAGACAGTGCGGATGATGCCCTGTAAGATCCATAATATATATATAGATATAGCTGAAAGCATATATGTATAGACCAAAGCAAATAAATTGACACACTTTGTAATTTAATGACAAAAAGACATTATCTGGTACTTGCTGGTAATGTGTATTTCAGCCTGTATACAGTTGTTGTAAGACTGAAAACATATGATAAAGTTTTAATTGCTTTAAGAGAAAACATTTATTATGTGCAGTGTAAATAACATTAATGTTTACTCAGTGTGTTCTTTCAGGGCCTGGACTGTGGCACTTCAGGATGCTAGAATCAACACAGTGAGTCATTGCTTACTAAAAGCTCCCATATTTCATGACATTTTAACAAGTTAAAATAGGTCTTAGATTTCCCCCAAAGTGTGTGTTAATGTGCCAGCTGAAATACCCTTATCATAATGCTTTTTTGCACCAGGTTTATGTAAATGAGCTACTGCCATTTTCTGCTACCACTGAGCCCCAACTTTCTCCTTTGCTGTGTTGATCATTGATGTGACATCAATGATATCTCTCTTGAATTATTTTCTTACTGTTTTTACAAAGAAGTCTGCACTGAGCACCAAATAAAAAAAAAAAGAGTAATCAATCAACATTAACTTTAGCAAGCAAAAATGTTATTGCTGTTTTTGTACTACACTGTTCTTTAAAGCTCTCCTTAAACCTGCTGAAAGTGTTTTCTCTGTTACTTCATATTATTAGTAGTATACGCTAGCTTTATTCATGGACGTTGTGCCTGCAAAGATGTCATTTGCATGACCTACCCAGAGCTCTGGCAGCACTACACCTATGCAAGTTTCACTCAGTATAGTTTGTAAAACAATTAACAGGGGGACATCATGAATAGATGCACTCAAGGCAGCAAATTTCTTTTACATTTACAGTTACTGTTTTTGTTTTTGCAGGTAGTCGCACCGCCTCAGTTTGGTTTTAACCAGGAAGTTATTGCCTCTGCACCTCCTTCTTATGCAGAACTAAACCCAACTCCTCAGGTAGGCAGTTGGGTCTCAATCTAATTATGTGTTTTTATGTTACTAGCAAAGAACTTTATTTTAATAGTAATTCAGTCATTTAAGGTGTTCTGCGTGTTTGCTAGGGAGTGGCGACTCTGTGATCAAGAGTCTCTGCTAATAACTGGAAGGTTGTGAGCTCATATACAGTGGAACCTTGGATTACGAGCATAATTCGTTCCTGAAGCTGGCTCATATTTCAAAACAACTCATAACCAAAGCAGATTTTCTCATAAGAAATAATGGAAACTCAAATTATTTGTTCCACAGCCCCAAAAAAATAAAAACATGAAAATAATTAATACAAAATATAAAGTACAAATAAAACAAATTAACCTGCACTTCACCTTTTAAAACGAATCGCGACAGAGCAGTGTTTCCATGAGAAAGAGAGTGTGTGTGAGAAAGCGAGTGGAGGAGGGATGGGTTTGTGTGTGTGTGTGTGTGTGTGTGAGTGAGAGAGAGAGAAGGGGCACAGTGTCCAATGACACAGTGCAGGCTGATGCAGAGAGGGAAAGAGAAAATGGATCTTTAACCTCTCTAACGAGACTTTACACTAGGGCTGCAACAACAAATCGATTAGATCGATAAAAATCTATTACTAAAAGAGTTGGCAACAAATTTCATTAATCGATTCGTTGTGCCGCGCGAGGCGGAAACATTTGATTATTAAAAAAAAAACTTTAGTTGAGCGCGGAGCTGAGTGAACGTACTCGGCCTCTCTCGCGCACTGATGCTAGCAGAGTTCGGCACCTCATAGACAGGGCGGAGCAAACAACAAAAAAACGAGCAGAGGTAAAGTAAAGATGCATGGCGGCGGCAGAGAAATCCATGCGACCCAAGTCATCTAAGGTGTGGGAGCATTTCCCACTAAATAAACAGAAAAAGTGTGTTAACTGCAAAATATGCAAAAGCGACATGCAATGGCACGGGAGCACCACGGCAATGATCCAGCACCTGAAACGCAAACATGTGTTTGATGAGGAGGAAGGGAGTTCAACAGCAGGGTAAGTCACTACAGAATCCTACTTTTGTTCCATTTTGAAGTGAGGAACGTATTGTCCCTGGTGCTGGTGTTTACTTGTTATCCAGCTTGACAAGCATGACAAGTTAGTGTTAGCTAGTTAATAACGGTAGTAAAGCAGGGGTGGTATAGTTACTTTGCATTGCAAGACTAAAGACACATTTTTATTCACTCGCCTTTTTTGGACCATTTATTGTTGTCATGTATAGCTACACTGCAAAAAAAGCTTTTCTTTCTTAGGCCTTGTTCACACGGGCGTTTAATTTTTGGATAAATGAACGTGCTCTGAACGTCCTAGACGTTTATGTTGCGTTTTGTAGTGCCGCTCGATTGACTTCTACACTGGCGTTCGTTTGGCTCTGTCTAACATCAGCCTGCAGCCCAAATTGTAGTTTCTGTGTCGGGAACTGGATATGAAAGCCCGCCGCTACTGGGTTCACCCTCTGACTGCACAATGTCGGATTAAAGGATTTTTTTTGTGGTTTATTAAGAAATGCGAAAATTTCCGCTCAGGTTTTTCAACAATTTATTTTATTTTGCCTTTTTTCCGCATTTCCCTATGTATAGCATGTAGGATCATGGGATATATCCGGTCCTCCGAAGTGTAAAATGGACGCGAAGAAAACGCACTAGAAGCGTTTTCCTTGCGTTCGTTGGGATTTGAACTCCCGATTTTAACGCCTGTGTGAATAAGGCCGTAATAATTTTATCTCGTTTCCAGTTATCAAATAAATCTTAAATCAAGATTACTAGACAAGAAAAATGGTATGAGAAAATTAAGTGATTCTTAACTTCTGTTTGAGATTATATCTCGTTAAGATTATTTTTCTTACCCCATTTTTCTTTAGCCCATCTTTATTTTTTTATAAATTATTTATTGTTCTGGCAGCTCAGGTGGCACTTTATTTAAAAAAAAAAAAAAAAAGTCTATATTTGGCAGATGTAAAGCATACATCTGTATATTTTTTGTGTTAGTCCATTTTTATTTTATTATTATTATAACAGCTCAAAGAGCAACATGTTTGTGCACATTCTAAAGATTTTAGTTTTGTTTTTGAATAAAGGGTTAGAAATGAATGCTTTTCTTGTTTTTTTTTTTGTGTGGTTTTTATCCGATTCATAGAAAAAATAATCAACGGATTAATCGATTATTAAAATAATCATTAGTTTCAGCCCTACTTTACACGCGCGCGCACACGTGTGTTATAATAAACCATACATCCACGCTATACACACGCATACAAACACAAAATAAAATATAGTTGTAAGCAACAATGACGGGCCCAAGCACCCTGTTCCATCGCCACCCCGGGGGCACCGCACAACCTGTTATTTGAGTGTGTTAAGACCTCGAAAAAGGTATGTGTGTGATGTGTGTGTGAGACATATGACTTGTTAGTGTGTGTGGGCGTGTGAGACAGAGGGGTGAGTGTTAAAATTTGTGCTGTGTGATGTACATGAGTATGAGTGTGCTTGTGTATGCATGCGTGTGCGTCTGTGTGTGTGTGTGTGTGTTAACATTTGTAATGTGTGTATCACGGCTGACCCGTTTGAGATATCAAAAACCCCTTTGCAATTTCCTTAGATCACATCGGCCCAGATTGGTGACGATCGTATAAATTCCCTAGGAGGAATATATCAAAATCCATCGGGTGCGTTTTTGCGAAAGTTGTTCGGCTCAATGAGCTCTAAATGTGTACCGAGTTTCGTGTGCCTACCTGAAAGTGTGTATGAGCTATCCAGCAAAATCTCGTGAAAAACCATTGGCTCAGTTGTGATCACGTTCAAATTCTTCAAAACAAGAAGCGCATGCGTGATACATGATAGTCGGTACTCGTAAACCAAGACTTGTTCTTTTTCCAAGTCAAAATTTATTAAAAATCTTTGCTCGTCTTGCGGAACGCTTGCAAACCACGTTACTCACAATCCAAGGTTCCACTGTACTCTGAAACCTTAGCTGTGTGCTTGTATTGCATCTTGGATACAAGTGACTTCTTCTGTGACTCTTTTGCCAGGTGTACTATCCGGACCAGTATGGAGGCTATGTCCCTTATCCTCCTCCCCCCTATGCCCCAAATGCTGTGTACTCTGCAGTTGGGCAACACTATGCATTTGCCTCCCCCTATCAAAACCCAGGTAGATTAGCTGCTCCCACTTATTGTTATATCCTGTGGTGGCCAAAAGTATTAAGATAAGATGCCATGTATCGGTTCCTCTTGTGCACAAAACAGGTGATTTTCACTTAGTAGTTTTAGCTTGTCTTTCTGGAGAGTTGTAATTATTAACTGAAAAATTATTGTAAAAAAACGGCGATGTGACCGTGGTATTCAGGAGACATGCACAACAGTACAGGAGGCAGTTGCAGTCAATAAGCTGTCCTCTACACGATCTTCAGGAAGCAATCAAGCAGGCGTGGATTGAGCAAATCACATCAAAGCACTGCAGTTGGTCTTTTTGATTCTATGCCCAGCTAATCCAGCAGTTTTAAATATACAGTAGAACTAAATATTGATTTTTGTATAGCAATTTCATTGCAAAAAAAAAACAATTTATTCTTATCTTTGTCATTAAAACATTTAATTTAGCTTTTCTCAAAACCATTGGCCACCACTGTACACTTGTATATTTATTATTTAAGTTATTATTGAGTTGTGCAGGCAAAGTTCCGTGCTGAATTAACATAAAGTTCAGAAATAGTTCTTCCAGCAACATAGTTGGTGTCCTGTGTGTGTTTAGTTTTAGATACGTCCAACTTGTAGCTATACTTTTTGCCAATTTTGTCAGGAATATCTACCATATAGGTCACGGTACAATTCCTGAATGTAGTCACTTAGTTGCTATGCACAATTTGTCATCTCCTAAGTATGTTAGACAAAAGGATATTATGTCAGTTCACCTATATAAAATGGCCAATGAATGTTGTAAACAGCTGTTTTTTCTTACTTATGTCCCTTAGGAATGTACCCTGCACATGAGGTCAACAATGTGATCATTGAAGAGCGTCGACGTGATGACACAGGTGTTGTTGTTGGCATGCTCACGGGTGCTGCCACAGGACTGGCTATTGGTTCCCTATTTTCTGTATTTTAATATACATTATTCTGTCCCTTTAAATCCGAACATGAGATGGACTAGTATTGTGCTACTGCTTATCCTTGCTGCAACACCATGCTATATGTAAAACTTAGATCTAATAGATGTGAACAGCCTGACAGATCACAAGCGCTTCCCCCAACAGAGCTAATTTGGCGGTATGAACCAAAGCCTTATGGTAGCATTTGTAGCTTGGTTTACGAGACCAGGTTTCACATCATTGTGAAATGAAATGGTTGTGAACTAAGTCAGTACTAAACATGTGTCAGGGTGGTTGCCCCTGGTTATTGGGTCACCTGCTTGGACTACATATGTAGGCTAAACAGTGTAATGAAGTATGGCTGGTGATTTCTTTTTATTATAATGTCTTGAATTAATTGGCATTGTATTATTTTAATTTTTTTCTCCCTGACTCATTGAGATGTTTTTAAGCAGACCTTGGGAGTTGAGCAAACTGGACCAACATGAGATCACATTAACTCAAAACTTAAGACTAAATGTAGGTTTGCCATGCATAATCTGAGATTCCTGAATATAATGACTGGTCAGTTGGTGAAAAATTAAATGAATAGTGCGATAATTAATGCATTTTGCAAAGATTCAGATTTTGATTTTATCACTGGTTAACGATCGCTTACCTGGGATGCTATAAGACATGCTGATACTTCCGCTGTGGCCTTGCAAGGAGACCTTGATCTCAAATAATCAGAACATATTCTATATATAATATTCAACAGTTAGTTCAGTCAAAGTAATTTGATTATATGAGAGGCATTCCATGAGTGCTGATGTGGAGAACAGCAGCACTGGGACTACTGTACATGTATCACTCCGCTTCACAGGTATTCTAATAATTGTTAATTACATTAACTGCCAGTCACCAGCTTAACAACATTGTAACCAACTCCTCCTGAAAAGATGGATATTGTGGAACTATTTGTGTTGACGGAGTAAAATAACTGATTATATAAACAAACAAATTATAATCTGTTGATAATAAATAACGTTTGTTGAACTTTTGTATAAAAGCAATATCACACTTGAGGTTGTGCTGTTGTATTATATAAGAGCACGGTAGTGATAGCTATGGCCACATCACAGCTATGCTGATATTCAGCACAACAGCATTCCTCATTTGATATTGGTTATATATACTTTCCCTGCTTACAAGTACCTTAACCAGTTTCAACAGTAAGGTAAAATTCTATGGCCATGACCCAGTATATTCTGCTAAAATAGATTAGCATAAAAAATACAAATCAATATAGGGAGTCGTCAGTTAGTGCAGATAATGTCACCGATTTGTTGCTTCAGTTAAGTGCTTGCTTTACTCCAAATCATGATTACATAGCTGCATTTAAGATGCATTTTTGTTCTTCTTTCTGCACCTAAAGATCGAACTTATAAACACTGCCAGAAAATACATCAAACAATGACCAACATTACAGCTCGTATTTGGATCTAAAGATCTGCTCAGTTTAAGCTAATTCCAATGAGCAAAAGTGCTGTTAAATGTATATTAGAATATCACAGAGATGCACTCCAGGTTTGCACTGATGAGAGCTTATTCATCTTCTGTCTCTGGCTTTACTCTCCTTCCATGTAAACATTGTTGAACCCTCATTTATGCTACAATTCCAAAGTGTTTATTCTGAAGAACTTGAAAAGCCGCTTTAATAATATATTTATTTCTTTTTTGGGGGTGAAAAAGCTTCTTTCCAGAGTGTTATTTATTGGGTTTGAGTTGCAAAAATGTACTTAATGCCATTTTGCGGTCTTTGTTTTCTACACTGCTTTTTTTTTTTATTATTATTTTTTGTTTTCACCCAGTAACAAAAAATAGTGAAAAAATGCTTTTTAAATAACATCTTATGGAATATGACCTCCCCTATATAGTAAGGATACACATGGTGTACACGAGTGTACACAAGGCATTGAAGTTTCATCTTTTCTTCTGGTCATTTATTTTCATTAGGCTATCTTAATTATGGTCTATGTTAGACCATATTAGTTATTGGTTACTTGTCTGTTTACTTGAACGTTACACATTAAATGAAAAAAAGTGTTAAATTGTATTTCACCTGGTCATTAGTATGTTTAATAAAATTCCCTTCCCATTATTTTATTACCATCATTCATCACATTTTATCAACTTTTGAGTGTTAGATATTGGTGTTTGTGAACCAATAGACAAAATCAGTTTAATAAATACTTTCTGAAGATGCTTTGTTTATAGTTGTATTTAACTTTTACTTTATCACTGTTGGTCCAGTAGTCCTTTATATATACTATTTGTTGCTTAACTAATTTGCATTTCCATGTTATACTATTGTGAAGTTAATTAAAGTGACTTAACTGAAATGCAGTGTCCATGTTGTCTATGAACCAATGTTCTGTCAGTATAATTTTAAAATACAACCCGAATTCTGGAAAAATTGGGATTTTTTTTTTTTATTAATAAAATGAAAACCAAAAGACTTTCAAATCACGAGCCAATGTTTTATTCACAACAGAACATGAACTTTTAAACTGAGAAATTTTATAATTTTATGCACAAAATGAGCTCATTTTAAATTTGATTACTGCTACAGGTCTCAAAAAAGTTGGGGCATCTCCTGATCTTTTGAAAACAGTGTGAAGACATCTGGGCATTGAGGTTATGAATTTCTGGAGCTTTGGTGTTGGTATTTGGTCCCATTCTTGCCTGAAGAGTTTGTGGTCATCATTTCGTAGATAAGATTGGCAAAGCCTTTGCAGTTTGACATTGAGGAATGTTGTTTTTAAAGTATTAAACAATCATTTTACGCCCTCTTTCACAGATTAGAGATCCTCTGCCCATCTTTATTTCTGAGAGACTCTCCCTCTCTAAGACATCCCTTTTATAGCTGATCATGTTACAGACCTGATGCCAGATGTTCTCCCAGCTGAATATTTTTTAATTTTCTTGCTTTTGCACCGCACAACCTGTTTTATTAGAGCGTGTTAAGACCTACAAAAAGCCATCGCCGCCCGGGTGCACCACACAACTTGCACATTTCAGACACTATATAGGGCTGATGTCAGTTTAGGCCCTAAATATTTGTTGAGTGAGTTAGTGTGTATGGTGAGTGTGAGAGTGTTAACATTTGTAATGTGTGTATGTCTGTGTGAATGTGAGAGTGTTAACATCTGTGATGTGTACGTGTGTAGAATAGGCCACAGATTCTGGGAAAAAAAGCATCACACTATGATGTTACTCAGTGTGATGTCACTGAATGTGTCATTCAATGTCACTCAATATAATGCCACAGAAATGGCTGACCTGTTTGAGATATCAAAAATCCCTCAGCAATTTTGCATCCTCAATGTCTTTAGATCACATCGGCCCGGCTTGGTGGCAATTGTATAAATTCCCTAGGAGAAGTATATCAAAATCCATCGGGTGTGTTTTTGCGAACGACCCAAAATAACCGGCCTCCTGTTGAGTTCAGCGAAAGTTGTTCGGCTCAATGAGCTCTAAATGTGTACAGAGTTTCGTGTGCCTACATGAAAGTGTGTATAAGCTATGCAGAAAAATCTCGTGTGGGGGCCCCTCGACTCTCAGGCATCCTAATGGCAGCAGATTCCAACCTGTCTGCCAATATTCATGAGTTTTTGAGCATGTTAAGACCCCCAAAAAGTCCAAAAGGGTGGAAAAAAAATAATCCTTAGAAAAACAAGAGGGTCCTGTCCTACACTATAGTGCTTGGGCCCTAAATAATTACAACCGTGACAAAAGTGAACTCAGGTACAGTAGTGGGGCTTCTTCCGCAGAAAGACAGAACAAGCACTTTCCATAATTTCAAGAAAATCAGGAAAGTGGAAATTTCAAATAGATTAGTTGGCAGTAGTCATGCTGCTTTGTTAGCAGGATTTTAAATAAAAGCACCTGTATTAGGCTGATTATGCTTTAATACTGCATGTAAGGGTCAAATTTAAGACTACTTCCCCTTTTATTCTCCAGGTTAGCTTTAAAGCTCAATTGGGGAAATTATTTTGATTTCATCTTATTCCTGTATCTGGAACTGGAGAATCTGGATTTGTTTTAATCATACTACATACAGTATTGTGTTAGAAATCATTTGATTCTGAAACTTGGAAATTACTGTGTTAGCATAAGTAGAGAGAACTCCAGTGAGTAAACCTCCATACTGGGATCAGGAATTACATTATCTCTACTGTGTGAAGACGCTGGTGGTGTTGGAGACAGCATTTTCTATTAAAACCCATCCCACAGTACTTAATAAACTAGCAAACTAAGTGCATGACCGGTATACAGTAGCATTTACTGCAGAAAAATACTTTAGCAAGTGCCCATTTACAGCTTAATATTCCTGTCAACATACAGTAACCTTCAGATACAAATAGAAACACCACTGCGTAAATGTTTCATCAAGCTACATTATATAGCTTATATTCCGCAAACAGCATCCACCATTACAAAAGAATTTATAGTAAACTTTGTAGTATAAAGTATAAAGTAACTCTTTATAGTAAAAACTGAGTAGAAAGATAAAATGCAATGTAAAATACAGAAAAGGTTTCTTGATGGTTGTGTATTGTGGTTGTTGTGCAGTTAGCCTTCTTGGCCAAAGTCCTCAGTAAACTTCACCAGCTTTTTCAGGTCGTCATCATTTACAGTGGGTTTTGTTTTTTCCAGCGACCTAAGCATGTCCTCCTGGAGATCAAAAGCACACACAAAGACATCTTACACAACTGACTGCAGCAGGTAACACTGTTTAAAATTCTAAGCAATTTTAATAGATAAATGAAAAAAAAAAACTAAATGATTCACTCACACAGTGCAATAATACCAAACATGCAAATGTGTTTGGAGGTTCTGTCTATGAGTATTTAGATCATGATGGCGTACCATTTTTCAGGATATCTAAATACCATATCGTTAAATTTATGATTTACTGCAATAAAAATAGGAAATTTCCAATACAATTTAATATCTTAAAACACTGTAACCTACTTCTTAATATACTAGCCTAAAACGACTACAACTTTGCTGTCACAATATAAAATCTAAGTATAATCCTCTTAAGTCAATGTCAAATTAATTAAAAACATGATCATAACCACACAAATTTATACATGGATTTTAAACTAGTGGTTGCAACATTGTATGGAATTGCCTTAATAAAAATAAATATATCTTTAAAAAAAATAGGGTTCATTTACAACTGATCCTGTTCTGTATGTGATAAAACATTCCGACGGATTAAGTAAGTACAGTACTTTGAAATTGTAGGTCAATCCTACAAAAAAAATAAACTACGATAGCAGACTATAAAGACCATCTAAAAAGAAGACAGAAAAGACAAGTGGAGGGACAGACAATTGAAAAATCTAAAAACAAAATATCTCCATCACATAGTGGCAAATTATCTCTCACTCCTATACTTGGCTGTCATTGCTTCTTAAGGTAATTATCATATTGTTTTTCATTTGTAAGCAGATAAAATATGAAATATAAAATCAAATTCATCACCTCGATCAATACATTAATTTCCTTCCACCTTATGGCGCTGAAAGTCAGAATTTATTTATTTATTTTTTATTTTTTTTTAGACCTCTTTGTAGGAGTGGTGTAGATATGGTGCTACAAACCCACATTTCAGATATGGGAAAGATAAGCTAAAGGTTTAAATAATAAATGCTCATGCCCTAAAACTCAGATTTTCACTAAGATATTGTATAATTGTAATTTAAATTATTTTTCTGTTACACAGTGCTTTACATTGCTTCCTCACCATGCTGACTATAGGCTCCAGCAGTTTATCAGCTTCCACATCTACCCATGTCATCTTGATTGCATTTGGGTCACTTGGAGAGCAAGGGGTCAATAAGTCATCTGCTATAACATCCTGGTTGTTCCACATTTTTCCACGAACCTGTACATGAAAAAAATAATGCACATCAGAAATCTATAGGTACAGTAGGTGTACATAATTCAGAAAGTGTTAAAAAGGTCATGTCACGTCAGCTCAGACTTCATGAAACTGAAGCAAAGTAGGATCACAACCCAAATTCTAGCACAAAAAAAAAAACAAACTACACAGTGACATGCAGCAAATCAGGGAAAGAATATGTAAACAAAAGAGAAGTGTGTAAGCAAAGCAAATGCGAGTCTGAGTGAGAGTCAATATATAAGACGAAGAGAGATTACGAGATTAAAGTTAGAAGATCAATCCATTTATCCTCACTGTTATATTTATGTCATTATCCAGTTTCGCTAAAGAGCTCATGTTAAACAGATAGTGACAGAGGTACAGTTCTTGTGAGTATCTTTGTATTTAGGACTCTGTTACACTGGGTGAAAGTGAGTAATGAAGTTTGTATGGCTCAGCATTTAACTCTCTGCATTTTTGCAATTGTGCAAACATTATCCCTATTTTCCATTTTAAATAAGCTGATGAACTAAATAGAAATGGGCTATGAATAATATGCATGTTAAAACCTGTTTAATAATGCTTTTTTAACAATTAGTGAAAAAAATCACTAATTAAAATTCTGAAACACAATTTCAGCCTTCTCTGACCTTTATCAGGCATGTTCTCACCCACCTTTTTGAAGTGAGTGGCCGATTGCACTTTGCGGATAGGCTGCATGAGAGCGTCCCTGACAATGATGCTGATGTCAGCGCCTGAATAATGCTCTGTCTTCTGTCCCAGAGTGATGAAGTCATTATCGGTGAGGCTATGGGGGGTGGTACCGAGGTTGAGCTTGAACATAAATGATCGTGCATGCTTCTCGGGTAGTGGGATATAAATACGCTTCTCAAACCTGAGTCATTTAAACACAGAAGAGATGCACAAAGTTTTACAGAAGAATTACAACAAACAGGCATGATTCCAGGTACAATACATCCACATGCAGTGATACAGTACATTATCTAAAGTAAAGATGTTATCCTTATGCCTGGGAATTCCTGGCTTCTCTTATGCTCAGATCGTTTCAGAAAGTTTCCTTCTTGCTATTGTCACCTGTACCTTGTTCATCATTCTACATTATATTTATATTTGGAGTTCTGATAAGCTGTCTATAATTACAAGCGCTATACAAATACAGTACGTTTAACTTACAACTAGCTTTTTTTAAGTTTAACTGATATAACTATAATCTAAAATCCAAAATATGATCATTCCTGATTAAACTGAACCATGGAAATAAGGGTCAAAACCTAACCCTAACTCTGTTTGTTTAAATATATAGATCCCTTGCCTTCTTCTGATGGCTGAATCCAAAGTCCAAGGTATATTGGTTGCTCCAAGCACAAGAATTCCCTCATTATCATTTCCAACACCTATAATTACAGCAAAATTAAATTTAAAAATGAATGAATGAATGAATGAATGAATTAATTAGACATGCAGTATTCTCAGTCCATAAAACACAAGCCCTGTCTCCACCCACAACTCCCCTTGCATCTGGACCAGGAACTCAGTCTTTATTCGGCGAGCTGCTTCGCTTTCATTATCACTCCTGGACCCACACAGAGAATCGATCTCATCAATGAAGATGATGGAGGGTTTGTGTTGCCGAGCCAAACTGAACAAATTCTTCACCAATCTGGCAAAGGAAGAAGCAGGCATTAATTAGGAGCTGTGCTATATGTACACACGATACAGTATATACCACGTAAGATGGATTTCTATTTTTTTTACTCATAAGACACCCTGTTTATTCCTGTGTATATACTGTATTGAGGCGCAATCTTACTGGAAAAACAAGTCACATTGTTTATACTATGGCTATGCTCCTCAAAAAGTGCTGCCTTGATCAAGTGCAGTACCAGGACTTACTTCTCACTCTCTCCCAGCCATTTGGACACCAGATCAGACGACGAGATGGAGAAGAAGGTGGAGTTGTTGGCCTCAGTTGCCACTGCTTTAGCCAGATATGATTTTCCTGTACCTGGAGGGCCAAAAAGCAAGATTCCTCTCCATGGAGTTCTCTTTCCTAGAGGTGAGAGATTGCATGGTTGCAATGTCAGCTCCAAACATAAAGAAGTACAAATAAGCACGGGAGACCTGAGGCATGAGTAAAAATGCAAACTAAACAGAAGATTAAAGTGTTAAACTACTAAATGGCTTTTACTGATAAATGATAAATTACCTCAATGTTTTAGCTTATAATTGCTATTGTTTCATATAACAGGATTGCTGTTTACCATGTTAACTCACTTGTAAGGCATTTAGGATTAAAGTAAACAGGTTCTGCCATGTCAATTCTTGTACAGTTCTCTTTATACGTACATTTACAAACATCTGGCAAAATTTGTAAGATGCTTGTCCTAACGAGTGATAATATGAAACACATTCTATTACATTAGTAATAGCATTCAAATTAAGCAATGTATCATGCCAGAAAAAAAACTGTGGTCTAATTCAAAACAATATTAAAGTTCCATAATGTAGACAGTTAAGGATACTTAAACTAGCATTATTGCTTAATAAATCAAGATTATCCAGTCCTTTATAAGAGGGGGTTCCATCCTGACCCATTTATTTATAATTAATTTTCTCCCCAACATCAAGGATTTAAAGACATCTGAATGTCCTGAAAAGGAGGAGGGCAAAAAACCCATCATGCCAGAATTGTATATACATTATATTTTGTTCTGCATAGATCAACTTGTGCTTCCCAGACACAGCTCATATTTATGCATACAATATATGGATTATGGTTTATGCTGATCAACTTTCATCCTAGATTTGTTTTATAATGCGACGCATTCTTCTAACAGTTACTTCTGACTACAATTCATGTGCGACTGTGTGCTCACAAACTTCTCAAAACAGCAGCAATCTACCTCATTGCTTCATGCTATAGCAGGTGCTATACACTATTTGACAAGTTGCTTCTTGATGAAATAAAAATGTATTTTTTCTGGTAGGTCTACCATAATGCCCATTTCCGTTCAAGCACCTCTTTGTGGACAGTCAGACCCAGACACCCACTTTGTTTTAAATAGCCTGTATTTAAGAAGAAGATGCTTGTGGATATTTCTTTGCATCGCGTGGAATTGCCTTGGCCTACCCGAGCTTGCCTTATGTATCAGAATGACTGGTTGTCCATTTCATCAAAGTCTGAATCGTGCAGCCATAGACTAATTACACATGGTTATGTTAATAACTAAGAAACAATTCATAGGTACAGATTCTTAATTACAATGATATATACTTAAGTGAGTTTTAACAGGCCTGAAATACTAGGGTATGCAACATTAAATGGCAGTTATTTGTTATAATGTTTATTATTATGAGTAAAATAATACATAGAAATATATGTAGTGAAAATATCTTTGTCTGAGCACAATAAATAAATAAAACTATATGTTTTATATGCTCACTCATTTTTTATTAAAAAAGTAGCAGAATCTTACAAATTCTCAAACAATGTGTTTGTTTTGTACCTGTGAAAAGATGAGGAAATTTAATGGGTAGAATAACTGCTTCTTTCAGTGCCTCTTTAGCTGCCTCTAACCCAGCAACATCGTTCCACTTAATGTTTGGCTTTTCCATGACAATGGCACCTGCAAAATATTAAAATACCTAATATTTACAGAAATACCATGTACTTTAGTAATTTAATGCTGTGACATTTTCATAATAAATTGAGGAACATCACAAATTCAGCTATTTCGAAACAAAACTAGCTATAACAGAAGGAACAGTCTCACACACCTTGAAGTTGATTTTGCAATTTCTTCTTCTCTGAATTTTCACCATCATCACTGTCATTTCTGTCAAGACATTCTGATTAATAAAGAGCCTACTAATCCTAATGGCGGTAAATTCATCAGCTGTGTTGTGCACCAAGACTAACCCTTTTTCATTGGACACTTTGACAGGCTTGGTAGGCGGCTGCTTCTCCGCCTTTTTCAAATATTCCTTAAGCTGCTCAGCCCTATCCAGATAGTCTGCACACTTCGCCCTGATGCTTTGTTTGGCTTTTTCACCCTGAGCCTCGTCTGCCAGAAAAAGCACAGTCTAATGCATAATTTATCTTAAATATAACATTCCGGAAATGACTGATAAAGGATTACAATCAAGAATCAAAAAGCAGTTTGTAATCTAGGACCTGGTTTACACCTGGTTGATTCCTGATCTATCTATTCCTGACACATCCCGATAAAACACATGCATTTTAATCTGTGTAGAAATCTGATCGTGTTGCAAAGAATATGCAGCTTTACAAGCCCTGACAACCAAATTAATGTGTCCAGCTGTTTCATGCTAAATTTTTGCATAATTCTCTCAGAAACATTAACTTTGGCAGTTATTAACAATGTGATAATGATATAATATATTAAGAGACATCATTTGTGACCTAGAAAGACAGATACATTCAGACTTGTATAAAATCTCAGAACTATATCAGGTTGAGTAGGGAAAAGATAAGGTAGGAAAAACATTAGCCTGTGTTCTCCTTAAGAAATCGACATGATGCTGTTGTAGCAATTTGGTTTAGAAAATAAAAGATTACTTAAACTTTATACATTATGAAGTTCAGTAAATACAATTAAGTTGATGCTAATGAGATTCATTTACACATTGTTTTACTTACACTTAACCACATGTAGAAAGTACTGAACAGACTGCTCATAGAGGCGCAAAGCTTCCTTGTAGTTTTTGGCCTTGTCCTCCTCTGAAGCCTTGGTGGCCAAATCAATGGCTTTCTATTGCACGAAAAGAAAGAACTTGCTTAGGACTGAATTAAATATAGGCAGTGGAGAAAATATTATGAAAAAAAAAAAAAAAACAGCAGCATGAGGTCACCACTGAGATTTTTTTCTGATCTCACTAAATAAACACAGGTTAATGCATATGTGATAGTTTTACCAACAAAATGTGTGTGAATTTTACAACAAAAGAAGCATTGTGAGATACAGAGATAGATTTAAATTATTAGGCTTATCTCCTACCAAGATCTCAGTCGTTATTTTTTATCTTGGTGTTAAATGTGACCTTTTCCACTTCATTTTAGTTAAGGATGTCAGTATAGAAAATGTGTTTTTTGGTGATATTCCATTGCAAAAAAGTAATCAGGCTGTGTCCTATTTCAGGACCATCTCAACTACATTTAGGTGGTGTATCAATGTAGTATCATTGTAACACTGGGTCCCCCTGCCCCTCCCCAGATGATTGTTCGGGGCACAAAACTTTACCAGTTTGTATTTATGTTCACATTTAAAAGGCATCGAATAAAATTAATCTGGGCACCAATCATAACTTTATTACTCTAGATTAGAAATAAATTAACATGGAATATAAATTATAACAGCTGTTGTGTGTTATCCTTGAGAATATAATTGTTGTCTTATAAATCGATATTGTACCATATCAGAATCAGTGTTATTGTCAAATGCCAAATCATTGCCTAAGAAATCACTGTAATTTTTGGAAGCTTGAGGTTTACACAATAGCAGATTTTACAAACACGAGGGGAATAATTCAAGCACAGTACGACGATGATACTCTTAGCCACTGTAAAACATTTGAATGGTGCAAATGTTTTAAATGTCAAAGTCCACCAATGGTGATCTGGGTCGAGGTGACTCGAAGCCCAGTGCAGTTGTTTCCATGAACATTCAGCAACAGGAACACCTGATCCTTGAAAATTGGCTGATAGCTTGCAGAGATACACCACTTGCACATTATAGAAACTCAGATGGGAGTTATTGCCACATCTTCACAGTCCTGACATCTCTCCAATCCATTTCCACATGTTTGTGCCATTAAAGGAGTTCCTGGGAGGCCAGCGTTTCAGACATGAAGAAGGCAGTCTGATCATGTCTCCGGTGTACGTAAATCTTTGTACCTTGACGATATCCAAGCACGAATGAAGTGCTGGGATAAGTGCATTAGTAGGGGATTATATAAAGAAATAAAGAGCGGTTTTAACTCTCAAAACTACGTTCTGTTATTCTGCACAATCAATGTTTGTTCGAATTCTAATTCTAATTAGTAGGATTTATTAGAGCAGATCCGGTCTAACTGCAGCGTGATATAATTATGTTAAGCCACGTGTGGTCAGCAGAATATGAGTGTTTTCCTTTTTTTGTGGAAAGAAAATACAGCAATAGGACTGGTTTAACTAGTTTGGATTCCCTGTTGCATACCAGAACACACAAAAACAACCCAAGTAAAAGTTAGTTCATGTAGGCTAAAAATGTTTGGAACCGAAGCATCTTGTGAAATTTGCTGTAGCTGTTACTGTATAACTCTCATGATTAGATCATCAATCAAATATGCGACTGATACTATATCTATATATGTCTTTTTAAAGCAGACTTCCTGCTAATTTTCTTGAGATGCAAGTCAACCAAAACCTCAAATCGTTCATTATATGCTTAACAAATCAAAATGTCTCGCAGTGATTTATTAGGTCACAATTACCCTAAAGTTTTCCTAATAAGAGACTTACCTGTAAATTATTATTAGCCATCGGAACCGTGATGTTACAGCCGAACTTTTCTCTTTAAATACTGAAACACGGTTTGAAATTATTAGTGGTTTCCCGCTCGACTCCCTACATTGTTTCACAAACGCTAAACACACTGCAGAAAATATTTAATTTCTTCGTTATAAAAAGTTTAGCGTCCTCTCTCAGTAAACTATTTCCCCAATCCGTGCGGTTTCGTTACTTCCGCATTGACAGTTTTCTTCATGACGCCACACACGCTGAGCCAATGGGAGTTAAGCATCCAATCTGACGTACAATTACACAAACACCGATCAGCCATAACATTAAAACTACTGTTAATTGAGGTGATTAACATTGATTATGATGTTATGCTGACACCTGTCGAGGGGGTTTCCTGTATTGTTTTTTTTTTCCTGCAAAGCCTTTGAGAGGAACTACTGAATAATGCATTACTTCAACCAGACATAATATTAAAACCAACTGCCTCATATTGTGTAAGCCCTCGGTGTGTAACCAAATGAACACAAGACCTCTGAAGGTGTGTTGTGGTACCTGGAGCTAAGCCTTCAACAGCAGATCCTTTAAATCCTATATGTTGTGAGATGGCTCGTTCATGGATAAAACTTCTTTTAAATTGAGATCTGGGGAATTTGGAGGTTATCGGCTTAAACTCTTGTTCCTCAAACTTCAAATGGACGTACATGCACCGTCAAACAAGGGAAAAGGAAATGTGATTCATCTCATCAGGCCACCTTTTTTAATCGCTTCAGGTTCCAGTTCTGATGCTCATGTGCCCATTGTAGGCGATTTCGGTGATGGACAGGTGTCAGCATGGGATCTATCTGAGCTACACAGCCCCATAGCTAGCAACCTATGATACATTTTGTGTTCTTATACTTTTCTACCAGAGCACGTGACGACAAGCAAGCGCCATCAATGAACGAGCCACCACACAACAAATAGAAAAATGAAATTTCACAGCTGTCAGAGGTCTTGTGGTGTTCATTTGGTTACACAATCAGGGCCTACACAATATGAGGCAGTTGGATTTAACATTATTTCGGGTTGGTGTAATGCACTATTCAGTTGGGATTCTCAAAGGCTTTGCAGCTAAGCAATCCTGGGGTCCCTATAGGAAACCCAGACCCCTTTAAGTACTGTAGTTATAGAGGAGTAAGCACAAAACTCTTTTAGAAAAAACATTTCAAACTGCATCTTTCATTGCAGTCTTTATTTCACAAATATACAGTCTGACACACTTTCACAGACACATTTCGCAAAATATTTTACAGCTCTACAGCACCAGTAGTTTCACAATTTAAAATACCAAAATGCAACATTTGACATCTGAGAAGAAAATTAATTTTTTTAAAAAGTGCACACAAAGTTTTAAGCTTACACAGCTATAAGATTTCTCCAGGCTGAGTTATTATGGCTAGATTGGGTTTGATCTTTCTTTGTCATAAGAACCACAGTTAGCAAACTTCATTAAACAATAACAATTCCATGATAAAAAGAATAACTCTTTCGACCCTAATACAAGGGCTGTACCAAAAGTAAAGTTTTTACTAACTGGTCATTC
This sequence comes from Leiocassis micropogon, assembly GCA_028565275.1. Lineage (NCBI taxonomy): Eukaryota > Metazoa > Chordata > Actinopteri > Siluriformes > Bagridae > Leiocassis > Leiocassis micropogon. The sequence goes on along the minus strand of JAOVVA010000004.1, from coordinate 14,190,202 downwards.
AAATTGCACATGTTGGTAGAGTAACTGTCAAAATAGTCTCGATCACAAGCGATGCATTTGCACCATCGTTGAACCCAACTCTAAAATCTTTGCTTAAAAATCCCCTTTGTTGCAGTTGATGGTCTCCCACCCCATTACGCCATTAATGATAAAAAGAAAAAACTTTAAAAAATCATACTTTATTCTTGCTACAGTTGTCTGACCTAAAGTGTAAAAAGGTAAATTAAACTGATTTACAGCTTGTAACAGTTTCCCTAGGACAAAGAATAATCCTGTTGTTTTGTGCAATTATTAATTTCTTGTAGTAGTTTTAAAGTTGCAAATACAAGCAGGCACTCTTAGATTTGTTGTTGCAATTTTTCTTTTGGCTTGGTATAGTGCACTTTTGTCAGCCACAATAACCAAGGACATAAAACTCTAAGGGCCAAGAAACAGTCATCAACTTTCTCCATTTAAGACCAGAGGCCGCAGAATCCTCAGAATGCGCTCATTCTTTGTGAGGTCTGCTGGTAGGTCATTATTCTGTTGAAAAACAGTGGCTTATTGTTAGAAACACTGATAACAAAATATACTAAAATATAAAACAGAGCTGTTTTCCCAGTATTGTACAGTGTGACTATGTACAACTACCTAATACATTCAACATTGTTTCAGAGGCACTTGAGATCTGAGAAATAAACTACAGTATTTACTTTCCCCACAGTTAAGGGATCGTCTGTGTATTCTCCACTAGGTGACACTGTTAATCTGCTGTAACACTGTCCTTTAAAACTTAAAACTAAATACAGTATAAACATTAAAAAAAAAATCTTTAATTAGGGGGTTAAAAATTGAAGTCTTTTTAATGCCTTGAATCATTTGACTAATTTGTCTAGTTGCTTCTCTTGTTTGCCCTCTAGCAGCAGTGGTGTGGTCAAGTGTCAACTGTGGAGGTGGGTTGAACAGCAGGTAATGTGATGATTAGCATTTCTGCTGAAAATTTCAGATACTGTAGCAAATAAAAGCTGAAATCTGTCTCTTAGTTATTATATTAAAATAACCTCTTATTAAACTACTGTATAATAGATATCCTAATTGACAACACAAAGTTTATAGTAACATGAAATGTGGGTAGTTATAAAAAAGGAAATTTGAACGTCTTTAGCCATATTTTATGTAAACATTTGGCCTTTTATGTAAACTTGACCATGCCTCCGTAACTGAAACAACAGGCACTAAAAGCATTGAGGAAGGGAGGGAAGTGGACAGTGCTAATGGAATCCAAAGTAGTAATATTAATTATGTATTAGGCTTCTGCTCCATACACACTGTTTTGAATGATCATGTTGTTATACCCTATTACGCACCTTACTGCGTAAAGTAGGATCAGCATTCGCTTTCAGCAGAAGCATCACAGTTTTCGGATCTCCACCCATGACTGCAGCATGTAGAGCTGTGGAACCATTCTAGACAGGGAACCCATTATGTAAGAACAGATAGAAAAATGTCTCCAGAATTCACATCTGCAAGATATATGCCTTGTGAGATTATTAAGTATTAGTATTGTATTAAACCACCTCAGTGCACTATACAGTAGCTCCAGATAATCTCAAATACATGAAACATCTCAATAAGTTATCTCCTACCTTTAGAAGGCCAAGATTTGGGTTGAACTTTAGGAGCTCCTCTATGACATTACAGTGTCCATTGTGTGCAGCTTTAAAAAGTGCAGTGGAGCCATCCTTTTAACAATCAATGAGAAAAAACACCCATTAATTTAGTCTCAAATGAGTCAATGTCACAACACTGATGAATTTGCAAATTTGGTCCAAAGGTGTTGTTTCATTTTATATAACAGCAGCTCTGATCGTGGTCCATAATATGTAAATTAAATTATTACATTACTTACACAGGGATGGTAAATGATCCATATGTGGATTTAATATATGCAGGATTGCTGATACAATAGAGTTTTCTGAGTAGGTCTTTCTTTCTTATTTATGGATGGAGCTCCTAATACCAGGCCTCTAGTATCAGTTACAGGTCAGATTATAGAATTTCAGACACATGAGTCTTTAGGGTAGAGATGTTTGTGTTTTTTGGGGCTGTCAATATTAATGTGTAATCAATCTAGAAATTTTAACGCATTACTATTTTTTTTTTTTACTATTTTTTATCTTTAGTTTGTTCTTTTGTAAAAAGATTTTGTAAATATTTTGTTTTTGTTTTGTTTCTTAAATGTTATGTTAATGTTTGAGATATTATAAAACTGCATAATCCAGTTGCTCTAACCAGTTTGTCATACATTTCTTTATTCCAACAATAACTTTATTTCCCCGATTTTCTCCCTAATTTAGTCGAGTCCAATTTCTCCCCATCACTAGGGGGCTCCCACAATAAGGCTACTACTACCACTCAGTCGAGAGAGCCGAAGACTATCACGTGTTTCCTCCGAACCACGTGATGCCAGCCGACCGCATCTTTTCGAATTGCTCGCTCACGCACCGTTGGGGTGAGCGAACAGACTCGGAGGACAGCGCTATCCACTCCTTCCGCTTGCGTGAACTTACAGACGCCTCTGAATGGCTGTAGAGCCATGATTAATGTGGGAGTACAAAGTACCTCTCATCCCTCCCCTCTGAGCTCGGCCAATCATCCCTTCACATCCCTCCCCTCTGAGCTCGGCCAATAACCGCTCTCTAGACCTCCGGCTGCGAGAGGTTACACCCGGGAATCAAACTCGCGATCTCCGGATGATAGGGCGAGCACTTTACCACTGCGCATGTATATTACATTTTTTGCTTAGCTAAATTTCTGTTTTTTTTTTTTGCTTCAGTAGTGAAATCAGTGCTATACATTTCTGTCAGCATCTCGGTCAGCACCACGCAGTAGCAGAACTTTCACAACTTCACTGTGTCCCATCTGGGCCGCTATCCACAGAGGTGTGGTGCCATCCTGAGGAGTGGAGGAGAGTAGCACATAAACCAGACATGATAGAGGATTGATAGAACAACCCATAGTGTACAGGCGCACACAAGTTTGTCATACCACTAGAACAAAACAAGCACTTTAGCTGTAGACATAATGTACTAAGCAGAGGGTGTAGAAAGGATCCTCTGACCTCACGAGGCTGGTTAACTTTGGCTCCAGATGACAACAGCTGACGGACGATGGTCACATGACCTTCCTGAGAGGCTAAAAACAGAGGAGTGGCACCATCCTGAAATGTGATAGGAGTCAGTGACTGTGTGCTAAACAGGCAAAGTGGTTAAAATATATGCTTGTACATAAAACACTGAGGAAAAGCCTCCATAAACTACAATGACAAACATATTAAATTATATTTACATTATACTATATTTCTGTTTCTATGTGTAGCACAAAGGACAAACAAAATTAAACATTTTTGAAATTAAAGCAGCTATCTTGTAGTTTTAATAAAACTCATTTAGAAACTAGCTTATTACCTCCTATTGTTTCTAGCGTGCTTTAAAATTAAGGGTTTGTTTAAGTTTATGACTTAGCTCCCATCCTGCACCCCAGTGGAATTTGTTTTCATCAACAGGGCTAATTTTATTTGTGTTGATAGTTTTTAGGCTTCAGTCCAACATTAATGCCTCACGCTGGTATGCAATCACTGACATGGAAAATGGAAGAGAGGGCACTAACACTAAGCTGGTCATGGACATTGGCTCCGTTCTTGAGCAGCGTCTCCACTACTTTGGAGTGACCACTCTGGCAGGCGGCACACAGAGCCGTGCCACCGTCCTGTAGAAAACACAGCAAAACACAGCTAAATTATGCACAATAATAATGATTCTAGAGGACATAATTTGGCATGTAATATGTATGGTGGGTGCATCAACAATAATGATTTATATGTTGAGCACTGAAAGAAAGAACAAGGAAAGAGGTATAATCCCATATATACTGTATGTAATATACAACATATTACATTTAATATGATATCTATTACATATATTACATTTCTGTATATGATGAAACAAAGGAGGGTAACACCCTGAAACTAAACAATGCAGAACTGCAGGTGAAGAAACCAAGGCCTGTAACAGTGATTTAGCTTATTTTAGCTGAAACTTCACCTCACATTTTGATCATTTATTTCACTTCTGTGACAAACACTGTAGCTTCATCTATAAAGACAAAAGTAATCCCTATAATTAACGGAGATCCAGGCGGTCTAGAGCTGTGCAGCCAACACATGTATTAACTCTCTGGTAATACTGCTCAGCACATTTCCTGCCTCCTAATTGCTAGCTTTTGACTCAATGACTCAGGCCCCCACATATCTCTCTCTTTATCTAATAAAAAGCAGACTATATACAGTATGTCTGCAAAGCTTTCATTCAGATTTGAAACACATTTATTTTTAAAAAAACAGCGCCGCGCTACCGTACTAAACGTACATTCACATCAACTACCACACAGAGTTTTATTAGTAATCTCCCAGAGTTACCAACTTTGATTAGATCACCGTCTGACCCCACAGAACTCGATCAGGCGACTGAATATTT
>JAOVVA010000004.1:14172494-14185383 GCA_028565275.1 Leiocassis micropogon | reverse complement strand
ATTCCATACAAACTTAAATAATTCTTTTGATTGTGTAAAGCTGCTTTGGGACAATGCCAATTGTTAAAAGCGCTATAAAAATAAAATTGAATTGAATTGAATTGAATTAAACTGACTTTACATCCCTAGATACAGAATCCTATCCTCGTTAACTTACAGAATAATCCAGGCTGCTGGTCACTTTAAAGACCCCAAACTTTGGGCCATACATGTTTGCACTTCGAAACACACTGGCTTTGAGTACCTTGGTCTGGAATTCTGTGGAAGCTCCAAATTCAAACAGGAGCTTAATAACATCATCATGTCCCTGCTGTGCTGCGAAGAACAGGGATGTAGTGCCTGTCTGAAAAAAATAATAAAAATCATAATCTCACACACACAGACACACACACAAACAAAATTTGTATGAGGTGTTGATCCACTGACATAATTATTAATACACCTAACTAATGACATAGCTAATTCTAACCAAATTTAACCTCTATAATCAAAATGTAAATATTATTTAATTTTTTGTTAAATAAAATGTGAAATTTACTTTAGAAAAATACCAAATCAAGACCAGCCGTACGTCCCCATTAGGTCAAAACTGTCAGGTGTTCCCATTCTTAATGGGACATTTGTGATGCATCCATCATGCATAGTGTCCAGTGTACAAGCATCTGGATGTAGTGTTAGAATATGTTGTGGGGTTGTTCAGGTGGTCAGGTCTAGGCTCAGCAATGTCTTGTAGCAAGAAAAAGAAGCTTACTACCTGAATGTACTGAATGACCATGTTATGTCATCAATGGATTTTTTACCTTTTGATTCCATATGGCATATTCCAGAACTCAAAATGTGAAAAAGTGGTTCTGAGAGCATAAGGAATCTTTTTCACACACTAACATTAACGAATTTGTCCAAAACACTGTTTTGGACAAATTTCTATTTTCTATTTTATTCTTTTATATTTCTATATTATATCTATTGATATTTTGTTCTTATTTGTACAGTATATTTTATTTTATTTTACTTTGCACAGTATATTTTACTAGTTAATTTCATTTTCTACCATATTTCCTTTATTGCAATATATCTTTATTTTTTACTTGTACAGTATATGTCACCAATTAACTTTATTTTCTAACGTATTTCCTTTATTCATATTTATTTCTCATGTTTAAGCTTTTATTTTATGGTCACTGGCAGTCGAAAAAGCATTTCACTAGATATCGTACTGTGTATGACTGTGTGTACGTGATGAATAAAATTTTAATTTGAATTTGAATTTGAATTGTGCACTGTAATCAAAACTAAAGATAAAAAACTTTAGATAGACTGGCTACTATCTAAAGCCAGTCAAATTAATTATTAGAGTGTATAACATGTTTTTGGCTGGGATGTGTGTTTGTTACATAAATATTTTATAAAAAATAAGTGCAGCATTTTTAAAGTAAATCAACTATAAACAATGCTAATAACTAACTCTGAAAATGCCTTAACACTTATATTATCCTACAGCAACATGGTAATCTGAAGATATACAAGTGGCTTAACTTCAATTTCTCTAACACTTCTCTTCAACTTTCAACACAAAGTCACATTTTGCTCTTGACTATTTCAGGCACTCAAAATGCTTATTCCGGTCATTATAATAAAAAAAAATATAAGGTAACATTTTAAGTAAGTCTTTAAAACTTTAAGAACTCTTTTTTTCAATCACCACAAACAGGTCTCCCAGATAACCCCGACACAGACAGCTGTCCTACCTCCCTCTGCAGGTTGATGTCTGCCCCTTGCATGATGAGCTCTCTCACACAGTCATAATGCCCACTGTAGGAGGCCACCATCAGAGCTGAGGTTCCATACTGGTAAAAAAAAAAAATAAATAAAAAAGTAACAAATGAGTATGTTATAAGTTTGTTTTTACTGCAATGTGTGCTGAGTTAATGTTGTAAAAATGAATGTAGATGAAGCTGTCATACGCTGTCTTTGCAGTCAATGTCCACGCGGCCACTGTTCAGCAACAGCTGAAGAAGGGCCAGGTTCCCCTTTCTGGCTGCCCAAAATGCAGCATTGGCGAGGGGGGTTTCCTTCTGCAAGACACACAAATACACACATATACTAAATCATAACCTGACATGCAATATAAACAGATGGGTGTCACTAAGCCTGCCACAATAATTACAAAATCACATATTTGCAATTATTCAAGCTAAGTGTGATTATTTGTGCTGATCATAATTTATCATTACTCGATCATACACTATACGGACAAAAGTATTTGGCCAATCCTCTTAATTATTGAATTCAGGTGTTTTAATCAGACCCCTTATACACAGTGAAGGACATCTTCAGCATACCAGTACATCTTGGACAATGCTATGCTACCAACTTTGTGGCAACAGTCTGCGGAAGGCCCTTTTCTATTCCAGCATGACTATGCCCCAGTGCACAAAGCAAGGACTATAAAGACATGGTTTGATAAGTTTCGGTTTGGAAAACTTGACTGGCTCGCACAGAGCCCTGGCATCAACCCCATCAATCACCTTTGGGATAAATTGGAAAAGAGACTGCAAGCCAGCCCTTATCCAACATCAGTGCCTGACCTCCTAAATGCTATACAGAATAAATAGGCACAAATTCCCACATAAACACTCCAAAATCATGTGAAGAGCCTTCCAAGAAGAGTGGAAGCTGTTATAAAGGGGGCCCAAGTCTATATAAAATTATATTAATTTGGATACAATGTCATTGTAGGTTTGGCCAAATACTTTTGTCTACAGTATATAGTGTACTGTATGTATACATGTAAATACACTGCCAGTTTTTGAGAGAGAGAGAGAGAGAGAGAGAGAGAGAGAGAGAGAACATAAGACTGAATACTGAATATAGGCACAACTGTGACTCGGCAGGTTATCAGCGGCATGCTGATAGTCACTATAACAGCCATTGTGAGAGCAATATTACTTTTGTACACCACTTTATTAATAAAAACCTAACATTGAGTATGTACCATTTGGGATACAATACATTTGGGATACTTTCTGCAGCTAGAAGTAATATTTCATGTTGCAAACACAGACAACCAGACATACAGTGAAATGTCCTAGTGCAGATCTACTAAATATAAGTACTCTAGAAATGCCACTCATTTAATCAACTTTGTAAATAACTATTAAATGAACCTTATTTATATTACAGCTGGTACTACTTTTGCAATTGGAAAGAAAGTTAACAAAAAAGTTGATGAGGTATAAGGTATGATTTCCCATACGGAAATATATGGACATATGGTTTTTATATACAGTACATTACTGTGTATAGTCAATAACTCACTCACTCACTCACTCATCATCTATACCGCTTTATCCTGTGTACAGGCTCGCGAGGGACCTGAAGCCTATCCCAGGAGACTCATGGCACGGGGTGTGGTGCACCCTGGATGGGTTTACAATCCGTCACGAGACACATACACAATTTGGGAACGCCATTTAGCCCAATCTGCATGTCTTTGGACTGTGGGAGGAAACTGGAAAACCTTGAGGAAACTCACCAAGCACTGGGAAAACATGCACACAGAACCAGGACCCTGGTGGTGCAAGGCGACAGTACTAACCCCTAAGCCACCATGCTGATTGTATATAGTCATCTATAATCAAAATATATTGCACCAGTTTGGATGTATAGTGATATATATGTGTCAAATATGCCAAAATATGTAAAGACCTGTGTCACTCATACGTGTGATATATTACAATATAAGGAAACTATCTATACATACAGTACATGCCATAGTTTATATACATATGCATCCTATATACTGTATGTACAGAACTAATTTCAAATAAGTTGCCATATACTGTATAGCACATATATTCAATTCCTATATATCAGTATATTACATGTATTGGAAAATTCATACATGTACATACTGTATATTACATTTCTGTATGGGGATGGAACATGAAGGGCAACCGGAACTAAATTACCTAGAGGATGTTCCTCAATATTTACGGTAAATTACTATTAATTAAAAAAAAAAAAAAGATATTAATACAACCAATAAATGCTGTAGAACTGAATCTAACCTAAAGATTAACATGAATTACCTAACATTACATTATGGCCATGTGTCGAGCCACAATGTCAAAACAAAACGTGACCGGCCAAAACAGCACGTCATCACGCCTTCACGTCCAATCGTAAAAAAGAGTGACTTAACGCATAGACGACGGCCTGACTCATTAAATGCGTAATAGCTTCACAAACTAATGAAGTAATAAGCGGTTTCGGAGGAGGTTAGAGACTCGTTGAAGTCGCGGCTTTATGTTCCAGTTGCTCTTATTAAATGTGCGAGACAGGACAATATACATACAACATAACCAGGCTCATTAAAAACACACCAGAGAAAATCAATCTGTCTCAAAATGAGCTAACGGTTTAATAAAACGCGCTGAAAGTGCACAGTGAGAGGCGGCACGAAGGCGTTGTTCCTTCGTGTTCTGCAGCCAGATCACTACAAAGATCAGGTTTCTGAGCTAGGGAGAAACATGAGCAGATTTCCCTACAGTCTAAACCTCGTTATAAATGGGCGAAGACGAAGTGATTTACCTTGAAAGACATGCTGAGCTCACTGGGGTCTCATTCCGCTGTGTATAATTTGACTGTCCCTTTAGGAGCCGCAGAGAATGCAGGGATTTATAGTCCTTTCTCTAAGCACTGACTCTCACTGCAGAACAGCAGCATGAGGTGTGTTTTATTCAGCAAACATCTCTCTCTCTCTCTCTCTCTCTCTCACACACACACAGACTCTCTCACACAGACTCTCTCTCACCCTCTCAAAGTGTACTATGTGATCTGGTGTACAGTGTGCCTCAGGAGTCTGATACCACTAGTGCAATTGTTTTTCTAATGAAGTAAAAAAAAAAAAAAATCCCTTTTCTCAGTTTAAATCGTTTTGCAAGAATTTAGAAGATCTTAAATATTTTCATGGTGCATGTTTGGTTTAGTGGTTAGCACTGTGACCTAACACATCTAGGGTCGGGATTTGAGTACCATCTCAGGGTCTGCGTGCATGACATTTGCATGGTTTTCCCTGCTTGGTGGGCTTCCTCCTGGCACTACGGTTTTGCGATGTTTCCAAATTTCCTGTAGTGTGTGAGTGAGTGTGTGTTTGCGTGCCCCGTGATGAATTGGCACCATGTCCACCATGTATCCTGCCCTGTGCACCACGTACCCTGGGTTACGCTCCAGGCTTCCTGCAACTCTGAATAGGATAAATGGTTTAGCAAATGAATGAATGAATCAATTTCCATAATTAAATTTACAAAGTGAAACTCATATTTCCTAAATTCATTATAAATAAAGCGAAATATTCCACCTTTTCAAGCCTATAACAAGCCATTTAATTGTATTGTTTTAATTCAATGATTATGGCTCATTTTGAGTTTAAGTAAATGATTACTTATGCAGTATAAATACCATGCATCTCTCTGTCTAGTTCAGTCAACAACAATCATGGGGAAGACTGCTGACTCGACAGCTGTCCAGAAGACAGTCATTGACACCCTCCATAAGCAGAGTAATCCAAAGAAGGTCGTTGCTGAAAGGGCTAGCTGTTCACAGAGTGCTATATCAAAGCATATTGATGAAAAGATGACTGGAAGGGAAATGGCTGTTGGGAAAAGATGCACAAGCAGCAAGGGTGACTACAGCCTTAAGAACATGAGAGAACTTTACAAAGAGTGAAACTGGAGTGAGTGCATCAAGGAAATGGACTGCAGCTGTTGCATAGCTGGCAACATAAAAGAAGAAGATGTAGTCAGAAACAAATCTTGAATGGAGATCATTTAAACACTTGGTGAAGTTGCATAGAAAAAAAATCAACATTAAATAGTGAAAGTAAGAGCATTTCCATACACACACAATGTGATGAGAACTCATAGGATTGGGACTAAACAGCTGTGTGGTCATATGAAATGGTCACTTGTTAGGTGGCTAATCAGAAAAATGGCTACAATTTGCTAGGGAGCATAAAGATGGGACTTTGAAGTAAAGGAAAAACGTCTTGTGATCTGTTGTGGTTAGGTTGATGCTTATTCCAAAATGAAAGGTGAGTCATGGTATGAAGAAAAACGCTTGACGTGATGCATAGTGCCCACTGTACAAGCCTCTGGAGGCAGTGTTATGATCTTGGGTTACTTCAATGTGTCATTGTGACATTAACTTTATGTAGCAATAAAATGAAGTCAGCTGATGACTTGAATATACTGACTGACCAAGTTATACCATCAGTTGAGTTTTTTCCCTAATGGCAAACCATACTCCAGGACTCAAACTGTGAAAGAATGGTTTTGGGAGCATCATTTTCACACATGTACTGGCCACCATATTGTGTGCTGTAATCAAAGCTATAGGAGATTGAATAAAACCCCTATAGTGTGTTTTTTTTTGGGAGGGTCAGGCATCACGGTATTGTTTGAACACATACTGTACTGAACACGATAAGTTTCCAGAAAAAGGGCACCTATTGAAAAACTCACTTTTTTAGTGATTTTTAGATACAGTAGGTCCCTTTATCTGTGTGCACACAAAAAAACTGTTACAGCTGGCACATCAACTTTAATTGAAACAAAAATCATAAGTTGAGCAAAATTTAAAAAATGGTAAATAATTTTAGGTTTATGTTATGTTTATGTAAACTTATTAGATAGAATTACATACATTTAAAAACTTACTTATGATTGTAGTAAAATAGACATAATATCAATATGTAAAATATTCAGAGGCCATTATCATATTTTTAAGGAAACAAAATATCAAAACTAGAACCCCTAAGTGCTCTTTGGTTGTCAGTCTGAAACTTAATGTTCTGTGTAGGACATTACAACATATAATGGGGTTAAATCTAAAAACCTCATATAAAAACATGCTTTACATGTGTACCCATTTGGGAGTCGAGGTATTATTATATAATAATTTCACCAAATAAAACAGGTCCTTTTACTGTAACATCACACTCAATCCTCAATTTTTCATAAAATTCAAATTACACCACCTTAAAGCAGAAAGGAAGTGGCACAAAGCTCATTAAAATGAATATTCATTATATGACAGACTAAAGTATAATAACAGATAATTGCTGATGTCACCACTGTTCATGACATCATGTGCTGACATTTGCATTATGTCTGTTTTAACCTCCCTGTAGGATTGAGATATAAAAAAGTGCAAATAAGCCTGTACTACCTAGGCTTTTATAAACATGGATTTATATATAATAACATTTGTAGCTAGTTCATGTAGGGCCAGATGAAAACAACTGGGAGGGTTATATAATCTGCGAACAGCATTTCACATGCAAACCAGTGAAAGAAAATGGCAAATGGTGTATCATTCACTCATGCAGGGTGTTATTGGCACACACACAACTTATTATTTAAGGGCTTTATGGGTCTTGGCCTGGATTAGTGTGGTATGACTAAGAGGACCAGCACAGTGAATACACACCTTCCACATAGTATATAAACAGTGTAGCCTAGTGAAGTGACCTCTGCATAAGTTTCATTCATTAGTTTTCATCAGGCACTAATCTTCTTGACTGTGCTCACAACGTGCTAGGTAAGTGTTAAACCGTTATACAATTTTGTCACATTTTAATGTGTATATGATGCAAAGATCTTTTGCAACACCCAACATATAACAGATAAAAATAATTTACTTTGAGGGGTTTAATGCTATGTAACATTATTTTAAATCCAAGTTTCCCAAAGTGTGGGCACACAGAGCTAGCTGGCAAATTCATCCATTTTGGTAGACTTTTCTATCGCACAGTTGTTAAAGTTGTTTTCTATTTTCAGGCCCTGAGACATTTTCATTATTCTATGGCTCCTGCATGTCTGTTGCAATTTTCAAATACATTTTTTTGTTCTCGCTTAATTGAGTTAGTTAGACATTTGACTGTTCTTATGACTATAAATTAGTAATACATTATTTTTGTTTACGCTCAAAAAAAGATTCTTGCATTGTATAGCTTTTATACATTGAAATGTCTATTTTGCTAAAATAAATTATGTTATTAGATTATGGCAATATTTTATAATGTACTTAATTCTATTTAATACGTTTAACCTAAACATACCCATTTTTACCATTATTTATTTCTGTTCAGCTTACATGTTTAACATGAGTGGAATATTTTGACGGATATTTCTATCAAACCCATAAATCAAATTTACATTTATGCCAGAGTAATGTTGAGTATGTTAACAGGACTGGTCAGAACATATTGACTATTTTTCTATAATAGCACCTTTTAAAGTGACTCTGGCTGCAAGACAAATCATAGGTTCATATTAATTCTAATATGTAAACATTTCAGCAGTAACAGCAGTGACATTACTACAGTAACATACACAGAAACCTCAATGGCAGATGCTCCACATGATTTATTACCTATCATTAATGAGAAGATTATTAATAAGAATATTCTTATTTTCTAATTATTTTAAAAATAATATCACATATTATGAAAAGTTTTTTTAAGGAGATGTTATATTAACAGTCTCAGCATTTTGTACCAGTTAGAAGTAAAGCTGTAACCTTAAAGTATTATCAAGGTGAGGATACTTAGGTATATATTGCTATGTTTGGACAGATATGGATCAAGTCCCTTGGATGGTTCTGGTTAGCAGGATACTCCTGGTCAGCCATGTTTTAAGTTTACCACAGTCAATGGCAGTGGAGTCAGAAGAGGAAGCGCCATCAGAGTGGAAGCTGTGGAAGAGAACTTACGGAGTGGACTATGAAGAAGAGGTCATTCTCTCTCATTTAAAACTGATGATGAACTAATAATAATAATAATAATAAGAAGAAGAAGAAGAACTATAATAATAATAATAATAATAATAATTATTATTATTATTATTATTATTACTATTATTATTATTATTATTATTATTATTACTATTATTACTATTATCCTATACATAAAGGTTACTGTATATCACTACCCACATTCCAGGGTTAGATTCCACTTCTTCAGCAGGATGAACCAAAAATTAACTCAGAAAATGATAGTATATTTTATAACTTAAATCATGGTCTCTGTTCTTCTCTTCTAAAGAGGGATGACATGCAAAGAAGGGCCATTTGGGAGAAAAACAAGAACCTAATTGAGGATAACAATAGAAGATTTTATATTGGCATGTCCAAGTTTTCTATGGCAATGAACAAATACGGAGACCTGGTAAGTCACTTTTTTGTAGATACATAATGGTATTTTATTTGGTCTTTACTCATATGTGGGCACAAATTGTAAGATTTCTTTTTACATTATGTTGGCTGTCATTAACCTTGGCATGAAATATTAATAAAAAATGCTATGTGAATATATCTTTAAAAAAATGGTGCTAATGTGCCAAATACATTAGTCATTATCTTTTATTATGTCCAATATTTACCAATGCAAAATTCATAAGTTATTTATCTATTAACATTTACTAGCCTCATATAATAAATGTACTATCAATATTTTTTTCTATTGTAAATGGCGGTATTTTAAATTTTTATAGACACGGTTGGAGTATAATCAGTTATTTGGAACCAAGGTAAAAGGAAATGCACACAAGAAGGGAAAAACTGCCAATGCTCGCAAGCTACGGTACCATGCTCAGAGACTACGACTGAGCTCAATAGACTACAGACAGATGGGATATGTCACAGAGATTAAAGACCAAGTGAGTTTTCACTCTTCTCTGCTACAACGAGTTGTTAGCCTTATGTTTTTCGTGCAGTGAGACAGTTGCAGTAAAACACTAAACATGAGTTACTCTAAAGATATCATTCTTTCTCTGATTATTTTTGGTTATACAGTATATGTATTTATCGGTGTAAAGAAAACAAGTGTCTTGTTTTCTCATCCAGGGCTACTGTGGGTCATGTTGGGCATTCAGTACTACAGGAGCCATTGAGGGACAAATGTTCAAGACCACAGGCCAGCTTACATCTCTTAGTGAGCAGAATCTGGTTGACTGTTCAAGGCCATATGGCACATACGGCTGCAATGGGGCTTGGATGGCAAATGCTTATGATTATGTGATTAACAATGGACTGCAGGCCTCTGATACATACCCTTATACCTCAGTGGTAAGTGGGATTCAGAGAGGTATCGCTTCTATTGCTAGGTGGCTATTTCACATTATTTAATGTTATTGCATTTCTCAGGATACACAGCCCTGCTTCCATGACAGCAGCAACATTGTGGCACAAATCAGAGACTACAGGTTCATTCCCACTGGAGATGAGCAGGCTTTGGCTGATGCTTTGGCAACTATTGGACCAATCACTGTAGCAGTTGATGCTGACAACCCAAGTTTTCTGTTCTATAGCTCAGGTAAGAGGTTTAAAAGAGGTTTTAAATAAGAATAGCAGAAAGTAAACAGTAATACATTGCATTGTATCCTGTTGTAGGAAAATAGTTACTGAAAGTTTGTTATGTGACCTAACATGAGGCATTTATGACCTCATTATTTAATTATTTTACAATAAAAGCATGTCCCGAAAGGTTCTATTCCTCTTATAACACAACAATTTGCAGATGGCAAGATGGCATTATTAACAAAAATAATAGAATAGAATAGAATAGAATAATTAAAGTATGAAATATTTAATACTTTTTAACCATTTTTGTTATATTTAATGTCTTCGAGAATCATCAGTTGTTGTTCTGAAAGATGTTACACTACCTATCTATTGAACAAAGCACCAACACCTGTGCACTAAAGATTATAGTGAGGAGTCATACTGACAGCTACTAAGAGCTACTAAGAGCTGATACTCGTCACTCCTTCCATGAATAGTTTTAAAAGGTCACCTTACATACCTTCAGACAATCTTCAGTAAAGAAGAAATTGCAAGTACAAAGGCTCAGACATTTGTCAGTAATATGACAAGAGCAAATTCTTTGGTTGTATTAACTTATTAACTGTTTATCTGCTATAAAATAAGTGATAACATGAACTAAATGTATTCATAGCATTAAATGTAACTATAAACAGGTACAAACTAAGACCCTTTTTTAATTATTGATGGATGGCTAGTGATTAATGTGATAGTTCCCTTTCGTGGTATAAAAAGTATAAAACAATGCTGTTGGAAATGCTATTTTTGCAACATAATGATTATAATTTAACAAAACACACAAAGTATTTCTTACATAAATCATAAAGGAATAATAATCACGTATAATTATATTAGCTAATAAATAAGAAAGTTTCCAGAATATCTTTTTATCATTTTAAAGAGAGTAAAGGAGCATAAAAAAAATTGGATCTTTCTTAAGCATTAAAGTAATATGAAATGTTTCTTAGGAATCTATGAGGAGCCCAGTTGTAATCCGAATAACCTGAGCCATGCAGTCCTTCTGGTTGGCTACGGTTCAGAGGGGGGCAGAGACTACTGGATCATCAAAAACAGGTCACTTACTTTATTCTTTTAGAGCAGTGCAATGAGAATATGTTTTAAAGTTGATCTGCTGTTAAAAAACACACGGTTTAATGAAAATCTTTGTGAAAACTGACTTAAGTAAGTAAGCTGCCATAGCAATTTCTTACACTGATATACACTATATGCTGCAAGAAATTAAGCTTAGTAAGTGAAGTAAAAAGCATGAATATTAATGATTAAAACATTTTAAGTGTAGACAATACAGTATGTGAAATTCTTAAAAAAAAAAAAAAAAAAAAAAAGCCTACTGTACAGTATAGGGTAATTGCTTCATTTTCAGGATAGACTTGTTACAGGGACATTAGCACATGCTGTGTATCCTGTACACACTATAGATACAGATTTACCATGATTTCTATAAATCATGGAAAATACTAATGCTCTGAAACTTAACCTAACCATAATAATTATGCGACAAGTTGCATTATCTTATAATGTTTACAGTTGGATGGAAAAGAAAGCGGCTTGGCAGAAAATGTCACAGTCTAAATTATTTTATTTCTCCAACATACCCCTTCTAAAGTCATGATAGATAAATGAGCTGAATCATTTATTTTAGAGGAGCATGAAGAAAAAAAATGCAATGTGCTAGGGAAAGAGTCCTACAGGTTTGTAAGATATTTATTGTTGAGGAGATGTGAACTGTGATGTAAATTTAAACCTTTTCTCTGTCATCAGCTGGGGCACTGGTTGGGGAGAAGGAGGATACATGCGTATGATCCGAAATGGCAGCAACACCTGTGGCATCGCTAGCTATGCTCTCTACCCCATTGTATAAGAACGTTTTGAATCTCTCAATTAAACAAGGGTTTGACTTGTTAACTCAGTGTCCAAGAATTATTCTTTGTGTTGAAAATCACTAAATGATATTTCATAAAATAAAATCTTAATATCTAGTCTAGTGCTATCATACTCAGTTCAGGTGCTTATTAAATCAAAACGACAGCTTTTTGTTTGGCCAAGCAGTGTACATCAGTTGACCCACAGAAAGAGGTACTGAGCTTCTGTACGTGTTTCAATGTAATATGCCGTGAAACATTTTCCTTTCATTTACAATTGTTAGGTTTTGCTTTGGGATAATGGGTTCTGATCCTAGATCAGCATAAAACAAGCAAATATTTTACTCTGTGTTTATCTTAAAATTCTTTCACTCCTACCACACCCATGCTGTACATACATGCACATATTTTAAAAATAACAGAACCTTAGCAAACACCTTTCCTTCTGGCATGTTTTACCCTTGAAAGTCACCCTACATAAAGCGACATTGTGGAATGTTGTGTCTGCATTGGGTATGTTTGGGGAATGTTTGTGAACATTTAATACCAAAAACATTGCTTTCTTTCTTCACCAACCTCAGATAAGCTTTATGTCTGCTACAGCAGCTAAACACTACGTTTTA
>JAOVVA010000004.1:14157330-14170306 GCA_028565275.1 Leiocassis micropogon | reverse complement strand
ATATATAGGTTAAATTAATTGTCATATACACTACACTGTAATGACCAATCAATTTTCAATGTGTAGCACTAGGACTAATAATTGCACACTGAAACATATTCATTTCAATAAGCAGTAGATCACCTCTTTCTCAGAAAATAAAGTTCTGTAAGTTGCACAAAGATTAATATATCAAAACTTAATTACATTAATGTTCCCTTCCCAACTCCAAGCTTGTAAAAACATGAAAGAAACTCTGCCATGCCTTTATACTTCATGCTCTGTTATCAGCACTAAATGAATATGCAAGAAGATAAAAAAAAAAGTGATCTTTGAACCTGAGAAAGAGCCCAGCCCTAAGCCAAGCTCAAGACTTTCTCAGTAGCTGCAGGCAGGTCAGAGACTATTGTGGATCCACTATAAGTGGATGTCAGAGCTTATGATTGGAGATTGCAAGTAGGATGAGCTGTCTGTGGTTCCTGCTGTTCTGCAGTTTGGCTGGATCAAGACACTGTCTTGTAGACCAAGGATCACAACCCAGTCAGGTACACCCGGAGAACAACCACAAAGATCCAAGGGTTCGTTCTAGAAATTATTGTGATGCTACGTACAACCGCACTGGAGGGAATATACAGGTAAGGAGCTGCATCAAATATTAGAAACTGAATGCAGGCAGGTAGTGGTGTGAAGATGTCTGGATAATTTTAGCTCAAGAGTAGTTTACAAAGAGTATAGGATTACAGTGTGTCAATATTACTCCGTAATACTGCACCAACCATTTACGCTGTTTTCAAACTGAAACCAATCAATCTCTAGGTCTGTTAACCATCTTAAAGCATAGTTTTTAGCAATTGCTAATAATTATCGAGTAGCCATAGTGAAATTAATTGGAAATATATATGTAACTACAGGAAGAAGGAATATAAAACTGGATCTGCTAACAAATCCTGGTATTTCAGGAAGTTGATGCTGATAGAGGCTAATATCTCGTGTTTTTTTTCGGTTAAATTTGCTATTATAAGCTATGAAACTTTGTTACTGCATGCAGTCAGGATTTAAATCATAATATTCTCAAAAGTTAAAAACTTTATTTCCTTTTTCTTATATGAAAGTTGTGCTGCATTTCAAGTTGGACATAAACATCCATTCAAGTTGTAAATATACTTGCAATTACTAAACTAATTTATTAAATTTTTTCTAGACAATTAGCTAGCAGAAGGAAAAAAAGATTATACCAAAAAGTTTATAAGCTTCACTGATAATGGCAACTGACTAACAAGCTACTCTGGCTGCATTCATAGAGGATTTAAGTAACACCCAGAGATGTTAATGAAATGCTCATTTTGGAGTGTCCTTTATTCTGTATAGAACTGTGGCCCTGGACAGTACAGGGAGAGACGGGGACCATACAGAGGACAGTGTGTCCCCTGTAATTGCAATGGTCTCTCCCATGAGTGTGATCGAAACTCAGGGAAATGCTTGGTAAGAGCTTCACTCCTATTATTCCACAGTAGTAAGGATGCAGGCAGAAATGCAAGTAACTTTTCTGACAATTTTCAATTGATAACAAAGTGCAACTGCTTACGTTCACTACCATATTCCATTTTATAGGGTTTTAGGGTTTTAAAGAATTTATTTAATAACACAAATCCTACAATTTAATGTGTTTTATGTAATAGACAATAAAATTAACAAAACATTTATTGTAAATATTGCAACTGTAAACATTAGTAATCAAAAATATATCTAATCAGGTGTCATTACACATTACTTTTCTATTGACTTTTTTCATAATGCAGATTTGTGACACTCTTTCTGAGCATGATTCACAAGTTATATACATTGTAAAGCTGTGTTTCCACTTCTGATTGTGTAGAACTGCCAGTCTAACACAGCAGGAGATCACTGTGAGCGCTGTGCTGAGGGACACTATGGCAGCGCTGCTCTCAGGACCTGTCGAGTGTGTCCATGTCCCTTCTCACAGCTGTCTCACAGGCAGGTTCACAGTACAGCAAACACAAGCATGCATACACACACACACACACACACACACACACACACAATTTCCTTATTGTACACAAAGCATGGTCAGCTTTTAAAGATTTCGAGACATACAGATGGGTAACAAGAACCAATTTGTTTTAAACAATTTTTGCTCATTTGTACAGTTTTGCCATTGGGTGTCTGGATGTTGGAGATCATTTTGAATGCCTGTGTAAGACTGGTTATTCTGGAACCCACTGTGAAAGGTGTGTAGATCTAAACATTTAGGGGGAAAAATATACCTATTTATTATGTTCCCTCACTAGCTTCATTGTTTTTATCTCTCTTTAAGTTCATTTAAAAAAAAAAAACATATATTGTGATGATTTTGTCAAAAGTCCATTGACTTGGAGAATTTTGCATGGTGGAAAACTTACTGAAAGCGCTAACACTGGAGGCAAGTTACTTAAAGGTTAAAATGTCAAACTTTCAATGTATAAACTATTATAAGTATTTTTAAAATGACATTTTTGGTCAGCAAAAATGTAGGTGTGTCCAAAGTCCAGCTCCAAGACCATGAGCAGATGTTAACTCATCTTTAGATTCTCTCTTAGAATGTATAACGTATGGCCTTTTTCAAATTCTATTTATTCATGGTTACATTTCAAAACAACCAGAAACCAATTGAGAAATCTGGAAAGCAAAATTAACTTAAGTATTAAAACAACAATTTAAATTCTAATACTTAGTTCAAGTGACTTCCAAACATGTCCCCTGATTTTTATGTAAATTATGTGGATTGTGTGTTGTACAAATTAATGTAATGGGATTGTAACATGCACATTAATTTAAATCTGTGATTCCAGCCCAAACTTTTGTTATGCTGTTACAAAATAGAAAACACATTCCGAGCAATAATAAAAAAATAATAATAATTTGAGATTATTTCAAATAGAAAATAAGCATAGACAGTTGAATCAACTATGGTAAATGTTTATGTTTCATTACAATGTGTTTAAATAAGTTTTTCTATAAATCATGACCCAGGGTCCCAGTGATCATAGACTGAACTAATTAGTGGATATTTTTGACTGTTTTAGGTTGATTGTTGTTATATTGTTTCATTTTAAGGCCTGGTCTGCCTAATTATAACTTATAAATATAATTTATAAATGTCTTTGTTAAATCCATAAAGTTTGATGTCCTTTTTTCTGTCTTGATCAAGTCCTATTTGCTCTAGACAAACTGACATCCCACTACACTCTGCCAGGTCTTTTAACAATCTTCATACTTAATAAATCATCCCTCCTTTCATAGGTGTGCCATTGGTTATTATGGTGATCCACTAGCAGATGGAGGAAGTTGTCAGCTCTGTGACTGTGATTACGGATACATCTGTGACTCCATTACAGGCCGTAGGCTAAACTGAGCTCCTGAATGTATTTGATATCACACTTTATAAAAAGATCGCTGCATTACTATATTGTCACTGTAAATTTGATGTTTTTTTGTAGAATGCGACTCTCCAGATGATGCGAATAATGGTGACTGCCAAGGTGTGTGTTCTCTGTAATACAAGTGGACCGTTCAGATATTCAGAGTGTGGAAATCAGATAAAAAACTTTGGAACTTGTTGCAAACTTGTTACTTCTCTGCTATCTTTTATTTGCCGGTAAATGATGTCAACAATTCTGGATACTTTGAAAGCAGAACTTACTCATAAGGCCTTGGGATCACATGTTTCCTTCTGAAATGAGTGAAAATTTGACAACTTGATCTGTTTTTACAGGCAAATGAAAGCACAAGTTTGTGCCAAGGCTTTTAAAAAAAAGTATTTTTAAGTATAGTAATTGCGTAGCAGACTAAAAGGTTCAATTAAGAAAAATGTTTTTTCACTTCTGCAAAAAAAGTTTTCATTTAGTATGCAGTATTTTTAGATGTAACGCACTGAATGTTGTAACTATAATGAAAAGACATGATTAATTCCAAGTCTCATTGACTGCTGGACTATACACATCAGACAGACAATTTTCCTGTCAATAAATGAATGAACAGACAGACAGATCTTTTTTTGGAATCAGGACTGCAAAATCAGGAAACATGCAAAATAATATGTGGTATATATGTAGACAACAAGCATTAAAAAAATCCTTTAGCAGCAGCACATGTAGCGTGTTTTCACTCAAGTCTTAATGATGAATCACACTGGAACATTAGGCATTGTAATCAGGCCTGGTTACAATATCTTCTTTCAATTTGTTTAATGTTTGCTTTTCACAGAGTGCGATAGTTGCTCTCTGACATTAATAGATGATTTAGAGGCAATGGATGATGAGTTTTCGATCCTCAAGGCCCAAGTCAAGTCTTACAGAAACATCTCCATAAGTCTTACTGCCCTGAGAAAACTAGGACATTACATTACTGCTACAAAGGTGCTAAAATCTCCTCATTATACCATTTCATATATTTCATCATTTTCCAGTAAAAGACTGACCTAATGTCAAATTTCAAATTCAGCAAGTTAATGTTTTATCATTTCAGGTACTAGTAAAGAATTACAGAGAATCTGTTCAAGTTCTAAAGCAGGAGTTGAACAAACTTGAGGCAGACATGGATGGTATCAGAAAAGACAAAATTAAACAGAAGATTAAGGTATATGTACTTTTATATTTGACCTTTTAAATACTGTAATAACAATAAGCCAGTGACTCATAAGATAATCTGCAATAAGTTATTGTTTAGACTAAGCAACAAGTCAAAACTACAAAAAAAAAAACCAGTATATGTACTTGAGCTGAAACTGGGAAACTAGAAATTATGCGTTACAAAATAACTTGGAATACAAATACAATGGAAACAAATTAATATATTCATATATTGCTTAAAAATCTACATTTATTATTATTATTATTATTATTATTATTATTGTGCATATTAACATATAGCTGAATGATGTGGAACATGTACAAAACAAGTGGTACAACAATAAAATGCAACTTATTTATATTTATTTAAAATGGTTTCATCTAGAACCCTAAGGGGTAAAGTTCCACACATTTCCCCAAAAGACAGGGTTTCAAGCAGAACTGCAATGAAATGCTAAAAATCTTCAAGAATATCTTATTGGCTGGGTTTTGGGTTAAGACAAACCAAAAGAAAAGAGAAAAAAGAAAATAGAATGTTTCTAATCATGTAGTAAAATACATTACTAATACTAATACTGTATTATAATTATTTTTAATTATAAATACAAACATATATGGTGACTTTTACTTTGTATGGATTTACATGAATGTTTATACAACATAATGGCTTACATTCAATGGTTTTGCTACAGTGTTAACATTTTATTTATCAGGCAGATCAAACTTCTTTAAACAGTCAGCATTTATTAAAGGATGTGAACAAAAACCACCAAAAGGGCCAAAACCTGCTCACTGATATTGAAGAACTTTTGAATAGAATACAAGGTAAGTCAAAAGAAGTTAAATTATTTGCCATTTACCTTTATATAGATTTAGAAGTGGTACATTGTGATATTTTTGAGAAAACTGAAGTTTATTCTTTCTGATTTTTTTTTTTAAATATGTGTTTTGCAAACTCATCTGTTCAGGATTACTGAAACAGCTGAAGATTTTGAATGGGATTGAGCCTAGTCTGTCTGGCAAGGTGTTGATTGGCATGTTGAAGGAGGCACAATGGATGGTGGAACAGATGCAAAAACAAAATTGTAAGGTGCAGAGGAGGTTGGCTGAGAATGAGCTCTGGGAAGCACGAAAACGTGAGTTTTAGTTGTTTGGGTTTGGGTTAAATTTCAAGTTGTTTAACTGGTTTTGCCCTTAATCTACGTTACTTATTAGTCATGGAAAGACCTTAAAGAACTTTTTAGCTACTGTATGTAATTTTTGTAAAACAGCTGAAAATGTACATTTGACCTAATAGCAAGAGAAAAAAATAACTTTAACATATTATGGGAACATATCTACAATACAGTAACAGTAAGCTGTATGGTTCACAGTAAAAAGCAAAATAATATTTTGTCCCAAATACTCCCAAAACATTAATTGGCAAATGTTTCCAAATTCATTCCTGAATATTTGCTATAAAACTTTGATGGCTGAAAAAAAGGAACTTATTAACCATCCAGTAATCTGCTCTAAAAATCTTAAAATCTTAATCTTAAAATATTTATAGAGTAAGCATGGTTCAGCACAATTCCGCCCCGATCACTGTTAGCAGTTCCTATTTTTGACCACAATGTGCAAAATAACTAATTGTTAGCTTGTTTTTTTGACAAAAAATATTTGGTTAATAAATTACATAATTAGGATTTAAAAAGAATTTAAAATGTTTGAAGTTGTGACTGGAATGTAGTTTTATATGTATAAGGTGAATCACCTGCCCCTCTGCTCTCCAAGCCACCACCACAATACAGTCAATTAAGCACTTTTTAAACATAATCACTTTTGTCAATATGTGTGTCTTTTCCAAAGTCTTAGATTACATCATGAACAATCTAACTAGTCCTCTGGAAAGTGCTCGTGCTACTGCTGAAAAAATGGCCCAGGTCCTGAGGTCCACGAACTTTGGGCTTAAAGAGCTAGAGGAAGCAATAAAGAAAGCAGAAACATCTGTAAACAAAACAATTCTCATGAATGATGGCAATGAAGAAGTTTTGTCTGATATTAGGGTACTTACATTTGTTCTTTATAAGGTAATGAATAATAAGAGTCATATACACATATTCAGTAAGCTGCAGTTCACTGTATCATGTCCTCAGAATCATCATATGAGGTTTGAGAACAAGCAAGATGACATCTTGTCTGATCTAGCAATGATTAGAGGAACACTGAGAGGCACAGAGGCTCTTCAGAGCACGATGAACAACCTAAAAAATGTAAGTCCGGTATTGTTATGCATCATAGTGTCATTTATGTCAGTTTTATATATAATACATTTTATATATATTGTACATATAATATACATTAGTTTTTTTTATATAAAAAGTAATGTATATCAGCTTTATATATAACATACATTAGTGTAAAATAGATCACATTATGTGAGTTTGTATTTCTGTGAAACATAAACTTAGATTATTTATTTTAGGACTATGCAAAACTTGCAGCTGAAATGGATGGAGCAAAATCACAACTGAATCAGAGACTTGATGAGCTTTCTAAAGCCACAGCCATGGATGTTCTGGTCAGAAAAGCAGAGGATCAGGCACAGGAGCTCATGGATCTTGCAATGTATTTTCAAATGTACGTTTTCTCACATGAGACTTGTATGTTTTGTATGTGAGGTTACAGAAACATTAGTACACATTTTGTTACAGGTCTCATCTAAATTTCATCAACACTTCAGCTGTTCATAAAGCAGTAGATATGATCAAAGCTTTTGGAGACATTGTTAAAGCTATCAAGGAAGCAGAGGGAGCAGCTAACAAAGCCAATAAAGCAGCAGATCATGCCTTAGTGGTGAGTACTACTGTTCACAATATAGTTAGTTTTACATATTATTTGAAAATGCTGCAAAACATTTAATTAGATTTTCTTCACTCTTTGGATAGGATGTAAAAGCACAAGACTTCATCAAAAAGGCAAAAGAACTAAAGAATTCGGCAAACAGCCTAGATGACAATGCTAAGGAAGCAGAAAATAATTTAAAAGGTCTTCTTGATTACTTTATTACTGATGATGTTATTGTTTTATAATGCAAATACTTTTTTTATACCTCAGTACTTTTGATTTTTCAAAATTCTTGTCTATTCTACACAAAATACTGTTTACATAGCATTTATAATTTAAAATAAATATGCTATCTATGCCATACGAGAGAAACTTGTTTAATGTAACTAGAAACAGATTAAAATTACAGTGTTCTTTAATAAATAAAATAATAATAAATGTTAATTGTACTAGTATAAAAGGAGTATTGGATTTTGAAGAATTATCAACTGTTGCATTGATTATTTAGCATTTGCATTTTGCATATTGCATTTGATTTTTTTTTCCTTATGCAGTAACAACATTATTTATGCCTAATATGTTAATATGCTCTTTCTAGCATAAAATCAGCACAAAATAAATCATACACACGTTTGTCTATGTTTTTTAAATCTCTACCTTATGTTTTCATCTTGGGATTCAGATATTGCACAAAAGTATGATACCGTTCAAAATCTCCTGGATAAGGCAAAGGGCATAAAAAAGGATATGCAAAAAGATATCCAAACTCTCAAGAATGAACTAGACCTAATCAACCGAGGTAAGATGTCTTAACATAAGAAAAACTTTTATGAGTTTTATCTATTATCAAACTGTTTGTTTAACAACATTTGGAATTAACTTTTTGAGTCAGATCATATTGGTGCCCTTCTGAAACAAGCTAAGGATGCTGTCCAGGCTGCCAACAAAGTAGCCAGCAATGACACAGCACGTTTAAGAACCATTACTGAAGAGTTGGACAAGATCAAAATACCAGCTGGGGAATCAAATGTGGATAACATACTCGATGGCATCAACAAAACATGTGAGACTCTTCAGATATTATAGAAATATACTGTAGGGATATGCAAAGTCATTATATAAAAATAGCTTATATTTTTTTGTAAAATTGCCAAGTGGTGTCTATTTAATATACTGTCTGGGACAAAGTTGCACATTCAGAATCATCCTTGGCAATGTGATCAGTATTGGCTTCATATTCACTTTATAGTTCTTAATAAACAAGTGGTTCGGTCAGGACAAATATGTTACAGTAATAGTTTAACTCACGAAGAGCTAGATTTGATTAATTAAGTCTATATAGATATACAGGATCATTCAGAGGTATTCAATGTATGTGTCAGTGCAGTTTCTACCTTGTGCCACTCATATATTTGTGTTTCTTGTCAGTGGATAAACTGAACAAATTCTTTCCCAACCTGACTGATACACTGGCTGAAGTGAAGAATCAGAGGACTGAGATGCCCAGCAGAGCCAATATGACTGATAACATTATGAGAATCAAAGACATCATTGAGAGAACCAGAGAATTAGCCAACACAGTAAGTACTGATATTTTATGCTGTGGCACATTTTTCTGAAAGGGCAATATACAGTTTTTTTGGCAAATGGCAGGTAATATTGGATCAGCCACAGAGTGACATGCCTCATAGGTTTGCCAATCTTTTTATCTGATATTTGTCAGCTGATGTCTCTGACATTTCAATAGTATATCATCAGCAGTAATTGAAAAGCGCATGTAAAATATATTGTAGTTGCACGTAATAAATATGATAAGGTTGATTTTATTCTCTATCATAATTTTTTTTTAAACTACATCTGAGGCATTATTGAGATTTAAACACGTGATCTCCTGACTCAACATCTGTTCTGTGTCTTCAGATAAGAGGACCAATCTTATTCTCTGGTGAAAGCCACATAGAGCTGCACCCCCCTAAAAACCTGATAGATCTACAAGCCTTCACTGCCATGGACCTGATGCTCCACCGGCCTAAAGACAAGTCTTCTGCTGGGGAATATGGGCGCAGCCGACGCCAGAGTGGAGAGGAAGAAAATCTGTTCGTTCTTTACCTAGGAAACAAGAATGTAATGTGTTTTTTTTTTCATTTCTTGCAAAAGCTGTTGATGAATAGTATATATTATAATATGCTTATGGTGATGCATTGTAACATTCTAGCTTGGGAGAGTTTAAGCCTCCTGGTTTTTCAGGAATATGACAAGCTGTGTCTTTCGGCTTATTAACCTAGAAAAAAAAATCCCTAGCCATCTCTAACTTTAAGATATTTTCAAGTTACTTTATTTCTTGTAAAATATTCAATAAATACTGTAAAAATGTGCTAACCACGTTTGCTATATAATCGCACAATGATTTAGCATAATTGTCCTCATCAGTTTACCAGATTTTAACTTGACATCACAGCAAGTGTCAAAAAAAACTGATTAACTAACACAATGTGTATCCCCTATGATATCTCAACTTCTTTCATTTTTTAACTTGCTGTTTTGCTTGTAATCTTTTTCCAAATAGACGAAGAGAGACTTTATAGGAATGGCGGTCATAGATGGTGTTCTATACTGCGTGTATAAACTGGGTGGCATAACCTACAAAATGAAGACTGAAAAAATTACTCAATCCAGCATTACAAGCTCCTTTATGGATAGAGTGGACTTCCATAGGTAAAATCAATTCACCTAACAGATCTATGAGAATTTGCATAGTGTCTCATCTACAGTAAATACAGTTTATGGAGTATTTGTTCAGTGCCTTGCATTATTTTTTGGGCTTGTGCCTTAATTAGAGTTTACCAAGATGCAGAAGTCATCTACACCAGCCATTACACATCAACTGACCCCAGGAAGCTGCCAAAAATCACAAATCAACCAAATACAACTGTAAACTTGCTGGATCTTGGAAGTGATGACGTTGTTTTCTATGTGGGAGGCTATCCAGATGACTTCACTGTAAGTCAATTTCATATGATATTGTATTAAGAAGTTTGATTAATTTAGCAAAATCAATAAAACTGTACTTTTGTATTATTTTTCTGATTTGTTTTTTATATCAGCCACCACTAGAACTCCTATATCCCAAATTTAAGGGGTGCATTGAGTTTAACACATTAAATGAACACATCCTCAGCCTATACAACTTCCAGCATGCTGTCAACATAAGAAATACAGACCGATGTCTAAGGTAACCTAAAACATTCCTGACACTTTACTCTCACTTAAATGTTTAAATTCTAACTTATAATATATAATAATAATAATAATAATAATCATAATAATAATAATAATTTGGTCTTTTTCTTTTCATTTAGAGGTGAGACCCGAGAGGTGACAAAGTACTTTGATGGTACAGGCTATGGTAAGATTGATGTGGTCAGCAGTAGATCTGTCAGGTTCTTTGTTTCAACTCGACAACAGAATGCCTTGCTGCTTTTTATGGGCAATGAGGTAAGCTAAGAATGATGATTGATGACAAGTACATGAAAATTGAGGGTGTAGAAATTATGTAGTGAAATATTAAAAAATATACCATACTCTTACCAGACACTTTAATTTAACCTTTGGCGGCCTCCAGTTTTAATCTCTCATCACTTTTTCTTTTTGGCACCATTCTACTGTATGCAAAAACTATAAACTGTGTGTAAAAAATTAAGAACTGTCTAAAACCATTTTTTTCCCCCCACAGAACTCTCATTTCACTATTACTGTTGAAAGAGGCTATGTTGTTCTACGGATCACAGAGAATGGCGAAACACAAATTGAAAGGAGTACGGAAAAAGTGTTTCCTGTGGTAAGCTCTTATAGTATATATTGCTTTATGACAAAAACTTGTATGACTTATGACATCACATATTACAATTTCATTTAGTGCATGGAAATAATAGGTTATCTTAAAAAAATTTCTTTTTAAAAATTGGAACTTATTTTAAATATTTGTTATTTAAAAATTACCCATTAATTGAAAGAAAAAATCCTTTAATTTGTAAGCAGATGGCACACAGCTCTATATTCTTATGGAAGCAAATTATTAAGATACACCACAAAAACTTTCACTGAGGATATAACAACTTGAATGACAATTTCATTCAGTTAAATGAAAACCAATATGAGCTCATTCTCTTCAGCACATACAAAACATATTAATTTTTTAAAATTATTTTGAAGTACTGGCACAATATGATAGATGATACCATAATTGAAGAACCTTTGTGTTGTATTTGGTCTCAGATTTAATCTGAGAATCAATTCTGTAGTTTAAAAACAGCTGATGTGATTATATTTAATTAGAAAAATGTCATTTCTAAATTTACCATTTATAGACTTCAAACAATCCTTTCATTTAATCTCACTTAGATCACTATAATTCAATGTATTTAAGTATCAACAATGCTTCTTCCAATATTTACAGTACAGTTAGTTGAAAATGCAGTTGTGAGAATATGCAAGAAAGTAGAACACATCATCCTTGTTTTAGTGTCATTACACTGCCTTCCTCTCTAGTTTAAAGGTTTACTATTTGTTTAGAGCTCTTTCCAGTTATATAAATAATAAATAAAACAATTTTAAAAATCTAAATGTATTTATATATAAATATTTATATATAAATAAAATATTATTTTGTGAATAAAATTCACTTCCTTTTTATTTTGCAGGTCTATTTTCAAAACATTAAAATCCTTCAGTCACCCAACAAATTTGAGATGAAAGTTGTTGCTTATTCAGTTAATATTAGGGTCAACTACAAGGTCTATACACAAGCATTTATAGGAGGAATCCCACCAGTGATAGCAGAGAGGTAATGGCGGTTCCAGTGCAACCTACACATGGGAATTTTTTTTTTTTTTAATAAATTATAGAATCCATCTGCCCTTAAATAATTTTTTTATTGTGAAAAACATCAGTTTGCATTGTCATAAAGATAACATGAAATCCACAGTGGCTTTATTCATGTGCAGGTGGAATTATGCCCTAATGGAATAATACCAATGCATCGCTAATGGCATTAGAATGTAAACCAACATTTTTTCTTTAATTCTCAGATTCTATTGTATGGCCAAAAATAAACATGCTTGTGTCCATGTGGGTGGAGTGATGCAGCATGGGGGTGTGACATTTGAGAAATTCGCTGGTGCAGTGGTACTGTATTTTTGCACCCAGCTCAGATGAAAAATTGCACTTCATTTCTCCTGAGCCATGCAGACAGATATAGAAGGCTATAACTGATTTTCTTACTTTTCAAAGTGATTTTGTGACCTACATATTTCAACACAGTTTTTTGTTACCCCACTTTTACAAAACAAATATAGGCTTACTATCAAAAAAATTCAATTAGGAGGGCAGAACTACTGTGACAACTGACTGTGCAATTATTTTCATAAGACAAGCTTAACAACATTAAACATTAAAACAGGAGACACAAATTTTACACTTTTTCAACAAAAATTGCACTTTTTCTTTACTAAGTACAAACAATAATAGATAACCGTGTTCAATAT
>JAOVVA010000004.1:14141686-14152363 GCA_028565275.1 Leiocassis micropogon | reverse complement strand
TTATTATTATTATTTTTCCCCCAGAATGGAGCTAAATGTTGACAATTTGGACAGAGGACATGTGCAGACAATGCCAACAGTCTCTATGGTCCAAGACACAGATGTGATATTAGGAAAAGAGTCATTCAATGGCTGCATCAGGAACTTTTATATGAGGAGGTTAACATCGTTTCTTTGTTCGCATTACCTTATTTGTATGTAGAGATAATGTATGGAGCATGTGTTCTGTTTACATTTTGAACACTTTTGGACATGTCTTTAAGTTAAACAGATGAATGTGTCTTCATTTTGACTCAGACACTTTTATTGGGGCCAAAGTGATGGGAGTGTCAAAATAAGAAAGTTTAGATTTTAGTTTGATTTGTACTTATTAATCAAAACAAACTTTAATAAAGTTAATATGGAAAACATGTTTAAATGATCCCACTGCACCTAGAATGGAAAACAGATACATCCCAATTGATCTGAGCAATTTCACTCAAACGGGATTAGTGGATTTTGGGTTGTGTAACACTCAGCAGCAGCCTATGTCCATCATGGCAAGAAGCAGATTAAGACGAAGATGGCATGTTAATTCCAACATGAGAAAGGTATGTATACCTTTATGAAAAATACAAAATAATATAAGAATCCCATACACATGAACTCATACAAGTCTAAATGAATTCTGTATTCTTACTGTAATTCTGTAGTTTAGCAACATTTTACGATATTGCTAAATGAAAAGAGCTAAATAAAAATGAATCAGTAGTACCACTGGAAACTACGGTAAAATAGTATGTCTTATTTAATACATTGCTGCTATAAATTATTGATGAATATCAGGTAATTACTCAATAAATAAAAATCAAGTAATTGGTACAGTACAGGTACCATTGTAAAGTGTCCCTCATGTTTTGAGTCATCTGCAATTGGTCTGATATCCTTCATTGTGTTCTTTAGGTTGGTTAGATGTCCTGGAAATCCTGCCAATGTGTATTTCAGATTTTTTTTTTTTTAATGAAGAACACATGTGAAAAGAGAATTTAGGAGCATATTTCTTCAATGCTCATATCTTATAAATAGAAGAAAACTGTATGGATGTTTGTCACCTAGCATTGACTAGACATTTTACATACAGTGTATTTACCATTTGCAAACACAACAAAAAAGACCACAATTTTTGTTTATTTAAATTATGTTGATCTTATTCTTAGAAAGACTGTAGTGAGCCAGTTGGTCACACCCTGGCCTACCATCTCAATGCACACAGTCAAATCCAGCAAATCATATCTCAAGAAGAACTTAATTATAGGTATGTCCCACTGTGAAAATCATTTAGTTATATTTTCTTTGTTGTATTATCAAATATTCAGTTTAAGCAAGCCACAGATTTTTTCATTGTATCTTAAAAGAACAGATAAAAATGTCTTAATGGTGCTAGCACTGTAAAAGCATTTTTACTGTATGTAATTTTGGTTTCTTTAGAGTTGAGTATGTTAAAGACCCACAAGGGCAGGTTTACCAAGGTCACGGCACAAATCTTATACATGTCCTTTGCATTGTGTAACCATTCTGAGATCTATCTATAAGCTTACATTATTTGAGAGATTATAGATTTCTATCCACAATATGAAGCACAAATTATTGCAATAACAATAATAACATGTTTAGAATAGTGATTTACCAGAGTGATCAAGATAAAGCATGCACCTTAGACCACCCATAATTTAAAAAAAAAAAAATGGTCTAGTATGAATATTACCATTCTTTCAAGTTGTCTTATGTGTCCTAGGCCTCATATTTTCCTGGACATGCGTACGAGGTCTGCCAGTGGTCTGCTGCTCCACATCACAGATAATCATGGTTTTGCTCGTATCATACTCTTCATAAGCGAAGGCAGAGTCACACTCTTTGTTGGAGATGGAACACTAATCTCCTATCAGAAGAAGATTAATAACGGTGCCTGGCACAATGTACGTCACTGACTCCATGATCTTTGGATGCAGAAGGACATTATAATGTAGTAACATTGTAGAGATTACATAATTCAGTTTACTCTCAGTGAAATGTACACTTAATTCTAGTAGTGACCTCAAGCATGACGTCCTTTCACAGAAAAGGACAAAATATTAAATTGTACAGTGCTTCGCATCTCCAGGGTTTGAGTTTTGAAACTGCTCTTTTGATGTTTGTATAAAGCTACCTTTTGACATTTTTTGACAGATCAGATTTAGCGTTGAGCAGCACATCACACATTTGGTGGTGGATGGCTTTCACGTTCCAGATGGAAAGCTGCAGAAGGATGAAGGGATCTCACTGGATCTTCAACCTCCTGTTTACTTTGGAGCTGGAAGGATTCAATTAACAACTGGCGCGCAGGTACGTCACAATCCTTAGTTATTATACTGTACATATACAGAACAGGTGAACAGGAATATTATTCCTTCAGATATCACTTGGAAAGAAGCTGCATTTCCAGAAATGTTGTCCTTTTCATTCTTTTTTAGATCATACATTTTCCTCAGGAGAGTGTGATAGGGTGCATCCGGAACATCAAGTTTAATGATGTTCTTATTGGAGAGCCAGCTGTCAATCATGGAGGAGCTCCCTGTTTTGATGGGGTGGTTGAGAAAGGGGCATACTTTGCTGGTGATGGCTCTCACATCATTTTAGGTTAGAACATAGTTTATTAATCATGTGTCATTTAAATTCAAAGCAAATCTGGAGCAGTACCTTGAAATCAATCAATCCATTATTTTTTTCATTTTTGCCTATACAGGAATAAAATGAGTGAGTGAAAGATGTTTAATTGGAACAAATTTGTTTTCCACAGAGAAACATTTTATGTTGGGTGCTATGTTTAATTTAACTTTCGAAGTTCGTCCCAGGAACATGACTGGCTTACTTTTCCACTGTAGAGGTCACCGAGGTCACAGCCTCAGTGTATTCCTGAAGAAAGGCACAGTAAGCGTCTACTTTGGTTTTGTTGTGGGGATTATGGATGTCTTTATGATTTAACATTATTTGCTTGTCTATTCGTCATTTTTCATTAGCAGCAGAATTAATTACAAATAACTATTAAAAGGTATTTATGCAACGACTGATATGACAGGGTTTATGAATCATCCAACCACATTTTGTTTTGTAATTTGACTGTTTTCCTAATTGCAGATATCTGTTAACATTTTTCTAGCCCACGAAATAAACCCCACCCAATTCAGAATACAGATCTCTTTTGTAACGCATGCATTTTATATAAGGGGAGAATGTGTCTTTATTTTTTATAGCAACTGCCATCTGAATTACAGTGCAGTACTATGTGCTTGTAACTGCTATGTAATTACCTTTATAAGTATTCTTCTCAAAATATATGTAATGTAAAATACATTTTAATATGCTTGGAGTTGCTTTTTTTATAATGACAAGAGTATGTTATTTACTACACTAAACTGTATGTGGGAATGTAGATGGTGGTCCAGATGAATGATGGAGGAGGGGACTACAGCACCTCTGTGACCCCTTCTCTGCACCTCTGTGCGGAATCCTTCCATCGTGTGACAGGTGACATTTTTACTCCTCATCTGGAAAGACTAATCATTGTCCTCACTGCTATACATGACCAACATTGGTCTCAGCCAAGCAACATTTTGGTTTATATGATGTTGTTGTGGTGAAATAACACAAAGCATTCAAAGCTTCAGCACTGAGCCTAAAACCAACACTATGTCATTATTATGTCAGTGCAGTTAGAGACAAAGACTAGGAATTGGTGTAGGAAGAATTGTAATAAGAGGACATGAATATAATCTTTAAACACTTTTTGTGATCAGTGACCAAAAAAGGAAATGTCATCAAGCTAAAGATGGGACGCAATTCCAACAGTGCTGTGGGGCCTTATCTGTATTCCCCTTCCAAGAATCGCCGCACACTTTACATTGGAGGGATACCAGGTAAACTCACACAAATGCATTTGTTTCTTGTTCAAGCACCATTAAAAATAAATCTAGTTTTAAATATCGCAATATGAACTAATAATAACCACACCTGCTGATGGAGTGTGGCGCCCCCTAATGGGAAGAGCTGAAAGAACAAAAAAACATTAATCCTACTGTATCACATATTCTATGTTTTTTGGTTTATGTTGTTGTCTTAAATGATTTAATGATAATATTCAGTGGACAGTGTGAGAGATGTGCATGCTATGTTGGTTAAGGTTAGCAGTAATTATAGAGGCGGATTAAATATGAATTAATATCTAATGGCATAGTACGGGCGGCGTAGTGGTTAGCATTGTCGCATTGCACCTCTGGGTTCCAGGTTCGATTCCCACCTTGGGTCTGTGTGCATAGGGTTTGCATGTTCTCTCTGTGTTTGGTGGGTTTCCTACCACAGTCCAGATTAGGCTGACTGGCGTTCCCAAATAGACTGTAGTATGTGAATGAAAGTGTGTATACTGTATGTGTGTGTGCCCTGCTATGGATTGGCACCCTGTTCAGGGTGTGCCCGCCTTGTGCCCTAAGTCTCCTGGGATAAGCTCCAGGTCCCACATGACCCTGTATATAGGATAGAGGGGTATAGATGATGAGTGCATAAGTGAGTGATGTGTAAAATACTATTTTGTTAATGTATTTTTATTCATGTCGTCAATGCAGAGAGCAAGAGGAAGATAGTGCCTGTGTGGAGCTCCTACATGGGATGTTTGAGAAATGTGCAAATAAACAAGGCTTCTCTTTCATTTCAGTCTGTTAGCAGTGTATTTGGTTCTGTCAACATCAGTGAATGTCCAGCAAAGTAGTTTAAAGCCTGTTTATATTAGTTATGTATGTCCGGTCCATTTTTTTCCTTTCATTATTTGATTATGTCTAAAGTCCAGATTTTGTATGTCAAAGTGTGAGTATATTGTGAGCAAGAATACTGGCAGGAGCACAGGAGTGTCTTTATGATTACAGCGCAGCACTTAGGTACAAATACACTGAATGGTTGATATCCATTTGGGTTTTTAGATGTAATTTACACCAGTATAATGACAATGGCTAAGTAATTTTCCAAGTAGTGTAAAGAGTGCTCACCAAATCCTGCCAGTGTTTTCTTTGATGAAATCATTTTGAAGTAATGTTTTAATAATTGTAGAGTAAAAGCAAAATAAAACAATAAATTGAAAGAAATAAAAATGCTTTTTAAAATGATGTTTTGTAAGAATTATTCTCTCAGAGCTTATAACCTCTGAATTGATCTCTAATAATTTATTCATGCCATGTGGGCATTAATGTGTGCATAAGTTCATCATTATTTCATCAATAAACTTTAAATATTATATAGCCACGGCAGTTTAAAGAATAAGTATTTTGTAGAAGTATAGGTTTATACAGTTTGTTTATGTATTTGAAAATCCTAATACAATGTCCTGGAAGTAGGTTTTTTGTGTGTATTTTTGTCCACTTTGTGCTGGTAAATACCAATCAATCATCACTTGCATCACTTTGATTACTGTTGCTGACCCACCTTCTGATGGCTAATTCCAGCTTTATAATGTCCCAACACTCAAGTCGAGGTCAAACTGTTTGCATGCATATGAGAATCAGGTCAGTGTCTTTTCAGTCACCAGATCTGAATCCAATAAAACATCTTTGGGATATGGGAGAACTGGGGATTCAGAGCATGAAAGGTGACCTGAAACATCTACAGGAATTGTTTAAAGCCATCAAGTCAACATGGACCAGAAAAGAAGCTTTTTGTCTACAACTGGTGACGCTATCCTGTTTTAAAATACTGTACTGTTGCTAATGAAAGCTGAGTGCTGATTGGTTGGGAAGCAGACTCAATTAAACTGGATCAGACACAAGTCTATTGGAACCGGGTTGCCAGTGCGGGATGTAAAATCACAATCTCGATATAATAATAATAATAATAATAATAATAATAATAATAATAGTAATAGTAATAGTAATAGTAATAATATGCTGTCGAAATTTGAGTTAATATGGAACTTGGAAGCTGTAATTGTAGGGGACTTTTTTAAAATAATGTTCTATAAAAAATATAATACTTTTGTGATATGCAGGATACATAATTAAAGTATGTAAATTTTAGAATAAAAACTCAATACAGATATTTTGGTGAGCTTCGAAAGTCCATAATTGACATTGTTACTGTTTGATGCAATCTGGCAACCGTGCTCGACTAAACAGAGAGAAGGTGGTCCAGTTCATTGATAGGCTGTGACTTGCTGATTTGAGTTGCCAGATTGACCGTAAATATTTACAATCAATTAATTATTTTTTTCCACATTTCTTTCTTATAAATGATGAATATCGTGATCTTTTTGAAGTTATGATTTTTTTGTTTTTTGTTTAAGTGATTTTTTTTATAAATCTTACCCTGTGTTAATCTGGTGTTTGTTGTGAAGTGTTTATAAACAATGACTGTAACTGCAAGCTATCACTAAAACCTGGCAACCTGTCCATCTCTGCTTTCTGGTGCGCCGCTTCGGGAAAATCCGGCAGAAATAAATGAATGAAGAGCGATTATACCTCACTGTATTTCGACGTCACGTTGTTGGAAGGATTATCGTACAGCGCAGATGATAAGGATGGTAAACAGTATAAAGTACTGGATCAGTATGACAGATTTCGAGTAGATGAATGAGACAGGGTTTGCACTATGCTGAGGACGTTTGGCCTTAACATCGGTGTTTCAAAATATGCGAGCTAAATCTTGGCTGAAACACACATCGCTAAGGTTTTGACAGGCGCACGAAAACCTTAGGAAACGTGAATTCACAGCTGTCTTTTAAAAAGAAGGGTACGTTTAGGACTGCTTTAGGATTGCCCTGTAATTTTGATGGTTTCTCTACGCTTAGTATTCGTTGTTAATCGCCTTTCTGTGTGAGCGCATGCGCAATGGCAGGCCGCGAGCAGCATCAGCACCATCCGCAGGTGGAGATGAAGGCAGAGCTGGACGATGCGGAGCTGGCACTACAGGGCATAAATATGCTCCTCAACAATGGGTTCAAGGAAAGCGACGAGCTCTTCAGGAGATACAGGTAGGTCTAATGCAGCGAGGGTACAACTGATTCCTGCATCATACCTGACTCAAGCTGTCTGTTAATAACCAGGTTTAGCAGTTGTGCTTGAGCAAAGAAATTACCAAGCATACAGAACAGGGTACATGCAAGAGTGTAGCTCAGGGGTGGCCAGTACCATTTCAAAGTTAATGCATAATCATAACACATTGGCCTTTGTCTTGTTATTTTAGGACCTAGAATAATTTTATTTCCAAATCTTCTTCATTGTATTTATTGTGTTTGCATTATGAGGTGTATGACTTCAGCCATAGTTAAATGAATCTTCACCCAGTCCTACATCTATAAACAAGATTTAGATGGGGAAGTCTATTGTATTTTTTTGGTACTTTGCTTTTAATTTATGTTCCAGCACTCGGGGACTCCCTAGTGTACAGGCTTGTTCAGTTTAGTGCTTGAAGTGGATTGCACCATATGTTTGCAAAACTTGTCCAATTGGCATAATGAAACTACTTTTAAAATGAGTGAATATGCATGATATGCAGACACTATGTGATTCTCCAAAAACAAGCTTATAATTTTGAATTCACTTAAGAAAGAGCAGCTTGTTTAGAATGTAGATTGTCAAACAACAATACTGAGACAAATTTCTAATTCATATGAATTTCAATGGCAAATAAGTTAATTATTTGTCATTTTTGTGCATCAGCACCTGTTAAACCAAGTTGTTGTGATTCCTTTATATTGTGTCTGTTGCCAAAAAAAAAAACATGGACATGATTTGTTAAAAGAAAAAGAAAAATGTAGTTACAAATCAGCTGATTCTTTGTTTGTAATGTTTCCTCTCTATAGGACCCAAAGTCCATTGATGAGCTTCGGAGCCAGTTTTGTTTCCTTCCTGGTCAGTGCTTCTTATTAATCTCCTGCAATATCACTGGTATTGGTATTAAAATACTGTCTGGAAACAGGGTGTTTGATTGTTTAAGTGGGTTTAAACACAATATTTCTGTAATAATGGTAAATTTCAACATTTTCGAGGTAGGGAAGACATGGACGACTTTATGAATGTCATTGTTAGCAACAAGCTAGCCATCTAATTAGTAAACAGGATTTATTAGGTTTAGTACCTTTTACAGATTTTATATGTTTATGTTGATGGCCTAATGTAAATACTGCTTTAAGATCATTTAAAGTGGTGAAGTGGTATTTACACTGTGTGGGCAGCCATGTTACCTTATGCTGAACCCAGGGATACGGGGGGTCGAAAGAATTCAGTTGTTAGTACAGAACGTAGTTAAACATCACAATCAACAGATATGCAACATTTTTTATTCAGAGCTCCTGTTATTTGTTTGAGTTATAAGTAGTAATTGATCTCATGCATTTGCCTTATTTTATGTATTTTTGTCCTCAAAAGAGAGTGAGAGCTTAACCCTGCTAGGCCATTTATACCATCCGTCTCCTCAGTGTTGACTTTCACAGCTTGTGACAAAGTAAATGCTTGGCAGCCACTTTAATTTATCTCTAAATATTTAATTTTCTGCCCATTTCATACAAACAATGTTCATAAAAACACCCAGCGTATGTTTTTAAAAATAGTCAAACTCTACTGCTGTTAAAAAAAAAATCCAAGCACAATGAATAAAAACATTATACCAGATTACATATGTTTCATATTGCATATTATGTGTAATAATAAGCAATATTTTTAATAAGACAAAGTAAAACATCTTTACTGTATAATACATGCAGAATTGCAAATATTAGAATTAGAGCATGAATTTAAATTAATTATTCTTCTATCTACTAGCATCTGCATAATTTACTGTAAAAACCAGGTGCTGTGCAGCACTGATACAGTCTTGTCTGTCCATCCTACGTAAATCAACATCATGCATTGTGCTGTTCTTTTCTAATCAAATGAATAAGAATATCCCTGACAATCTGTTGCTATTTTGCCCAGATGCTCAGCATGCAATGAATCAAGAAGGTCCATCTGGTATTGCGGATGATGATTATAAACCTTCTACCTCCACAGAGAAAACAATTCTTCTAGGAGTTCAGTGATGGAGGAGGTGGAAAAATAAAACAAATGTTTTCTGTTTACGTTTGGGTTCACTTATTCCAATTATTTAACCGAAAACTTCCACAGTGGACTTCCAAGATTGAAAAAGCAGATTAGGAGAACTCTAAAGATAACCTTTTGAATTTCTACCACAGCATTTCAGTGTATGATTGCATATTATATCATGATGTTGACCTTATGCTGATCAAGAACATACTTGAGTTGTATGTTTGTATTTAAACTTGAGTGTGATCTGTTTGGAAATAAAGCAAACATGATGATGCTAGTGGATCAGCCTGCGTGGCAAACAGAGGTGAAATGTGACTGAATATCATTTTAGTCCACTACAGATTAGTAACCTCCCACCTCAGTTTCATTTAATAGCTTATAATTGTAATGGTACAGTAGATAAGATCCCTTTTAGGGGATTTGAATTAAAATGTGATTTTCTCCCTTACTGCTTTTGGGGGTAAACAGTTTTCAAAATGATGGAGATGAAAAGAGATTCAAAAGAACAAAATTGCTAAATTTTAATCACCTCAAAACTGCTAAATAACATTCATGAAAGTTGTAACCATATGAAATGAAGCGTTTTCACTTTTATTAGAAGTAAAAAGACAAAGTACACTGTAGAGATGGAGCTAGAACAAAAGAGGCATAGAGCACAAGAAAGAGAGATTTTCCACAATGAAACAGGCCTGTATCATGACCCCGTACAGTATGTCAGAACTGCTGCTCAATAATGCAGACGTCGATATCATTCCCTGCTCTCACAAGCGGAAGAAATAGCATTAGAAGGCT
Source organism: Leiocassis micropogon (assembly GCA_028565275.1). Taxonomy (NCBI): domain Eukaryota; kingdom Metazoa; phylum Chordata; class Actinopteri; order Siluriformes; family Bagridae; genus Leiocassis; species Leiocassis micropogon. The sequence goes on along the minus strand of JAOVVA010000004.1, from coordinate 14,142,494 downwards.
GAGGAGAGAAGCCCATTAAATATAATCAATACAAATCAACAGGACGTGTTCATTTGTTTACCATGCAATCATATCATGTTCAGGACAAGAATACTAGTTAAAGAAGTGTAACAGAAAACGCAATTAAATTGATCAGGACAATATAGCTGTTTAATATCAGTCATTGAGTTATCTTAATATTTGGCTATAGTGGTTTTATACCTATAAATCACCTGGTTCTAAGATCCCAAAGAGGACCTAAAAGACACAGTGCAGTGTAACCAAGCTTTCTAGTACCAGGAATAGGATGATACATGCAATGATTGTTATTTAGTGTTTAACATCATTTTTTTTTAATTACATAAATATATCAGTCACATTCTTTTACAACTCCCTTTTTCTGTTTGTTTTTCTCTTTCTGTCTGTTAAAAGTGTCTTTGTGTTTCTTAAAAGAAGGTTCATTGTTGGCAGCGTTGTGTCGTCTTCCTCTAATTAGCACATTTACCACGCTCAACCTTTCCCTGGTTTCATTAAGCTTGATAACAAAATATGGCCTTGCAGACTTGCTGCTTTATCATTGACATAATATTTTATGTCAATATTATATTAATGTTATATTAATAGCAATATTTTGCTATTAAAGTGCCCCTATTATGCCATTTTAAAGGTTGCTAATATTGCTTAATGAGTCTCCTAAAACAGGTTTACATGTATGCAAGGTCAAAAAACACTTTAGTTTTCTCTAAATATAGATTTAATTTTATCCCATTTCTAAATGATTCGTAAACGACTCGTGTGAAGCAGTTCGAAGATTCAGTCTGTCTAAACC
>JAOVVA010000004.1:14088306-14122445 GCA_028565275.1 Leiocassis micropogon | reverse complement strand
TCTCTGCTGTACGGACATCTAGAGGAAGTTCATTCCACCACCTAGGTGCCAGAACAGAAAAGAGCCTGGATGAATGCTGCCCTCGATCCCTGAGATATGGTGGGATGAGGCGAGTTATGATCAGTTATTAAAGCTACATCTTTAAATGTAACAACTGCCAATCAAATGGCAGTTATTACAGTCAGTCATCACTGAGAGGTTTTTTTTTGATTGATTGATCTTTTTTTTTTTACAGGAAACTCTCTATATGCTCTTAATTATGATGATATTAAGGAAAATTAAGTTTTTCCTAAAAAAAAAAAAAAGAAAAAAGAAAAAAAAGAAGTGGGATCTTTCTTGTCACTCCACATATGGCTTATCATAGCCAAGTTAATAATGAAATTACATTTAAAAGTGTTTCATTTAGGCATTGTACTCGAGTGAAACAACAATTATTTTAACAGAACATGAAGCTTGGGAGAAGATCTGTTTCAAGGTCTTACTACTTTGAGTCAACAACACAATTCAGTGTGTCAAACTTAACCTCGAAGGTCAAGTCCAAGTGCAAATCCAAGTCCTACTGAGAGGGGACAAAACCTTCCAAGCCTTATGTAATAATGAGTAAAGCAAGATTACAAACCATGCATTTACAGATAAGGCCAACAAAAAAATGTTAGAATTTGTTAGAGTTCTCAGACCAGAGCACCATCTGCTGGGCAAAAATACAGCTGCTAAATTTTCTTTTTGTGTCAACGTAGAACAACCAACAAATATGTTCATTCTCTTCTGTGTTTCCTAGGCATAAGTGGGAAACTTACTCTGTCTTTATGCAGGGTTTCATTTATGCAGGTTATCTTGGAGTTCAACTAAGGGCAAAATAATGTAAGGCAGACAAGTTGAGGTGCAGAATGAGCATGGAGATATGGCCTGTTGAAGCTGGCAGCTTATATGCTTTCATCTTAAGTCAAAGTAATAATGATGATCCTGAAGCTTTTATTTTCTTCTTTCAAGAAAGTGCACTCAAACATTAATACTCAACTAACGGTGATGACAGCCCTTAGCTACACATCTATTTCTATTTTTAATGCATATATTCTCATTTGTCCTTTATCACTAAATCCATGAGCACTAGGCTTTAAAATCTGTTTTACTGTTGACTGGACTTTTAAACAAGACTGAGTGCTCCATGTCCTCCCCAAACCCTGACCATGTTCTTTGCCCCTTAACCTCCTTGCATCTGTCACAGATGGAGTTGGGAAATAAGTTGAGATTAATTTCTACGTACTGTAAAATTACAGTAAAGATACTCTACTGTATTGTATTTGATAACTGTACTCATCTTTCTCTAAGTTGTTATAGATACAGTATCTGTTTGGCTTTCTAAATAGGGTTAGTAAGTTTGTTGTTGACCTGTATTTCTTCTTCCCTCATTCAGCATTGGCTGAGTGATGCTGAATAAAGAACCTGTTGAGAATTCATTTATTCACCCTCAAAGTATAAGGGTGATGAAAAGAGGCTTATCGTGGCATCTTAGATCTGGACATTATTGTTAAAACTTTGAATATTTTTCAGTATACTGTGGAGGCACCAGCATGAGAACTGTTGGTAAAACATATTCACACAGTTAATATGTTGTCTGGTTCACACTTTTTTATTTAAGTCATACATGTATAGGCATTGTTTAAAGTGAGACTGTTTCCTATGGGATGTCCATTCAGGGAACGGAAAAAACAAGGGTAGGCCTTCTTTCTGTCAAGGAAAGCATCCGGTAATGGGAAAATGCTTGGTTACCTGTTTGGGTGTACAATACTTATGCTATTTTGCTAGTTAATCATCACAATTATTATATTTTAGCTGACTTGCTCAGTTCTGATTGGTGGGATGGTATTGATGAATTTTCTATATTTCTATATGGCTAAGACAGTTACGGCAGCAAAGATTATATAATACACTAATAATAAAGTTTCCATTTATTTGAATTACTTTGTAATTCATTATAATAAATTCTTTTTTATAGTATAAATACTTGTATGGAAAACACTCCACATAAAAGGAAATTTTAAAAAGTGTCAGTGTCAGTATGGTGAAGCACTCTCTATAGAGATCATTTAGCATTTTATAGCATTTTATTTTATAATAAAGCTTCTTTTTTCCACATGGAAAAGTTTTAAGAATTACAATTTTTGTGCTTTCTCTACAACATTACAATGTGCATTTTGTAATTATTAATTTAAAGAGAAAGAAAGACTGTATCAAGAAAAGAAAACAGCTAAGGTGATGGTAGAAATGTGGATCAGGAAATGTGGTCAAAAATATGACTGATTAAGGATCACTTAAAAGTTGCATCTTTTGAAAACTAACAGGATTTCCACACATTATGACAGCTGTGGTGTCATAAGAGAACCACTTGTTAGGATCAGGGGAAGAGGGGAAGTACATGAAGTGATACACCCATCATGCATAGTGCCTACTGGACAAGCCTCTGGAGACAGTGTTATGATCTGAGGTTGTTTCAGTTGGTCAGCAATGTGATGTGGCAATAGAATTATGTTAGCCGACTACCTAAATGTACTGAATGACCAAGTTATCTCATCAATGGATTTTTTTTTCTTCCCTGATAGCAAGGGCATATTCCAGGACAATGCTGCCAAGATTTATCAGAGTCAACTCTTGAAAGCATGAGGAATCATTTTGACCACCACAGAATCCTTAATCATAGTCAAAGTCTTTGGAGTGTGCTGGAGAAGACTTTAAGTGTTTTGACTCCCTTGTCATCAAGACAAAATTTCTGAGAAAATAAATAAAAATAAATGAATACTGTGATGTATAATCCCTTCAAAACAACGATGTGCTGTAATCAAAGTTAAGGCAGTTTAAATAAATATTAGTACACAAGTTATTTATTTATATATTTGGGGAGGATAGAAAAAAGACATTAATCCAGCAAAGTGTATAATTCACATTATGGTATTTTGTGAGTATTGTCCATGGAATATGTTCCTGTTTACTTACACCTGTCTCTGTTCTGTGTGAGTAGCTTGCAAAAGAGGGATTTTATAAATGCTCATAATGTAATTTCCTTCCTCCCACTCATCTAAAGACTCTTCATCCAATTGTGTTGTAGAAAAAAACTGAGCAGGGACCACAAATTCCCCTTTTTCATTGTTCTCTGTAGACCATTTCCTTTGGGAAATTCTCAGCCTTCATGTAGAGAACAAAACACATTCTGTAGAAGCAGACAGAGAAGTTCTATAATTATGAAACGCCAAAAAAAAAAACATTAAAGGATTACAGATAACATACAGCTAAGAAAATGCATAATGCATGATCATTGCATCCTCCCCAATGTATAGAAATGTCACATTCTAAGTGAAATAAGTTAGCATTTGCCTCAAATGCATACATTCTAGTTCTGTAATTATTCAGTGCACCTACGTGTCAGAGAGTTTCTGCAATGCTAGTTAACAAAAATCTAAGCTGTGAGGTTTGGAACTTTAACAATGTCGCTAATCATTAAAAAAAAAAAAAAAAAAGGAGCAGTGGGCGGAGAACAACTGGTTTCCAACGTCCTGTTCCTCTTTGTGATTGGTCAAGTCACATCTGAATTTAACATTTTATTGGCTGATCGTCACATCAATCATCCGGTCTCCAAGAGCTTCGAGTTTGAAACTTTTCGTTAAAGGTGGAGTCATGTAACAAACTCCTGTAACCGAGCTGAAGAGACGGAGGACAGACGACAACTTCTTCAATTATTCACAGCGACAGTACAAAGCTTCGCAGATCTCTCCAGTGAGGATTTTTTTTTTGTTAGAAGGTTTAAATGTTGTTTTTCATTTTTAATTAACCATTATTGGAAGTCTTATGAGATGGCTGCCACGAACTGTTGCTCGTAGATGGAGATTTGAGGAGCGGAGGTTGCGGACGGGATCACGCACGGATTTGACGGCCGCGTATCCGCTTTAGAAAGCATACACAAGGTACGTTTGCTTTATTCACATAAACGGGTTAACAGAATTTAAGCGTTTATACTCAAGACATGGAGTCGTACAAGTGTGCTGTAAGACTGAAACCACTCCGAGGTCACGGTGTTTTATCTCTAACTCCGTGTTTGTGCTGGTGGTGAAAAGCTCTCATTACACTCTGATTACACGAGCTATTTACAGCAGTTTGCTTCTACTGGGACATTTTTTTTTTTCTTCCTTTCATTTATGAGCCACACCATTTATACAAACAGTTTAATCTGTTTTGTACAAAATGTACATTTTAATATGTTTGCGTTTGTCATTTGCATTTACAGCAAGCAGAAATAACATTATCACTAAGTTTATGAAATACACCCTGCTACATTTCTCATACATTAGATATAGTCATGTCTTTAAATGAATAGGCCTAGCTGAATTAATATGCAGATAGCTCATTAGAGTCTCTGATAATGATGATATTATTAATAATAATAAATATTCAGTCATGGCAGCCTACTTACATTTTTTCACACTCACTTATTACATGCTCAGGAAAAGAGGGGGGAAAAACTGTACTCTTCATTGTCCCTTTACTTTTGTAACGTTTCACCTAGAACTGCCAACATAGTATACCTTTTAAAATGATACTACTTATACAAATGGACCATAATTTTCTTTGATGTTAAATCTTTAAATAACAGGTAGACTAGCAGCATGTAAAAGTAAGATAACATACTAAAGTTACAAAAGTTTCAGTTTCACCCAAGTGATGAGGAAAAATACAGTGCCTTTTTTTTTTTTAAAGTACAAATATGTTCCTAGCTTATACTGTAGTAAGCATCTTACAGCTATGACAACCTGTTGTGTTGAGAACCTGAGTAACTTATTTACAGGGTGGAGGTGACGTGACCTGATTTACTATCCTGCAAAGTGTATGGCACCTTCATCTGTAACCCAGGAAACACCTGTGTGTGTGTGTGTGTGTGTGTGTGTGTGTGTGTGTGTGAGGTTAATAAATTGGTGAAACCAAGTGTATTTGTCAACATAAAGGAACAATTTGTCCAAGAACTTAAATGTGTATGAAATCTTTGCTTCATTGTGAGTATAGTCAGTCAGCAATGTTCTGCATTTCCAGTAAAACACTCTTACAGATTTAATGCTTTCACAAACAAAGACCGCCAAAGACAAAGTTCTGGCAGTGTCAGAAATGGTTGATTTCAGTTACAAGGTGTAACCATTGGTACAATACTCATTTAAAGGCCACCAATAGTAAGATGGCAGAGGATGATGCCAAACTCTTGGGACGACTATAAATGGCAAATCATAAACTGTAAAATCCTTATTATCTCAGTCTCATCTTATGTTTGTTTACACAACTGGCTTTACTGCATGAGCTTGAATCCAGAAGTCATTTTCTTTAAGTCAGTCCTTAGAAGGTCTTTATAATGTAATTTGATATGGAGGACACACCTTGTTAAGATTTTATTTTTCTTAACCAAGATTCTATTTTGATTATTTGTTTAGTCTAAGTAATAATCTTTAAAAAAAAAAGTCAACAGTAATCATGACATGATCTAAACTTTGCTTAATAGAAGCTTTCAAGCTTAAAATGCACTGCAAAAAGAAAAAAAAAGTTTAGACACCAATCATGTCTTGGCTAATTGGCTACAATTTATTTACATTTTTTTTGCTTAAAGTACTCCTTTGACATAACCACCATTACCCTAAAATCACACTGTACACGTGTGGGTGACACCACCATCTGCAAGCTGTGTGTTCGTACACCAGATTTAATTGTGTGGTTATCAAATGAATGTTTCTCATTGAGCGGCAGGATGAGTGAATCCTCCTCGCTCGCCAGTTACAAAAAGGCTATTCTGTGTGTTGTTTCAGAGCCTAAAGGCCCTGAGAGAAAGCTTTGTCACAAGGTAAATTGTAGCTGTAAACATTGTGAAATGACACTGAATAGCAAGCTCACTTTTTTCCCCTCTCCCCAAATATACTAGTGAGTTCTGCTGCACAGAAGTCATACACACAAGAGATACTTTTGTTCAACTGCAAAGAGTACAGGAAATGCTTTTGGCTGTGGTCTCCTCCATAACGTGGAGTCCAACAAATGCACTGTGTGCATGCTCAACAAGATTCCTTGCATGAGAAACATTCACTGAAAATCACACCTTTGACGAGTGTCCCAGTTTCTGGTGCCTCATTGTCATGCAGCTTTTTGGTCACTACCACCTTTAACTAATTGCATCCTCTTTTTTTTTTCTTTTTTTTCAAATGATGCACCATGAATTATTAATATGCAGCTTGTTTTGTGGCATTCTTTAATAATTAATGTCACAGGCTTTTGTAGACCTGTGTGAAGAGAAAAATTTATTCGGTTGCTGTTTAATAGTGATGAGACAATGATGTTTGAAAACATACACACCTGCCACATACTGAGGACTGACATACCATCTTGGTTACAAAAGCAGACCTGATGAAAGCAGCAAATCTTTTATTTCATGTAGTTTTGTACCTACATGGATACAAAGCGCACATTTACTGTGTAAAAAAAAAAGAAGAAAAAACTAAGTAAGAGCATGGCATGAAGTAGGCAGGGCAAGAAGAGTGTTCAAGCAAGTATCAGGTGCATCTACTTAGTCTCACCCTTTCTTTCTCACCTGAGTCAATTAAGGTATACAGACTGAGTTACATGTCACGCTTGGAATTGTTCTAGCTTTACTCTCATCCCAGTCGCTTTACAAATGCTCTTTAACATGGAGATTGCAGTATTACACCTCCAAGAAGGTGAGAAGGTTTAGTTTAACCACTGACTTTTTGCCTTGTATCTACTGCTAGCTACCTAGTTTGATGTTTTAAATACCCATCTTGAACTCAGAATTGCTTAATTTCACTCCGTTTTATTACCATAGCAGAGTTGAAATTTATACATGTGTACAGTAAGAACAGCTGTTATTCCTCTTGACATTACTTACGGCCATGAAATGTTTTTATTCGCACTTGTGTAAAACTAACCACAAATGACAGTGCTTGACTGTTGGTTGCTGCCCAGTAGTTCCTTGGACAAAGTTCAAAACCATATTCCTGCACCACAGTTGGCAATGTTATCATGTCTTGGTAGAAGCTTGCCTTAGAATTTCAATACTGCTATATGGCTGCCTTAACTTCTTTCAAAATGCATTCAGCACTGGCTTAGATTACAATCTATTTTTTTTTTTTAATCTTGGACTACAAACATGGTAGAGATCCTCGTTATCTCTCAACGAGGATCCCAGGTGGACTCTTGAGGTGTAAAACGTGATACGAGTGGTATTTTATGGCAGAAGGGTAATGCACTGAGCTTCAAGTTTTGTCCTGTTTGTGCTTTAAAGTTGCTGCTCTGTTCTCATCATTGCTTTTTTTCTTTCCTTTTTTCAATGAAGAGCTCATATCTCTTCAACCTTGCCTCACCTTGTATGTTTTCTTCAAAGGATCTACCCTTTGATCTCAGGTGATATTATTCAGGCTGTATAAAGCAAGGGCTTCTCCAAAGGAGCAGAATGATGGGTCTGTGTCGCATCCATATTCTGTCTCCATTTATGACCAAAAATCTGATTAGACATGTGCTTTGAAATGAATGCAGATTTGATTGGTGCAATATGTAGGTATGTTATCAGTAATTGATTACCACAGCGTTGTTTTTATCTTGAATGGGATGCCTTCAGCAAACACACAGGTGTTAATTTTCTATAGCAGTAGTTTAGTGCAGTTTGCAAGACAAATTACTAATGCTGTTTTTCTGTTATAAACAGATTACATGGAGGGGACCTACACTAAGTCTCCACATAATCTATCCACATAAATATTTAATAAATGTTTCATCACTGTCACTCCTTTGCTCCTTAATCCTTTTTCTTTTTGATTTTATAACAATTTAGACATCCAAAGTAGACATGTAATCATGTAGTTTAGTTTTGTCTCCTAGCAAGTCTGAGTTCAAAATAGACTAAGTAACAAAGGAGCTTTTAGGGTTTAGAGTTGGTAAAAACTGAATTAACTCCCTCCCTGTGTACTTATGTTGAAGTTTTGTGTTTGTATACATTTAGATTTAAAATGTAGATATATTCTATCCTTTTATTCCCCACTCAGTGTGTCCTTTAGTATGAAGGGGAAGTCAGTTTTTAAAACAATGCAATTACTGTCTGCTTGTTTTAAAGGTCCTGGGGTGACCCTGGGCTGTGAAATAAAGTCACTTCCTGTCGTTGTGCTGCTGTAATGATGGATTAGCGTTTGGGCAGATAATTGCTTCCACACTGCTGTCTGTCTCTTCCGTTTTTTTACTGAATTCAGCATATGGTCTGACTGCTGCAGTTTGATTGGTTGCTGCCTGATGATATCCACTTCTCATTTCCCACTCTTATTACATGCCTCGTGCTTTTTGCTGTTATTTGTGCTTTAGAAAATGTAGGAAACATTTCTTAATTAATATTATTGCAATTATCTGCAATTAACTTTAATGTATGACCATATACTTTACATTTTCAATACAGTGCACAAATGTACATAAATTTGTTGTTGGAACCATCTTAAAGATGTGCTTTCTTTTTGAGAAATGTCTGCTGTTACTAAGAGACAATGTCCCTCAACCCCAGAGGTGAATGTGTGATTTTGACATGAAGTTCACAAAATGCTAAATTAAGCTAAAGAAAAGATCACACATCAAACAATCTTTGTCTGATCAACCACATTTGATATAATGGGACAATTGTGTCCACAAGGATATATATATTCAATATATATCCTTGTGTTGTGTACATAATATTTTCATTAACGTGCTAAAAATATTCCTCTTAACCACTTCAAAAAATCATTTTTTTGAATGCACATAAAATCCTCTATCATTTGCTAGTGTGTCATATTTTTTCCTGAGTGGTTGAGTAATATTCAATTTTTTTTTTTTTTTTTTGGGCCATAGTGCTAAACCATAGTGGAAAATACACTTTCCAAATAATGTTTTGGAAAGTGACTGATTTATTAAACTCAAATTATAGCTCATTCTTAATGCAATTTTTATTTATTTGGAGATGTAAGAGTAGTATGTAATGATGGCAAGTCCTAAAGTTTTCATAAACCTACCATGATCATAACATGCAGGAGCTCTCTGTCAGCTTTTGATACTGAATGCAATGAGGAGGTTGGAGGGAAATCATCTTCAACAAAGCTTGTGTCTGAGTCTGTGTGATTGTAATGAGAGAGAATAAACATGCTAGATTCCAGGTTTTGTTTAAAGGATTTTGTACGTATAGTAGTACATGTTTGTAGGCAGCAGACAGACTCAAGTATAAATCTCCGTAAAAAACAGAATGGCTTCAGAGCTTTGCTGTACAAAAAAAGTGTGGGAGATCAGAGACAGAACTGGAATTTTCACCAGCTTGCTTTTCGTTTGGCAGGATGTCGTGAGTGGGGAGCAAATCAATATCAATCCCATTCCTCCGAAAATTAAATGACACCAGTGACATGGCTGTCCAGAATGGATGTTCTCAGTGTCTGTAGTCTGTCTGTCTGTTAGCAGTAGATAGAAGGAGAAAAGAGAGATACAAACTTTTAAAACTAATCAAATATTTAATGCTTCATTATTTGTAAGCATATTGTATCTTATAATTTTTGCCTTCCCAGATTTGTTCTGCGGGTTATACAGGGCAGAAATGTACAATAGATGTAGAATCTTTTGTGAACACTCAGGGTTTTTTTCTTTTTTTCTTTTCTTGTTTCTTCTCCCTACTCTGATGTCAGGCTCGGTTAGTAGACGTGTCCTGGTAAGACTTTTTACACTTGCAACATGGCGTGCAAAACACTGCATTCGGACATAGGGTGAAAGAAACATGTGATCGTGGAATGGTTGTTGGAAAGAAGTGGACTGGTTTGAGTATATCAGAAACTGCCGCCAAGAACAAGAATCTGAGGCTATTGTGGGCTTAAACTGACCAAAGTTGGACGCTTGAAGATTATGGGAGGAAAAAAAAGGGATTCTTTTGTTGAGTGCGTTTGTACCTGTGATAGCCTTAAATTCCTGCTCTTGATGCTTTTCTGCTCACCACAGTGGTAATGGTTGTTTGAGTTATATATAGACTTGCTGATGACCAGTCTGGTCATTCTCCACCCATCATTCTCATTAAATAAGTGTTTAAACCAGTTGTTGAACCCTACAGACCCCTGTTTTGTGTGAAAATCCATTAGGTAAACCATTCCATGATTTCTGTGATTTAAATCACACTTTTTTTTCTCATTCTAATGTTTGATGTAAACATTAACTGGAGTTTTTAAATCTGTAGTTGCATCATTTTATGCATTGTGCTGCTTTCACCCGGTTGGCTGTTTTGGATAATGGCATAATTGATGTAGGACTACTCTAGGTAAACATCTGCTACAGTAATTTGGATAATTTATATATATTTTTTTTGTGTGTCACCCCAGTTTCATCTACACCTCTTTTCATAGATCTTTTTTTTTGTTTCAGCTGAATGATCATGTCTCCTTTTGTCCTTTATTAGAAAACATGGACTCCTTCAGCACAAAGAATCTGGCCCTACAGGCTCAGAAGAAGCTCATGAGCAAGATGGCTACCAAGACGGTGGCCAATCTGTTCATCGATGACACAAGCAGTGAGGTGCTGGATGAGCTGTACCGTGCTACCAAGGAGTACACGCGTAACCGCAAGGAGGCGCAGAAGATTATTAAGAACCTCATCAAGATGGTCGTCAAATTAGGCGTGCTTTACCGCAACGGGCAGTTCAGCAACGAGGAGCTTCTGATTGTTGAGCGTTTCCGCAAGAAGGTGCACACACTCGCCATGACCGCAGTCAGTTTCCACCAGATCGACTTTACCTTTGACCGTCGTGTAATGAGCAGCCTCTTAAACGACTGCCGTGAGCTGCTGCACCAGGCCATCAACAGGCACCTCACGGCCAAATCACACGCTCGTGTCAACCACGTCTTCAACCACTTCTCCGACTGCGACTTCCTGGCAGCACTCTACAGCCCCTCTGAGGTCTACCGTGTCCACCTGCAGAGGATCTGTGATGGATTGAACAAAATGCTGGACGAAGGCAACCTTTGACCCCACTCCCAATTTTGTTTCACTGAGCTCTTATCTTATGTTGGGTTTTTATTGTATGTGAATATTTTTACATTTATATATATATATTTTTTGTTTTTTATTCAAAACTCTTTGACTCATTGCTCATCTTCTGGTTGGGCTACACAGCTGCTGTTTCCACAACATTGCAACACCGTCGGTTAAATCATTAAATGAACAAGAGCATGACCCAGACAATAAACATTCACTCGTATCTGGAAGGATTATTCAGGGGTACTAGTTATGATTTAATGTTTAAGTAGCACATGGGCATGCTTTTCTGAAGTTTCTTTCTTCCTGATGACAAGTTTTATGTGTAATTTCATGCACTATAAAAAATTAAGCCGAAGGAGATTTTTACAGTTTTTCTCTAGCATTAGAGTAAGGTTTACATTGTACGCCTTCATTTTGTAGCTAGAAAAATAAGGCGTCAGCTCCAACCGTCTTCCAAAGCCCAGTGTAATCAAGATCTCTGTGCAAACATTTTAGCCATTTCATGTTTTAATACCCATATGAGTCACATGAATGCAGAATAGAATTGAGATTTATATGGAGGAGAAACCAGTTTAGTGTATATAATGGTCCTGTATCAAGCAAGTCATTGTCCTGTTATTTAGTTTTATGCTGTGACCGATGACCTTTTCTCCCTGATGCAGTTCCGTGGTAGGAATGAAGGCAAATGAGCATGTTTCTTTCTACTACTATTTCATTACTTTGTTTATATACTTTTATTACTGAGCCTTTTTTATGTGTGTGTGTGTGGCTGTTGGTGTAGTCACTACAGTCACGTTTATGGCTCTGATTGATTAAGGCACAGTAAAAGTGAAGTAATTCAGCCAAAGATGCAAAGCAGAATTTATTTTAAGTGCAGGGGGGAACAAACTCGAGCAAGAGTGCTGATCTTGGGGTTAAAGTTCCCGTCAGCAGCACATGATACTCCAGCAGCCTGGGTTCGAATGTATTTAAAGATGTGATGTAAAAGTTGATTTTGAACCTTAAACCACTTACAGTTCCCTTGATGACTTGAGCAGCTGTGAAGGACCTTGGTGAACAGGCTTATCTCTATAGGTGCCCTGTGGGTGTGCAAATCATTTACAGGCTGTTTCTGCATGTAGAGATCCTGTCCAGTGCATTATTGTAATACAAAGTGTTTGCTTAGAAAGTTTTATCAACAACGTCTTGTCACATACAGTACATATATCTACATATATCCAAACATGGGTGTTAATATTAATGCTCACCATCCAAAGAATGCTCACCATCCAACCATAAATGTTTTATAGTATGCATGCACTTATGAATACTGTTTTAATGTACGTTTTTTAATTCTATATGTAAAAATAGTTTTGAATGTGGCACTAAAGGTAATAGTCATGAAGGCAACAATCTTGAGTGGCATAAAACTATCCTAATAGTAAACACAGCACTCCTCTCAGGACTCAAGTCTACTCATAAAAAAGGACAAAAAAAGAAAATGCTTACCACCAATTTCAAAGGATGATGTAAAGATATCTTTCTCTTTCTAGTTTTATTCTTTTACCCCTTTCATCAATTTGTAGTTTTTTTTGTTTTGTTTTTTTTGTCCAATGTGCCTTCACCTTTCTGGACCTGTTGTATATAAGTACATATATATATTCAGTATATATAAAGGAAAGTTTGCTTTTAATTGAACCATGATTGATGTCTCTCTTTTCCATCAAAATGTCTAATGAGGACTAAATAGGGGTGGGTAGCTCAGTGGGTTAAGGCAGTTGGTTACTGGTTTGAAAGGTTGACAGTTCAAGCCCCATCTCTACCACTTTGCTAGGGTTGGCCAGGCCCTTAACCCTGTTTGCTCTAGGGGTCCTGACCCTGCGCACGTACCACAGCTTATTAAAATGCTGGGATATGCAAAGAAAAGAATTTCACTTTGTAAATAATGTATATGTAACAAATAAAGCCTTGTTGTTGTGGTGTTAAGTAGCCCATCAGGCCTGGGATCATACTCTTAATACACAAACTCTGTCACTGCTTTTTCTGGCTGTGAATCGCTCGCTTTTCTTTACCTCATATGGTCAGGCAGGTCCACACTAGAGTGATATGTGATCTGATTACCTGTTCTGTTCAACTGTGTTCAGGTTGCACTGCGGAAGACCGTAGCTCATGACTCAGAATCCTCTTGACCTTATTATTTTTTAAGTTAACTTATTTTTATATTTAGAGAAGTTGTTGGCTTGGGAGTCAGATCCTGAAAGACAAGCAGAAATGAAAAAGGAAATGACCCGCTGAGCCTGAAAATGAGTCTGCCTATTGACATCCATATCTTTTGCGCTGTATTTAAAAATCCAATTTAGAACAAGAAGACTGCTGACAGAATACTGTTCATTTAACAGTTGATAAGGTTCAATATAGCACCATGGCATGTCAGCAAAAGGATGTTTTTGCTCTGAAGAATGAACCAAGAGCCATGCTTCTGGAAGCAGGGGGCTATGAAAACGTTGCACACACAGTTATTATTCCCCTCACAGCTTGTGGATTGCCTAGGTGACATCGTCTCCATCCTGTATGCCGATACCGCTCCCCTCAGGCTGCTGCTACTTGAGATGTGACAGTTACCGGAGACTCGGCTTCTTAAGACGGGCAAATTCTTTTTGTTTTCCTTCAACTCAAAGATCATCCTCTGAGAATAGTCGAGACTGGCATGTTTGTCTTAAGCTTAAAGTGCTTGCAAAAAGGCAGAAGTGATGCAAAAAAGATGGATTGTATTCACAAATATGTTAATATTCTGCATGTGTTTCTAAAATTTATGAACAGCAAGGTCAAAATCAACTAGCTGGTACTTGGTAACTGCAAGCACAATGGCTTAAAAGGGTCAAGTCTTGGATGTATTAAAACAGTTCCCCATTTGTACTACACACCAAGGATGTTATGAATATTTTAGGTATTTTATATGGATATTATTTAACGATTATATTGGAGAAATGTTTATCAACTTGATTTTCAGCTTTAATTTAATGGTATTTACGCCTAAATCAGGCATTTGGCTTAGGCACAGTGGGATTCAGGTCAGTTGATTGAAAGGCCAATGTAGAAACTTCCACTTCTTTGCCTTGAACAAGTATTTGGTTGATTATTTCTAGTATGCTTCAGCTCATTGTCCACATGCAGTGAGCAATGCTGTCCTACCAGCTTTGAAACGTATAAAACCCTTACCCCACCTGTCAGGAACCAGCACCTATTCCACAATCAAGCTCATTAAAACGACAATGTTTACCCATTTTAATGTTTGGTGTGAACATTAACTGGAACTCTTGGCCTGCATCTGCACGTTTTTATGCATTGGTCTCTCCCGGTTTTCTGTGGGTGCTTTGCTAAGTTGTGACATTTCGAAGATCAAGTCTTGTAAATCGGAAACTGTGATGCAACACAACTTGCATCATTTTAAAACTATAGCAATATCAAAAAACACTATAGTTGCTAATATGCTACTTTTATATAATGCGTCCAGGCCAAGTTTCAAGGAAAGGTACAGTTCAAGGCCTGTTGTCTTTGTTCAGTCATCACCTGTAAAATTCATGCTGCTTTCTTTTACGTTACCAACTGTGCTACAATGACAGGCAGAAAGTGTAGAGTTACCCAACCTCCTGTAAACAGAGGATACAGCTTTCAAACCAGCACAGGCTTATGCAATCCTGTTCATCTGAACTGAAGTGCCTTGCCCAAGTCAATTTTGTCATCTCATGTACAGACATAGATAAATACCAAACGTTCAAATCATTGTGTAGGAAAGAAAATCACACAGCACTCCTTTTTTTATACTGAGTTGCCTAAAGTGTAAGGTGGAATAATAGGAGAGGATCAATATATTCAATAGCCCATGTTTAATGTTATAAAATTCAGTTAATTGTTTTGCCGAAACCTGTTGGTTCATTACACAATCTGGGAAGATTACTGTAGAGAGGGACTTTGTGTGGCGGACTGTTATTGTTAAATATCTCTTTTGCACCTGAGCATGTAACAGCACACTCTTGTCCAAACCGAATTTGTGATAAAGTAGAGTGCGATGCTTTCCAGCTATTTCTGGCTCTCACACGCAGCAAGTGGGTGACGAGTTTGAAGGCTGACTGTTTACAGAAAGCAGAGCTTCATTACTTGAGTCCCGAGATGCGCCCTCTGACCCCATCGTTGTGAGGGTCGTTGCATGACTAAAGAACATGCTTTTGAGAGCTTCCTCAAAGAAGCAAGATTTTTTTTTAGCTTTTGGATTTTTCACTGATTTTAGGTTTTTATAATCCTGACTCAAACTCATATTTACAGAGGAAAGTGTATCACTTACTGTTTGTCTTCTATGCTTTTCATTTTTTACTACATGGTATAATTACGATTTGTACTTGACTTTTTCTCCTCTGCTTTCTCTTAAGCATAATTAGCACTAGACCATGATTGAAATGTCAAGTGGCTTAATTAATACATTAATGATTAAGAAAATGGGAAATGGTTTTGTATTGAAATCGAAAACAATAAGCCTAAAACGAAATTGCTATTATTGCAGTCTATTTAAAAAAAAAAAAAAAAGCTTTAATGGAAATGTATAATGCAGAAAAGATGGAGAGAGATGGAGAGGGTTTTTTTTATGCTCTCTTTTATTCCTTCCGGAGAAGCTGTGCGTGTTCTATCCCTCAGAGAAAGAGAGCAAGGAAGAGAGGTGCTCCCTCCCAGAGGCTATCCCCTCTCAAATCCTAGCTTTAATTTTGGCATATGAAGCAAGGGACAGACACAATCAGATCAGAGATAAGAGCTGCAACACACACAGACACAGTGCTGATGGTGGATTTAGAAAAAACAACAACCCCGATTGAAGTCGACTAGTTCCTACCATTGAGTAAGTGAGGGAGAGAGAGAGAGAGAGAGAGAGAGAGGAACAGCCATGAGAAGGAGTGGGAGGAAGAAAGCGCCAGAAAGGGAGTGAGTGCAATGCGTGAGGGGAAGCGAGAGAGAGCGAGAGGGAGTGAGAGGGAATGGGGAGGGGGAGAGTAAGCGATGGGGAGACAGGAAGCATGCAACAGCCACTGAACCTGGGAGGGAGGAAGATTGGAGGAAGCAGTGGAATACGGAGGCTCTCGGCCAAATGCAGGAGCAATGGAATACAAGCAAAGGCATCATGTGCTTATTCAGGAGGAGGGAGGGATGCTGTCAACGGTCCAGCAGCAGAGAACAACGTGGGGATAATATCAGAAACAGGCGCTGACGGGAAACAGAAGGAGAGGGTGGGGGTGTGAGCGAAGGAACATGCTGACGAAAAAGTTTCAGGCTTCAGGAGGGGTAGAACTTATATGACAACACCATCCAGCCAGGAACACTGAGAGAGACGATGCATGAGGAAAGGACAAACCTGCGCCGGAGTCTCTCCTGCCTTCATTATGTTTGCTGACACCAGAGGGCTTGGGCGACACACTGTCCCATGTCACTTCTGGCTTTCAAAAAAGAAGACTAAGATGGGACACTCAGCAAAGACTGGAAAGGGATCTTTGTTTAGTTTTGAACCTGAGGAATACAAGAAGATGGGTTCTCATGGATCTAAGCAGACCATCCATAATGGATACGGTCACCATCCTAGGATATCTCTTACCACGTTGAAGTGGCGTTCAAAGCTCTTTAGGACTGGTGAGAGCGGTCAAACTGAGTCGCGCGGTATAAGGTGGCGTAAGTGTCAGGGGCAGGGTTTACAACACAACAGCGCCTCTGTGAGGGACCGCTCAAGAGAATGCAGCTTTGTGGAAAACCTCCACCAAACCCAGACACCCCTCCCTTTGAGGAAATGTGCTCTGGATTTGCCGACGCAGTTCATAGGTCAAAGAAACTGTGGAGCGCCTGTTTGCGTGGTGGTACAACAATCCGGCTCTGTCAGAGAGCCACAGGCGCCTGGGCAAACAGAGGCAAATGAACACACCTTTGACAAACGTCAGACACCTAAAGCCAGCTGCAGTAGCAATCCAGAACACAATAGTGTGGACAGCACAGGACAGAGTTTCTCTAACTCAGTGGGACATGTAGCAGAAGACAGTGATGGGTCCAGGTCCATGCATGAGGTTTCCTTCTCTACAGAAGTTCCCCAAAACGTCACCATCAACCACAATAAGAGTGCTCATAAAGGGGATTTGCAAAATATGTCAGTCAACGGAGGGATGTCCCAGAGTGAAGAAGTTTACATTTTTAAATCAAAGGAAACTCAGAGAGTTCTCCAAGACCAGATCCGTAAAGTGGTTGTGAATCTAGAGGAAGTTCTCCATGGCTTGAAGCAAGTGCATTTGGAAATAAAGGAGGTAAAATCTCTGGCTTTGTGAATTTTGCAGATGTGTTTATAGATGTTTTAGATAATGACTAGAACATAGCCTTATTGTAGAATTGCATCTATTCATGATATGGGAGTTGTCAATCATGTAGCAGTTACTCATTAAAATGCGTTGCAAAACTCATAAATTCAAGTATAAAACTTAACTCAGAGTTTTGAACTACATAATTTAAAAGAAAATTCCAAGATGAAGAAAGTAATGCAAAAAATAAATAAATAAATAAATAAATAAACTGAACTACCTGCTCTATTTCTGAGGTGAATGCAGTGCTTGTAAAGGATGCTGTGCTGCACCTTTTTTATCATCCATTGTCAGCTGGAGCGAATAGAGTGGGGCAGCTGGAAGGCAGGGCAACTGTCTATTTTTAGTTTCATGCTGCTGCGGCCTAATCTCATTTACACAAAAGCATCCCATTGGTGCCCTTGCATGTTATCTTCATCCATGTGGCACTGATTGTTTGGCATAAAACTGGAAATGGGTTCAGGGATATCAAGCATTGCAAACATGAGTTTGAGCAAAGCTGACATATGATAATGCCAAATGTTGTTCTCTGACACTTAGGTGGTCCATCAGATTGACCAGCTGACCTCCAAGATTGACCTGGGAGAGGATAGCACCGGAGAACCTCCTGGACATTGTAGCCCTAGTGAAAGTGTTTCTGCATCAGAGGAAACAAAGCACATAGAAACCAGCATCCACAATTCTGGGTACCCAAACAACCCAGGTCTTGTTGCTTCAAATGTACCAAGGGGTGCAAGGAGGATTGAAGCCTGTAACAAAGAACAGACACAGTGTCAAAGACCTCCTAATGTTGCACCACCAGCATATCCAACTGCACTTTTATCTATGAATGATTCAGGGCGGAAAGTCAATCATGGAACAACAGCGTCCCAAATTAAGGGACCCAAATCACAGGTCAATGCACTGTCCAGAAGCCAGAAGCCTCCCCCTTACCCCCTGAACAGCAAAACTTGGAGGGTAAATAAAGGGAAATCTCCCCCTTATGCAGGCAGACGAAGACTGCTGTCTACTACTGTGTAATGGGGTAGCTTCTTCAGGGCAGCTAAAGGAATAATACAGTTTGAAGAAGTTGGTATCCAAGGAGACTGGTGGCATTAAGTAAGTATGTTCACAGTGTCGCTGCGTGCAGTCGACTGATTCATCACCTCACAATTCAAACACAATTCATCTGAGTGCATGTTAAGTATGCACCATGGTGTTGCTGCATTTGTGTGTTCAGCTGTGCTGTTTTAGACCCACTTGTAACAAAAAAGACAGAAGACACCTGAAGATTAGTTCCAGTCTAAAAAGCCAGTGTGAAGAATACAATCATCGGATTCCTTTGTTTTAAGTTAGTAACAACTTGTAAACTCACTCAGTCACTCGCTCGCTCATTGTCTATACCGCTTAATCCTGTATACAGGGTCGCGGGGGCATGGAGCGGAGCCCATCCCAGGAGACTTAGGGGACGAGGCAGGGTACACCCTGGATGGGGTGCCAATCCATTACAGAGCATACACACATACACTCACAAACTATGGGCAATTTGGGGAACACCAATTAGCCTAATCTGCATGTCTTTGGACTGGTGAGGAAACCCACCAAGCATGGGGAGACCATGCAAACATCAGGCAAAAATCAGACCCGGCTGGGAATCGAACTCAGACCCAGGAGGTGCAAGGCGACAGTGCTAACCACTACACCACCATGCTGGCCAGTTTGTAAACTGTAAAAGTTCTTTCTATTAGTTTTGACATTTAATGTCTTAAAGCTTTACAGATTACATCTGAATTCATCTTAAATTTCCTATGGCAAGACTCATTAAAGTCATGAGTCAGTAAAGGGGCATTTGTATTGGGATACAGTATGGGATGAATTGGGATAGTAGTCCATTCCAGGTCACCATGCATACACACTCGTTCACATATTCTTACCTCAGGCCATACATTTTTTTTTCTCTTTCAGCTGCACCCATTAAATCTCCCCACAGCCGATCACAGGTTTTACGTCAGATGCCCTTCCTCATGTAACCCTTTCCAATTTTTCATTGCATCTTCGCAATGCGAGTGCACCAACATGTGAAACCCCCAGTGGCTGAGGTTGGTTCACTGACGAGGGTGGAACGAACTAGGGTGAAAAGCTAGCCACTGGAGACCACATTGTTTCTTTTAGAATGTTAGAAGCAGACAACAAAAAAAATGCCATGGTGCATTTATTGCTATGCATAAGATACAAGAGTAAAAATTTGGTTCAGAGGAAATTTTATGAATCCAATGAACAACTCTCTAAATTAGCTTCATTATAAATCACTCAGTCACCTAAAAGCAGACCTCTTCAGTCAAGCATTCAGAACCCAGCTGGATCTTTCCGGCTGAAACTGCTTCTTAAGATTAATTGATTAATGTGAACACCTGGAGGAACACCAAGATGGCAGAGCTTTGGCTCAAAACCACAGGGGGAAGAGGTATAATGGATGTGCTATTGTACAGAACACAGTTATATGTACAAACTTTTTGCTGACGTGAGTAGAAACACCTCATACCGGACCAGATAAATGAAACTACAAACAAAATAACAGAGCTATGTGAGCACCACATTCATTAAGAATGAGCTCCTATTATCAAGAAATTGTAAGGGTGTAGTTGAGCTTTAAGTGGGTAATGTGGTTTATAATTAAAGAACTATAACAGCTGTTATCACAAACTGTATTTACACTATTTGTATTTACTAATACAGTAGTTATTTATCATTGTGGAATGTCCTTGACAAGTTAAATGTTAGCAGACATCTACTATGCAGCCTAACATTTTAATTTCTGTGTTATGCTAATGGGACCAAAAAAAAAATGTAAAAAAGGTTAGGAAAAAAAATGCAAAGCGATATGTTCCGAAGATGTTCTTGTAACTTCCTGCACTGGTGACTCCTTCCTATTGTTTGAATTACAAGATGGCACAACTTTAGGAATGGCTCTCGAAAAATACAACAAAACCATCTGACCAATAAGAGCGCAGAAGTAATTCAACAGCACTGTGGTATTATATTAATTAGGACAGTGTTAGAAGAAATTACATAGCTGTGTTTATCACTGAAAAGATTTAACTCGCTTTAAAAGGTAGAAGACATACAATAGTCAAATAATTAATAATATAATAACTCGAAAGAATGAATGAATGCATGCTAGTTTAATTTGTGCCTGTAAAAAGATTTTCTCTACTGCATGTATCTCAAACTATAGTTAAATCAGAGCCATTTCTTCAACCTCTGAAGGTTCTTTGTACCTTTTTTACCCCAAATCATACCTCTCAAGTTGCAGACCACAAGGAACCCCATGCAATTGACTGGCCCACAATAAAAGTGGGCGCAAATGTCTCTTAGTATCAGTCAACATGATGCTCAGGGTACCCAAGAGACAGTTTATACTAAGAAACTGCCCTGCATTATGTTTTAGCATATAAAAATCTTGTTAACTTTAAATTAGCATTTAGAATTTGGCATTCTGATTGCAACACTCAGACCAACACTAAAATTTGACCATCTGTATGTGATTACAAAATTAATTAAATAGGCTTATGTCTATTTTACTGGTGCACATGGTTATTCAACATCACGATAAAAATGTAAAAATTAATTGCGTGAGGAAATCACACTTGGGATACGACATCTCTATGCAGACTATTTTTTAACAGAGCATTTATTAAACTAGATCTTACGCAACATGATGTTTGGATGATAGCCTAGGCAGCATCATTTTTTGTGTGATTGTAAGAAAATTTAAGCTTTGCTTAAATGTATTTTTTTTTTAGTTCAGATGTTTAATTATTGTTGGAAATCCAAACTCAAATGGATCTGTAAAAAAAAAAAAAAAAAGAATGCATCTTGTAGTCAGAATAGCAGCATAAGCATTTTGACCACAGCCTTCTGTTGATTATGAGAGGGTAATGATGTCACAATTAATGATAACAGAAGAAATGTATTTATTAAAACTGTTTACACTATTACCAGATCATAACAGAAACTGAAAATATATTTATATGTCAAAGTGTGGTAGAAAAGTACAACAACCTTGTGATTTTTTTTTTATTCCCTTCAGGCAGAGGCAGATGACACTAATGCTTGTTTTTCGAAGGGAAGGAATCCAACAGCAGGAGGAAAAAGGAAATCTTTCATCTCTTCTTCTGGCTAAATCTCCTTTGCTCCTTTGGCCAGAGAACAGTTCGGTAACAGAGCTTTTGGGACTACAGCCACATCCATACATTTATTTCCTTTTTTTGTAAGGAGAAACATCTCAGAGTTCAACCATTCAGAGCTCGTCGTGACGTGTCCTGCCGATTATGGTCAATTTGGAGAGCTCAGCCCGGAATTTTCCATCTTTGTGAGTCACTGAAGGAAACAAAAATAAAAAACATGAGCAAACTCAACATGCAGTGGGATCTCAGCTGTTAAAGTTCTGCACTAGTGAGCAGAAGGTCGAGTTCAAATCCCAGGACTACCACCGAGCCATTGTTGAATGCTTGAAACATTTGAATGCTCAATAGCACATCTGTATGAGTGAATTAATTTCAGTTTCACTTGTGTAATTACAATTTGTATTAAAATAGGTCTGCTGAATGAATAAATTTAAAATTGAATCTCAGGGCTCTCTGCAATTACAGCTGTCCAAACTACAACTTGAAGGATGAAAGTGGCTCTCTGTCACAAATATAATCATACTGTCAGAAGAGATAAATATAAAAGCTGTGATTCAGAGAAGTACAACATCCAGACTTTGGTACCCCGGCACAACATAGAATCATAAATCAAACAAAAATATTATATGGCATCAGTATTCTTCTCCTTTTTTTAAATTAATTTACCTGGTAATTACGGGTGTTTGCTCGATTATCTATCTATCCATCTATCTATCTATCATGCAGTTAAAATAATATACACTAAGCAAAATAGCGAAGTTGGAGGATCAGTGCCTGCATTCAACTTAAGCCAGAAATGAGAAATCTAGCTCAGGGCGTTCTAGCAACAAAGTAGGCAAAAACACCACAATAAGAGCATGTGTTTTGGTAGTAATAATCTACCCAGCTACAGGAGTATATGATGTATTTAATTTCCTCAAAACTGCAAACTGTATAATCAAAGTTAGAGTTATAACCAACTAACAAAGTAACTACTACCATAAACCCATTTAACATTGTAAAGTAATATTTTATTCACTAATAAAACTGAGCAGACATGTGTACATGATATTATATGCTTTATTTTATATCAGGGTGGAGGACACCTTCCCACCTTTTCGTGGAGGAATTACAAGTTAAGGTGGTGCTTCCTAGACAGATGTCCAAAATTCACTCATAAGCTTCAATTGACGCAGTACAAGTTTACATTTAACAGACCACATTTAAACAAGGCTCCACCACTGTTGATTGAGGAACTCATGTCAGTCAACGTGGTCAGGATGTGTAGTAATCAGCAGTGAAGTCAGCTCACCTGTGGAGTCACCAATTATGTACTCTTCTTCCTTCAGAGCCACGTCCTTTAAACCTCCTACAGCTGCCTGGGACTGAAAGAGAAGGAGAGTGTGAAAATGAGAATATAGAGATTTTTTTACACTGCAATTTGATTCATCGGAATTAACATTTTTGAGGAGGTCATACTCTGAATTAGCCCCAAAGAATAGCAATCATCTGTTTGTTATTGAGGGTTAGGAATCAAATGAAGGGCTGATTCACAGCCGAGCAAAAAAGAAAATCCTTCATCCAAAAATGTAATTTATATATTTTTATATATATATATATATATATATATATATAGCCCCCTGGCCTATACATATTTTTGTGATATGATTGCTGCTTTTATGCTGGAGCTATGAAGCTTTGATAAAAATTAAGAAAAGTTTAGGAAGGTCTTAAGTCACTGGAATGAACATCATTTAACATGCCACTAATGCAAAGGAATCGGAAGATATCTCTCCCTTCTGGGCAGAAACATTTTATCATATAATAAAGGTAATTATCCAGAAGAATTTTATATTGATTAGCAGTGATGCTTTAATTTAGAAGGACTAGTGGAATCACACCATGCCACCAGTTTCAGGAACAAAAAAATATCACAAAACAGTAACAGTGTGAGGATTGGAATATAGTTTTTATGATGCTAACCCCATGGGTCATTGTTAGCTACGTTACCCTCCTACTTCCAGACTAAGAGAACAGAACTAAAGAAACATGTGGATTGTCTGAGTTTATCGAGTGGAAGCAATTTACGTATTTGCTGATGTTGTGATGTGAAAACACATTCATACTAGAATAAATAGCTTCAAGGCACACAAAGCATATAGTAACTCAAATTTTATACACGTATTATGTTATGCTTTAATTGTTTATTCCAATTGTACACAATTTTAATAACATCTTGACTTTAAAGGTGATCCAAAAGGAATATGGGTTAAGACAAATAAGACTAGCTGTTCAATTAGGATAAAACAAGGCACCATATATAAAGAAGAGTTTGTGTGTCTATGGAAGATGATACAGTTTAATGGCTGAACTGCACTACTGGAAGATTTAGTGCACAATGTGTTTAAGAGGCACTCTTTCAACGGTCTTTTTCAGGTCTCTGTGAGCTTTTATGGCGTCACTAAATGTAAATCTGTAGCCGTATGAACATGCTTGGTAATTTACAACTGATTTGGCATTTATTTACATACAAACATGGGTGTGAAAGTTTTGTAAATCTGGCTGGATTTCTTTTTGCAACCTGCATATACAGTATGCAACTTTTCTAAGAAATTATAAAAAGTGCCATTGTTAATGCTTAATATAAGAATATGTGGTGGATCTGCTTTCTTCATGAGAAAATGCAACTTCTTGAGTGTTGTTCACAGGTACGTTACTCACATATGCACCGGCGTATTCAATCTTCGCTCCTTTAATCTCAGCTTTGAACTGTGTGAAAAACAAGTAGGATTTCCCTTGGGGCCTTTGATTTAAAAAATAAATAAATAAAAAAGTGTGAGAACAATCAATCATATTTCCTTCATCACAGGATACATGACAAGTTATGAAAATAAAACAAAGACTCAAAATATCAACAACCCTCTGCCTGCATCACATTATTTCACAGACAGAATCAATGCATCCCCTGGTGTCCTAATGGACCAGACCAGCTAATGGTAATTTTTCTAATAATGAATACAGACAAACATCTACCAATTACCATGATACAAATAAATGCATTATGCATTTGCAAAACAGGCCAAGACTGACCACAACTCTTACTATATACACCAAACCTAATACTGTATCTACATGGAATTCTTGACTCCTACCTCCATACTGAGCAAGAGAAGAGCCTGTCATCGTCACTTAAACCCACACTCATTTGCCATTGCTAGAGGGAATGAATACACACACGTACACACAGAATTGTTATAGGCAGACTTGACATCTTTGACAACACATATCTAAATTGTTTTAACCAAAGGATTTTTCACACCATATATATTAAAGCACTAAAGGATCCAGTGCCTAATGTAATATTAATATAGTGTTTATTCAATAAAAATAAATATAATAAAAATATATCCATGTTATATATTTTTTTTAAATAAAGCACTTACATCACATAAAAAAAAATAATATCCATGTAATGTAGCAAAAGCCATCCATTTGTTATGCAAGTCTTTAAATGGTGATGTTACTTCTCTCTACATTCCACATTGCAAATTTCTGAAATGTTGATATTTGAGGATTTTTTGAGGAAGGAAAGCTATTAAAAAATAAGTAGCATTATCATAAATGCCATGGAGTAAGAATGATATGGCCTAGCCCAATGAACATAAACACAGGACAGTGTTACTGTGGCAGATTTTTTTTTCTCCTTGCAGTTACCACAAACTGTATGTAAACAAAAACACTATAATGGTTTCACTTAGATCTTATCCTTCTTATCCTGCTCTTGAAATTCCCCAATGTGTCTAGTTAATGAGTCAGGTACTCTGTGATCAAGGAAAATGCTGTGATCAAAAAGAATAAAATTGTCCTCCTGGGATATACCAAATGCAGCCCCAGTAAAGTATTTCCCAAAATCACATATCAGTAACTGATCAACATTTGGACCAAACAGCAACTCACTCCTGCCATTTCACTTATAAAGACTGCAGCGTGACTTTAGACTCATGACGTATGAATAGGGGACTTCTTACTATGCATTATAAGTGAGTTAATGTCTGGGCACAGTTTATGAATGCGGTGAAGCAAAGGCAGGAGTGCACTACTGCACTCTGGTATGTACTTCAAGTTACGTCAGTGAGTTCTAATTGAGTTATCACTGTTATTTGCCTGTTTAACTAAAGACCAATCAAATGGGTTTAATTCAACCTTCAAAAACAGGAAGTATGGGTATAACAGTGGTTAAGAAAGGATCTATTCAATGATGGAAACTTTAAAGCGCTTTTGTAAGTCACTCTGGATAAGAGCATCTGCCAAATGCATAAATGTAAACGAAAGGTGTCGGAGTACTTGTCAAGGTTTAAATCCCAAGCAGCATATGTACATAATGTATACTGAAATCTAACATGATCTGATAATACAAGTAAGTCCAATTAAAAAAAAAAAAAAATCTTTAACTACAATAAATCCAAATGTTTATTTGAACACACATACAAATAATTTACATTTTTCACAAAAACATACAATTGTGGATTTTGCTTAATTAGGGAGAAAAATGTGGCGATGTGGGTTAGGAAGGTTTTCTTAAACACACAAGGTTTCTGACACATCTGTGTTAGACATTTACATCATGCAAATGACATCTGTCTTACCTCATTGGTACCTCCTTGAGACGCATAGGTGAATGTGCATTCATATTCTTTCTGTAAAATAAACAACTTTTTTTCAGAAATTTTAATATCTAACATTTTTGTATTTAATAACATAATTGAATAATCTTTGGGAAAATAAATAAGATGGAGACAAATAAAATTAACTAATCACTACAGATTAGCCATTTACTAACGATAATTAGACGGAAAGCGGGTGTTTAGGGGAGATGTAGTTTTTATTCGACAATCACGGTAAAATTAGCGGGGGAAACATTAAATATATATTTTTTAACTTCTAGAGAATTTAATTCATTGAAGAGATCGAATACAATGTTTAATAAGGAAGACAGAAGTAAACAATAAATTAATAGGTGTATCTTAATATTAAATAAAAATAGAGAATTCACTTCCGTATGACAATCACACCGATTGGTACAAAGTCTTGATGAACCGCCTACTGACCAATCATAAGCTGACTTGTGGCATCACGCTGATCACGTGACCTTCTTTTCAATGGTGACACGCATCCAATTCTCAGTCGCACAATGTAGTAATATAAAATTTTCGCTTCCTTCAGTACATAAGCAACTCTTTCATCCATAATTTAAGAGTTAAGGTTTTATCATACAGATAATACTTCATATTTATTAAAAATTCATTACACAACACTACATTGTGTTATTTTATTGTGTGCAATCGGAGATTACTTACAATGTTCTCAGTAAATGAATGCACCACACCTCCCGGTTTAACGTTGAACTCCACTGTCTTAGCGTTCTCACTGGTTGCATTAGCAGCCACCAGCATGGATAACACAATCACTGCTTTTGCCCAAAACGAAAAAGGCGTGCTGCTATAACCGAAATCCATGGCTGTGTGAGAAACGTAGCGAGCTAACGCTTTCATTTTATTTTAAAGTCAACCGTGTTGTTTTCCTATCCGTATTCTGGTAAACTCCGCCTCCTGTGCTATGATTGGCTACCACTGTCACGCGCGCGACGTGTCAATGAGGAAGTGTAGTGTTTTTTTCAATATATTTTAAACATTATTCTTTGATGCTGTGTAAAAATTATCTTTGGTATTTTACATATGTATTCGGTAGGTTACAAATGAAAAATTAGTAAAATATTTCCCTTGCTTTAACGTGATGTATGTGCTGTTTTGCCATCTACTGGTCAGAAGTGGTAACTGAGACATCCAGGTAAATTCCATTTACAGTATATTGTACATCACTCACTCATCTTCTATACCGCTTTATCCTATATTCAGGGTCGCGGGGACCCGGAGCCTATCCTAGGTACACCCTGGACAGGGTGCCAATCCATCGCAGGATTGCACACATACACACATCGGGCAATTTTTCATATTTTCATATATTTTCGTATATTTTTTTCATATTTGACTTAATCTTGTGCATGTGTAAAATATTTGCTTAGATACATATATATGAATAAACATGCTGAAAACCTTAGAGCTCCAGAAAAAATTAATAAAAGTTTAAATTTACCTACTGCTGTTCTGTATATAGTCAATCGGCCATAAAATTGCTTACATAAATTACAATTGAAAAAAAAACAACACTATTTCACAGTACTCAAACTAAACTGCTGTATTTAAAAAAGAACGAAAGAAAATAAAATGAAAAAAGAAAAATTACAAAGCAGGAAGCATTTTTTTCCAGAACATAACATATGGTCAGAACATTAACTGCACACAAAATGATTACTACGGTAGCTTTTTCAGATAAAATGTCCAGTTAACATAAGTGCAGATGGCGGACATAACTGAGAACAGATGGATAAATTTACAAAAACCTCTTAAACATTTTTTTTTCAATCTTGTATCACATTTAAGAGATCTGCCAAACCACCAACTTGTACAGCACTGCATATGGACTACTTACTTTACAAGAACAATATTATATTGCACATCAGATAGTATGCCTATCGCTAGAGGGCGCCATGTAAAATAAAAACGCCGCTTCAGTACAGATACACAAGAAAGTACTTTTACTTATATATTGTACTTCCGGCTTGATAATTTAGCAAAAATGGTATACTGCTAAAAAGGTATAATATTTACTAGTCAACGTACTAATTTTGAATTTACCTATTTTAGTGAAAAAAAAAAAAAGCATTTCATTTGGGAAAAAAAACCTCACGTTTTTATGAATTTGATAAAATATAGTAACTAAATAGCTACTTAAATTTCCAACCTAAAAAGACCAACCATGAAATAAATGATATACAATTGGTTTAGATACCAAGTCCAAAATGGAGGTTAGTGTGTATAATTAAAAAAAATAATTTCAATTTTAAGTATACAGCCCGAGTAAATAACAGCAAACGCCAAATAATTACTTTTATACTGTATCTGTATGAATTTATACCTGCCAACTTATTTTGAAGCTTATTCGTTTCTGGGGATGAGGGGCCCCACCTCCGCCCTCAAGATAAACATGACAGTCTGGTGTGCATCATCCATTACCAATACCTGTTTGGCACCACCAAACAGTAGAAATGGGCGATACAAGCCATCGGGAGCCAAGCAACACAGAACATTTCCTGTTCTTTTTGGCAATCGCAGCGTGTCACTGTAGCAGACAGCAGTGTATTTTGTTGTTGGAACATGCATCGCATCAAATCAGACCATTAAGGCACACCATTGATGTAGGAATAATTTGTTCCTAAGAACATTTTTTACAATCAAAATAAATGTAAATAGACAGACATCATGTAAAAAATAAATAGAATTCATATTGCATGTTTTTATAGTTTGTGTGCAATATGTAAAGTAATGACCAAGAACACAGCAATCAATGGCAAGTAGAAACCTAAAATTTATTTGTAAATCACTGAATTGTCTGCATTGAATAAGCATAGATGGTGCACAGAACACATTTAGATGAAAAGAAAAAACACCAAACATTTTACCATCAAAAAAATTACTCAAAAGTGATAAGTTAACATTCCATCATAATATTTACACTTGCATCTGGTTTAAAACAAGGTTTAAAAAAAAAAAAAAGAAAAAAAAGAAGTTGACTTCTTCATGGTGGGGCTATTTACAACTGTACAGATGGGCACACTGCTGGCCAGGACACTGCTGATGGGGAAAAAAAAAGAAAAAAAAAAAAAGGTCAAATGTTTACCAAAGCATTCTGAAGATCTCCCATCACAAAACAATGATCATTCAACAAATGGCCCCTTGCTCATTCATAGTTTCAACAGGGTGATCCACTTGATCCTTAAACCAGGTGCCATTTAAATGGAAAGTATGCTATAGCTACAGCTCAGCAAAAGTGACTGGATTCCTTAGCAACAGAATTAATCTTAAAATACTTGTATGAATAAAAATTCACAGATAACCATTAGAGGGGTGGCATGTAATGAAATGCATCACTATTACCAACTCCTCACAGTGACTATAATGGTCTCCCCACCTCAGGGCAAATGTTAGTTAAATTTAAAGGCTTTCGTTCAAATGCATTTCTATAGTAAACTCATTAGGCCCTTGTCCAAACAACAACAATCTACTGCATCTATAATGTAATTGTAAAAATAATTATACAAATGTATAAAGTGTTGACAGTAATATCCAGTATAAACCCTACTTAGGAGAAATTTTACTTGAGATATTTAATTAGCATTTATCTTATTATCGAATATTTAAAAAGGAAGAAAAAAATAAACTGTTAAGACAAAAGGACCTTGAGGTTTTCATTTAAAGAAAGAGGCTTATGATGAGGGGAAAAAGATTTATAGTCTTTATAATGAAACTAATTTATTTCTCATTTTAATTTGTAATTGAGGGATACTCTTTAGTAAAAAACATGCCATTGCAGTAAAATAACCAACTTCATAGTGGTAATAACTTTCTTTCAAGGTAAATTTATTATGCAAAACAGCAGGGTTAAAGATGATGAAAAGCTAAATTTATGGTATATTCATGCCAACGATTGTGGAGTGACACTGAAAGCTGCCTCTTCTTACCTATAAATGATTCAAAAGTGTATTGTGAATCTCTTTATACACTTGCTGATAGATCTCCTCTTTAGATTTCAAGCCATCCAGGTGTTCTGGTACATGAGAAACTGCAGTTAATCTCATTGATTTGCTATAGACACATTTCCTTATAACTACTACTGATAATATATATATATTTTTTCAAAAGCATACAAACCAATTGGAAAGAGGTTGTCCTCCATTTCTACTCTGTGTTTCAGGTACATGGGCCACACGTGACCATCAAACAGGCCTGGAGGGTCAGGGACAATGTATTGTCTTGTACTATGGACGAAAACAGTGCCAAGATCAGATGCATCCTGGGATTTAGTTTCAATGTTCAATCATTTGCTATAGCAGAGCTGCTTTCATCAGGGGTTTAAAAAAAAAAAAAAAAAAAAAAAAAAAAGTATAGAACCCAGACTTTGATTACTTGTATACTAATACACCAATATATTCT
Organism: Leiocassis micropogon; assembly: GCA_028565275.1. NCBI lineage: Eukaryota > Metazoa > Chordata > Actinopteri > Siluriformes > Bagridae > Leiocassis > Leiocassis micropogon. The sequence continues at coordinate 14,091,776 of JAOVVA010000004.1, read as the reverse complement.
CATAAAAGTGTAAGCCAGGATGTCTCATGGGGCTAAGCATTCATTTTTTTTTAAAAACCACTTACCTTCTCCTCCTCTTGCATTCTTTATAAGGGATGGTGATGTAGTAACACTTGTCAAACACTTCCATTAAAGGCCTGTTCAAAAGAAACAGCTCTAAGTATTTATCAGCATTACACATGTGTAAATGAGTAATGTACAAGTTAGGTAACAAGGAAACTATGGCAGATATCACTTGAAGAGAGGGTACATGAAGTTCAGAAGCACAGGTCCTAAAACTCCCTTATAAATGTCTTATCAATAGGTCTGCAGACAGGTCACATGACCTGCTCAAGAACACTACTGCAATATGAACTTGGTGAACCTACCCCCACCAACCCACCCATGCCAAGTTCACAGCATCACATGACTCGGATGTCTTTCCAAGAAGATAATCTTCATTAACTAAAATTCTCATAACCATGTACAGTACATACAGTTACGCAAAACTTACTTATAATTGTATAGCAGGAATCCCTCCACAATTAGGATGTGGTTTTCATCCTTTGCAGTTCCCATTTCTGCCGCTGGGGTCACTTGGATGCCATGAGAGCGTGCAAATTTGACTGGGTTCTCCAACCAACCTTTAATGGTGTTCACCATGGCTTCCATATCCAACGCAGTTATCACTATAAATGGGAGAAACAAGGACAAAGTACAATGAAACAAAAATAAAGGCTGAATTATAAAAATTTCTTGAAACACTGCAAACAAGTGGAGGGAAAAGGTTGGAGAATTATATTTGGAGATAACTTTTGTTAGGTACAGTGTCTACAGTGAAATGAGTTATTGGTCGCCTATGGCCAAATCTCATTCTTACCATCCCACTGTTTAAAGCCGTCCTCTCCGACCTCTATCTGATCCGGTGGCTGAAATAACAGTGACCAATAAAACACTGCAGAGGCCGCATAGGGATCCGCAATCTACTAGATCTGATCACACCATTATCACAAACATAATCTGACACCCCCCCGCCCAAAAAAAAAAAAAAGACTAACTGTGCAAGCTAACTTCAACAATTCAATGTGCTTGATTTTAACTTGAAGTTTATGTCTGATTTAATGCTTTAGTTAATGCTTACTACAGTTACTATGGCGTTTAAGATTAACAAATTGATTCATCCCTTTAAAAGTGGGGAAGCAGGTATAAAGAAATAAATGCTTACTGCAACATCTTTATTTTTTTAATAAAAAACTGCACCCGTCCTTTTGTATATCTAAGCTTAATACAATGAAAATTAAATAAAAAAAATTGGATCTGCTTACTCACCTTAAAAAAGTCATCTTGATGTACCACACAACAGTTAGGTAAGGCTTTGACTAACCTATTGGTCAGTGTGGTTTTTCCACCATTGGTCACGCTATAAAGAGAGAGGGGGGGAAGAAAGTCCTTAAAAATTGTCGACGGAGCTGGACAAAGCAAGGGACTCCGGTTAATAAAAACAAACATCAACTCCCAGTATTTAAATTGTGGTTAGAATTACTGTAGAATTATCATTGCTGTGCTAGCTTGCTAACAGGCAAAATGGAGAAATTTGGCGGGACAATTCAACCTGGCATGACAAAAGCTATACAAATATTCAGAGTTTTCCACAACATATATTAAATTTCGATATATTACAAAATATTTCAAAAGTGTCCATCCTATTTACCGTGGAGACATTGTTTTATTTAAGCAGGCCAAGATGGAACGTTTGTATCATTAAAAGTCAACCATCAAAACAAAAACCGAATTCTCCTCCAAATTATTTTTTAAAGTTATTGCAGCAGCTAAGAAATTTTAAGGACTTAATTTATATACTAATGGTTTCCAATATAAAACAAATGTGGAAAAACATCGAGTTCCTGGAGGCTCAGTTGTTAAGCTGTTGTTGTTAAGAGCGGCCTCGCGCGCAGTGTTTTTAAATCTCCCGCTTAAAATCACTTCCTTCTCCCTGCACGCGCCGCTCGTTTAATCAGCTCCCCTCATTTCCCACAACCCTTACTAAACGTCTTGCAAAACTATTCCAGATTAAAATACTAAATCTATTATATTCTCTTTAAAACAAATACTATTTCTATACAAAGCAAAACTGTTCACTATGACGTATATCACCATATATTACAAGAGTTAGTATAAATTAAACTTTTGAACATTATCACTTACCCGCCGATTCCTATAATGAATTTCATTGTTATCCGGGCTGCTTTCGCAACTAGCAAAGAAACAATAATTGAACTAAACGTGTATTATTAACCATACGCAAAATCAGACAACCACTTTGGTCCAGCTGTAAAGGCATGGAAAGTTCCCACTGCACATGGCTATAAGAGCAGTTTATAGGCGTCACTCAAGACCTGCCCTCTCAGACCACCAATCACGTGCATGGAGAGGCGAGGCTACGTGCCTGCCGGCAGCCCCCAACTACGTAGAACTACGTTACCAGTTCAGACCAGTTCATTTTCCCTGAAAACTATTTTTCAAATCACAAGTTTAGATGATTAGTAAGAATTTTCACAGGTAAATGTGGTTGAATATCGTACAGAGGGTAACAGAAACAGAACACAGAATGCTTCTAAGCCTGCAGGAGGTGAAACTGGTACATTTTTTAAATTGTGTTCTACTTTAAGTCCATCAGAAATGGTTGATGAACAAGATATCCACAGTTTGCATATAACATCACATGTTAATTCTAAAATGGCATATACCCGAATGAAAGCGTCGAAGGGCACTATAACACTGGCCCACTTCTGGTCCCATTCGAGGGGCGAAGAGGTTTTCAGATAAAGGTTTCATAATGAGGAAGGCTTTTAGGCCCCCAGGCATTATATAAGTAACACATGTTGGGTTTAAAATTAATTATGCTACATTCTATGATAGAGCAAATTTGAAGTACTTTACCTTTCTAATACATGTTAAATATTTAAGATTTTATTCTTTTGCAAAAAAAACAAAGAAAAAAAAACAAAGAGAGAAAGAAAGCTTAGCATTACAGGCACTAACAGGGTGATTCCACAATTGGGGTGCCATTTGTCTCCCACTAATTACTTTTTTTTTGTTTTGTTTTTTTGGATTTTTTCCCCTGATTTTCTCCATAATTTAGTTGTGTCCAATTCCTCCCAGTCACTAGAGGGCTCCCACATTAAGCTTCTACTACCACTCAGTCGGGAGGGCCGCAGACTATCACGTGTTTCTAGCGACACACGTGACGTCAGCGACCGCATCTTTTCGAACTGCTCGCTCAAACACCGTTGGGAGCGTCGTAACACACTCGGAGGACAGCGCTATCCGCTTGCATGAGCTCTCTTGATTGGATGTAGAGTCGTCATGTGGGAGCCCGAAGTACCTCTCATCCATTGGCGATTTCTTTAAGACTGCAAGGAAAGCTCAGCTTCCCCTATAATGTCACAAAATTAATGGTCAAATTATGTACTATTGTATTAACATTTTAT
>JAOVVA010000004.1:14054155-14065258 GCA_028565275.1 Leiocassis micropogon | reverse complement strand
ACCCCAAGATTGCGGGCGGTGGCTGAAGGAGTGATTTGGTTGTTGTCCAGGGATATAACAAGGTCTTGACCTGGGGACCTATTATTTCCTCGTACTTGTTTTCTTTTCCTTCATCTCCATCAGTCCTCTTGCATTAAAACTGACACAATTTAAACCCATTAAGAGAAAAAGGAGTAACAAATGCTTAAAAGCACTCATTAAACCTTTTCTTTTAGTTCATGTCCTCTACTTCTCTTAACAGGTCGTGTCTGTTCTTTAGCATTTCTTTATTTATTCCTCTTTTTCTTGCACTCTCTAAACATGGTGTTACCTTCAATTGTCTTCCTCTTTTGCTGAGTCTTGTTTCTCTCTTTTCCTCATCTCCATTGTTTTGCTGTTCTTGTCCATCCCTTTCCCCTATCAAACTTCCCGAAATATCCTCTTGTGGACATAATCCCTCCGCTTGGTCTTCTTGCGTTGATTGATTGTCCCCTTCCTTCTGTTGCTCTTTCTGTATTTTTCTCCCCTGTTCCTCTTTTTCATTCATTTAATTTTCACATTGATTTTCCATTTTTTCGTTGACTCCACTTTGTCTTTCAGTCCCATCCTCCATGCGCTCGTTTCTTGTGTCTTGTTCTCTCACTTGACTTTCATTATTTTCCAGCGCTTCACCATCTCTTGTTTCTTTAATGTCTTTTCCATTTTGCATTATTGCATTCTCTCACCCATGCACCCGCCTGCTCACATGAGTCCCGTCTTGGTCAAACCTGCATTCACACTTCTTTAATGTTTTTTGGCAATCTGGGCATCTCTCCGTGTTGCACTCTCTCGCCAGATGCCCGCTATCTCCGCACTTAAAGCATCTGAACTCCGGGCAATCCTTCATGACATGCTCAGGGCTCATACACAGCCAACAGGTTTTAACCTGATGGCTGTGCATCACCCTGAAATATTGAAACCCTTCAGCTCATTCTAGCTTTGTGCTGTATGGGAGAGAGATGACCTCTTTAGGAAAGCGAGATTTTATGAACCTTGTGCCATCTTTGATAGTCGTGCCTGGGTATACGCGCCTTTTGATGCCCGAGATTGGGGTAACACCCCACCCTTCCAATTTAGCTAAAATTTCACGATCATCTATGTAAACAGGCAGGTGCATGAACAAGACAACATAGTCTCTATTTTGGATCCTTTTTACTTCACACATTTTGTCCTTAATTTTCAATCCTTCCACCAACAACTCCACATCTTCCAAGTTTTCTACAGTCACTTCATATTCTTTGTTTTGTTTTGTTTTGGTCTTACCGCTAAAATGTTTCCTTTACCAATCCTTTCCGTCACCGCTTTTATAATGTCCTCTGCCCTTGCGTTGACGTTTGAGATGTCCACATTCACAGTTGCTTCCTTTAGATAATCCATCTTTGCCTTGTTAATTTTTTTATCCCCCTCCTTTGTATTTCCGTCTCGTCGTCCTATTTCAGATCCGTGTCCGTCAACCACTCGCGTTCCTCCAGCCGTGTCCATGTCCATTACCGTGCGTCCGTCCGACATTACACACACCAACAGAAACAAACAAACAAAAAGAAATTAAATTTTAAACACCAAAATACATTCCCCCCAAACAGCATGTGCTTTTGGGAGGAATACACTACACAAAAAATAAACGATAACCAAAAACCTTATTACGCCAAATAAACACAACCAAAAAGGGAAAAGAGGAGAGCCTTCCTCTCCCTACTGCAGCCGAGCCTTCTTAGCTTCTGACTAGATCAGGCACTCTCAGACTGGTAGGGCCATAGGCGAAAGCTGGTGAAAGGGGAGACCTATTTGAGCTATAATCAAGGATTTAAAAATAAATAAATAAAAACTAGAAAATTTATAAGGGCAATGAAACTGAAAAGCTTACAGCAAATGGATTCCCAGGCAGTCTCTTATCCAAGAACTAGCCAGGCCCAAGCCTGCTTAGCTTCCGAGACCAGACGAGATCAGCCACTCTCAGATTGGTATGGCCATAGGCGAAAGCTGGTTAAAGGGGAGACCTATTTGAACTATAAACAAGGACTTTAAAGAAAAAAAGAAAAAAAAACAATAAGGGCTATGAAACTGAAAAAATTACAGCACCTGGAATCCCCAAGCGGTCTCCCATTCAAGTACTAGCTAGGCCCAAGCCTGCATAGCTTCCGAGACCAGGTGCTCCAAGACTGGTATGGCCATAGGCGAAAGCTGCTTAAAGGGAAGACCTATTTGAACTATGAACAAGGATTTTAAAAAAAAGAAATAAATAAAAAACAATAAGGGCAATGTAACTGAAAAACTTACAACAATTGGTATTCCCAGGTGGTCTCCCATCCAAGTACTATCCAGGCCCAAGCCTGCTTAGCTTCCAAGACCCGACAAGATCAGGCACTCTGGTATGGCCACAAACAAAAGCTGGTTAAAGGGAAGGCCTATTTGAACTATAAACAACGACTTTTGGGGAAAAAAAGCAACAAAAAAAAACAATAAGGGCTATGAAACTGAAAAAATTACAGCACCTGGTATCCCCAAGCAGTCTCCCATCCAAGTACTAGCCAGTCACAAGCCTGGTTAGCTTCCGAGACCAGATGAGATCAGGCACTCTCAGACTGGTATGGCAATAGGGGAAAGCTGGTTAAAGGGGAGACCTATTTGAACTATAAACAAGGATTTAAAAAACAAAAAAAACTTATAAGGGCAATGAAACAGCACCTAGTATCCCCAGGCGGTTTCCCATTCAAGTACTAGTCAGGTCAAGGTCAAGTATCACTGGTGAACACCCCATCAAATACTCCAAATGAATCCATGGCAGCTACAGCACTTAATGTCACCAGAGGGGACCAGTCATGCATCACCTCCATGATTGTTCCTGTGTGGGTATCCGTAGCCACTGATCCATCTAAAGAACAGCTAGTTTATGCATAATTGGACACGCAAAGCGACAGTACAGTCATTGACAATAAGGTGAGCAATGAACTGCGAGCAGACAACCAGCCTGTGAAACTGAAACTTCCCACTATGCTTGGAGAGAACAGCATCGTGAAGTGCAAAAGGGTCTCCGGACTAAGTGCGACGGGCTACAATTCAAGCATCCACATTGACCTTCCTCCTGCATATACAAAAGACTGCATTCCAGGGAATCGTGATCATATACCCACTCATAATACTATGAAAAGATGGCCTCACCTGAAATCCATCGCTGATAAAGTGCCTCCGCTCCTCGTCTGTGATATTACCCTTTTAATCGGTTACTGTCCCAGAGCATTGACATGCCATCCGCAACGATTTAGGATGGAGTGTTGTAGGCAGCTCAATGCCAAGCTTAGACAGAAGATGGTAAAACCGTGTCACAAAAGGACATCATGTTTCTGGACAAACTCAAAAAAGGCATAATACAAAATGAACAGGGGCATTTTGAGATGCCATTACCCTTTAGACAATGACCATGTTTACCTGATAATAGAAGGCTAGCTGAAATCAGACTCGATCATCTTTCGAGGAAATTTAAGAGAGATGCTACATACATAAAGGAAATCATAGAAAGAGGTGACGTGGAACAAGTGCGGAACAAGTGCTAAACAAGTGTAAAGATGGTACATTACCCATCATGGCATGTACCACCATAAAAAAACCTGACAAGCTGCGCGTCGTATTCGACTGCTCTGCGAAGTATGGTGGCACAAGCCTGAACGAGCACCTTACTCCAGGAACGGATATGATAAACAACCTCACAGGTGTCTTCCTACAGTTCAGAACACACCGATAGCACTTTCACCAGTTTCATGTAACAGAACAGGATCGTGACTACTTGCGATTTCTGTGGTGGAAATATGGAGATATTAGCATGCAACCTCAGGGTTATCGAATGAGAGTCCATCTTTTCGGCGCAGTGTCGTCCCCTGGCTGCGCAAATTATGGTTTGAAGTATCTAGCCAATAAGAACAAACTCTCACATCCAGTAGGTTCACAGTTTATATCAAGAGACTTCTACGTGGATGATGGAGTTACAAGTGCAAACACAGTGAAAGGGGCCATTCAGTTAGCACAAGAGGCTATAGAAATATGTGCAAAAGGGGGCCTCCGACTCCACAAATTCGTCTCAAACAATGAAGCCATACTACAAAGCATAAAAACGAGCATTAGGAGCAAAGACAAAGGATTTGACTTTCTCAAACACACAGGTAGAACGAGCTCTAGGAATCAACCGGAACGTAGTAGGGGATAGTTTTAGGTTCAGCAACACTTTGACCAACCAGCCAGGGACGCATAGAGGCATACTAGCAACAGTTGCCTCAATATATGACCCCCTTGGCTTCCTGGCTCCATATGTTCTCACAGGGAAAAATATTCTACAGGAAATGTGCCGTCAAGGTGTTGGCTGGGATGATCCCCTGCCTGAAACACTGAAACCACAGTGGGAGAGCTGGCAACGTGACTTTTTCAATCTAGAAAGAATAAACATAACCCGATGTTATGTGCCCATCAATTTTGGAGAAGTCAGCGAAACAGAAATGCACCACTTCTCTAATCCAAGCACTGGTGAATATGGACAGTGCTTTTACCTGAGGGTCAAAAATCAGAAAGTTGAGATTCATTGCTCTTTAGTGATTGGAAAAGCCTGTGTCTCTCCCACAAAGTTAACAACAATACCAAGACTTGAATTAACAGCAGCGGTAGTCTCAGTTACTGTCAGCAATAGGCTCAGAGAAGAGATTGGCTATGCTAATACGAAAGAGTCCTTTTGGACTGATTCCAAAGTAGTTTTGAGTTACATCAACAATGACTCAAGACGGTTTCACACATTCGTTGCCAACAGAGTCCAGAAGATCCGGAATAGCACAACACGCTAACAATGGCATTATTTACCTACAGACAAGACCCCGGCAGATGGAAGAACAGTAAGTGAGCTGCTTGGATATAACTGCTTCTCTGGTCCCGCATTCCTGTGGGAAAGTGAAATTCCCATGCCAGGATATGTGGTACCAGACCTGACGGTTGGAGATCCAAAGATCAGAAAAGCTCAAACATTACAAACATCTGCATTACGAACATCAGAACCATTCAGTATTGCAGATCGTCTTGTCAAATTCTTATCATGGTCCAAAGCCATCAAAGCAGTGGCCCGCCTTGTGTGACAGGCTAAGCAAATCGAGTCAAATGCGCCCACCACAGTGAGTGCAAATGTGTCATAATTAGAGATCTGAGATCTGGAAAAGCATACAGTACATATAAAAGGGAAATTGAACAGTTAAAGAAAGGAAATCAATTGACAAGAGGCAACAAACTACCAACTTGATGTCTTTATCGACACGGGCGGCATTGTGAAGGTAGGGGGAAGACTCCGCTATTCAACTCTCTGTGACTCACTTAAACATTACATTATCATTCCCAAGGAGCATCATGTCAAAAAGCTGAAAATAGCGCACAACCATGAAAAGACCAAGCATCAAGGCAGGGGCTTTACAGCAAACTAAATCAGATCTAGTGGTTATTGGATACCAAGTATGAGCAGAGCTGTGTCTTCATTAATTCTTCAGTGCGTCATCTGTCGCAGACTTAGAAGACCACCAGAGGGTCAGAGAATGAGTGACTTGCCTGAAGAATGCATGGAGCCCTCTGCTCCATTCACTTATTGTGGAATGGACTGCTTCGGTCCTTTTGTCACAACAGAAGGAAAGAAACAATATAAACGTTATGGCCTGCTCTTTACCTGCTTTTGCTCACGGGCTATCCATTTAGAAATGTTGGAAAACATGTCCACTGATTCCTTCATTAACAGCTTGCGATTCTTCATCGCCATAAGAGGCGCTGTTAGTCAAATCCAGTGCGACCAAGGTATCAATTTTATTGGCGCCAAGAAGGAGTTCAAGGCAGCCCTACAAGAGCTTAATGCTGAAGGACTGCTTCGGTCTGAGCATGCTTTCTGCTTTCTGTCCCAAATGCAGTGTGACTTTCTGATGAACGCGCCTCATGCAAGTCATGCAGGTGAAGTGTGGGAACGCCAGATTTAAACTGTCAGTACTGTCCTCAATTCCACCCTAGCACTATCCCAAAACAGACTCAATGACTCTGCATTGCGAACTCTGGTATATTAGATTATGGCTATAGTCAACAGCAGACCCCTCACTGTGGACACCCTGCTCAGTCCCAACAGCCTGGAACCCCTGACCTCCAATCACCTTATCCAAATGAAGACTTGCCCAGCACTGTCTCCACCAGGCATATTCCCAAGAGAGGATCTGTATGGAGCCAGGAGGTGACGACGGATTTAGCATCTGGCGGAGCAGTTTTGGAGCAGTTGGAAACGAGAGTACCTCTACAGCATTATGGCACTCACCAAAAAGAAACCTGCAAGTTGGTGATGTTGTGATGGACATGGATGAGTTCTCACCTCGTGGTGAATGGAAGCTTGCAAGGGTTGTGGAGACTGTTGAGGGTAAAGATGGAATTGTAAGAAGAGTTAAAATCTTAGCAGGAGATAAGATGAGCAAAAATGGTGAACGCCTGAGTAGCTCTCCATATTAGAGCGACCTGTACAGAAGTAAGTTCTGTTGTTAGAGGCTTCTTAAGTCTTTAAGTGACGATGATTTCAAGTTCTTCTCAAGTGAAAGTCATTTCTAATGTAAAAATTATTCATAGTTCATGTTAAGTAATGAAACACTCATAATTTTGGTGGGAGTGTAAATGACCCAATTTACAAGGTGAATATTTGAGTGGTCATGGTAAATTGTTGTTTTTATTTATTTATTTCCTGTTTGATGTGGATTTGTATTGCCTTGCATTTCACTTGATTTTGAGGACTTTTATGTTGAAATAGCATGTGTAGGGCATGTGTAGGGCAGGGTTTTAGTTTTCTGGCTGCGTTGTAAGAAAGTTCAGGCTAAAATGTTCGAGCACCCTCAGAACTGCCACAAGCTCTTATGTTGGTGTTCATTGATTTAAGGATATTTTGACTCCAATTTTCAATAAATCAAAAATAACCATCAGTCAAGTGTTGACCATCTTTTCGGGGGGACGCTACAAGCGGAATTGATTGTGTTTGATTGAGAGAGTTTTTCAATGATGTATGACATAATTAGAGGTCAGTCTGGACAGGGGGAAGAGGTTGTGGATTTAGGGACTGGCGCAAGTTTTTTTAGTCCCCTTTTCTTCTGGATGAGTAAAGAAAGCACATGAAGTGACATGAAATTAAAATGAACCAGAAAACCAGATAAGATAAAATAAGATAAGATAGGATAAGATGAGATATGATAAAATAAGATATGATAAGATATATACTTTATTTGTTTCACAGTAGGGAAAAATCTATGTTACAGTAGCAAAGAAAAATATGCAAATATAAAGTAGTGACTTGTGTATGAATAGGTAAAGAACAACAATACAAAAGTTCAAATTGCACTAGGTAAGGTTGCACAGTTTAAAATAGTGTTATTGCACAGTTGTTGTTTTTTTTCGTATTTGTCACATGTAAATTATTCAAATCATCAAACACATTTTGTGGTTGATTACACAAATATAATCCATTAATACAAAGTTTTTTGTAGTTTCTGCAGTTTTTAAACGATGATTTAATTTATTAAGGGAAAAAGCTGTCCAAACCTACTTGGCCTTATGTGAAAAAGTTATTGCCCCTTAACCTAATAACTGATTGTGCCATCCTTAGCAGAACAATTCCAATCGAGCGTTTGCGATAACTGGCAGGCAATGAGTGTTTCACATTGTTGTGGATAAATTTTGGCCCACACATTTTTTTTAAATTAAGCTACATTGGAGGGTTCAACCTTTTTAAGGTCATGCCACAGCATTAAGGCATGACACAAACCATGATTCTTATTTTAAATCCTATTTTTCTACTGACATTTCTACAGACAAACAAAAAACTCCCTCAGATCGCCTGAGAATGGATTTCATATTTACACACAGTCAGGGCTTTGCATTCAGTTTGAATGTAATTATTTGAATAATAAATACATATTTATTTAGAAAAACAAGTAAATACAAACGAATTAATTATGTAATTCATTTTTCATCATTTTATCTGTATGTAACAGAGAAAAGAAATCTTGTGTTAATTGCACTTCTATGCGCCAGTGGGCGACATGCAACATAATTACGTTTCATTTTAGATTTGACGAAGAAGAAGAATGCGCGCTGAAGGAAGCAAATGTTTCTGCTTCCGGTAGATTCGGGTCTAATTCATGCAAAAAAATAAATTACTTAGCCAGCTCTTACAAAGAGCATTTTCCTTCTCATTAAGTGACTGTTATAGAACAGTATTTTTATTCTGGACACCGACTGGCTCTAAACATTATGGATATCTCCACGCCTCCAGAAGGTAACCGCTAGAACAGCAAAACGAAATGAGCTAACTGTTAGTTAGCCACTCGAGCTAAAGCCATTCTATAACTCGCGCTGCGTAACAGTAACCCTGATGATAATTATAGTTTCAGGGTGTTTTCTCAGCATGATCCATATTTACACTACAAGCAGTAAAATGTGTGTAATAAGTAGCAGTAAACGCCAGAAACATGGGTTTAAAAGCAGGTTGAGTGATTTGAATGAACACTACGCTTTTATAATGGTTAGCATTAGCTTAGCCAGAACGTTAGTAGTCATGTTTAAAGTTCGAGCATGCTCATCGATCATCACCTGGTGGTATTATTATTGTTGTTATACTTAAAACGGTAACATATGAATAATTCTAAACGTGTGAATTTGAGCAGAGAAACACTAGATTTTCCTGCAAATCGGTGTTCTTCAGGTAAAAACTCCTCAGTGCGGAGTTCATGTACATTATTTAGTATTCTTCTGAACTTGAATCTGGTGTTTTTTCAGAGATTTAGATTTCTCTTCTTCCTCCTTGTTGTTTAGCACTGGCAACTCCAACTGTAGATCTCTTAGCACTGCTCTCTATTTGAGTGTTACCAGCTTGGGTTTATTTATTGCCAGAATGTTGCTCCCTCAGATCGCCTGTGAATGGATTCCATATTTTTTCACAGGGCTTTGCCATCAGTATGAGTAAGAAATCATATTTAATAAAATAGTGTAATTATTTGAATAATTCTAAAACTTTAGCCATAAGACTTCCATAAGTAGAATGGCTTCTACTGACTGCTCTTTCTTTCATAAAAATAGACCTCGGTTTAAAACTATGCAGCATAAATCCAAAATACATGTCACCTTATCATCTTGGATATTGTCCTGGTTAAACTACAGAAATGGGTAAAGGTGGTGGTGAAAAAGGCTTTCTATTCTTAATATTAAACTAGTTTGAGAAGCTGCAGTCAAGTGTGTTTTGATTCAGCAGGGATCTGGCATATCTTAAATGGGGTTGGCATTAAACAGACATGCATCAGTATGCATCCAATTACAGCTCTTGGGTCATATTATGGCTGCTTTTAAATTATGTTTATGACTGTATTATAGAATTTGCCCAAAGTGTAAGCCCTGATTATTTCATTTTATGCTTTCTTTCTTTGTCTTCACAGATCAAGAGCTACGAAATGTCATCGACAAACTGGCCCAGTTTGTGGCCCGCAATGGCCCCGAATTTGAAAAGATGACCATGGAGAAACAAAAGGATAATCCAAAATTCTCCTTTCTTTTTGGAGGAGAATATTTTGGTTACTACAAGTACAAGCTTGCTATTGAGCAACAGCAGCGTACGTATACGCTCTCTGTTTTTTTGCTGTAGTAAGTCTCAGTAGAAGCCAATCTGACCTGGGGTCTCATTTATCGAACCGTGCATAAGTACTGCCCATCTTATTTGCAGTAAAGACTACAAAAAAAAAAACACCATATATGATCAACCACTTTTCCAAGAACACCAATAGGTTTATGGCACTGCTTCTGGTGGTTGATAAAGATTTTATGAAGGTAAACATCAACAGATAAGTAGATTTACTGTTTAAATGTAGTTAAACAAAATATTTTATTTAGCACTTTTATTAGCTGTGCTGCTAATAAATAAATAGGATCTAATAAAGAATTGAGTGCATTCTATTGTCCAAATTATTTTAAAGTATATATATATATATATATATATACATACACACACACACACACACACACGCGCACAGGCTTTGCAGCCTGAAATGAAGACAGTTTTTGTTTTATATAGTTGTATTTACTGAGTGCAACTTTTTAAATCCAAGTGAAAGATATAACGCCATTGTTTCAGAAAAAAAAAAAATCCACTGATTTCGAAAAGAGTCACTCCCCTTTAGCTAATGACCTTCTTAATGGCACAAAATGCTTTGCACATCTAGACAGTATGATCTGAACAGTAGGTGGAATGGAAACTCCTTAGAATCAGTTTATCTGTGATCACACTTTTGCTGATCACATGCCTGGTCAAGAGTGTGCAAAAATACAGGGTGATTCACTCGAAAGAGGCCGGGAATATTCTCTAATAACTCTCGTTAGGACGAAGCAATCTGAATGAAACAACGTACAATATGCTCCTCTGTATTCAGACTTCCACCGACTTCTCATGAGACTTCTCCTCTTTACAGCAATTCATAGTGTGAACGTGTTGGGTCACCAATTTGTTTAAGTGATGAGTGAATTTAGGAAGAAAAATGGTGTTCCTGCATTCCCTCCAATAAGTGTTATTCAGAGGATGGTATGGAAACTGAAACAACGGGATGATTAATCTTTTCTCATGGCGGAGGCTGTCCGATAATGTTGCAGGACACAATTGGTGACGTGCAACTTTGTCTGCAGCAGTTGCCTATGAAATCTCTGAGTCGCCTCACACAGGCGACTGGGTAGTCTTATTCAACATGTTGGAGAGCTCCAAAAAGGGGAAAAATTGCGTGTGCATTGTGTCACTGTCGTTCAAGAGCTCAAAGCAAGTGATACGGAGAAAATAGTCATAAACTGTCACTGGTTCCGGTACGTTCAGGCACATGGAGCACTGTTTCAAAATGTGTCTGGCAGAAAACGGAGCAAAAGGGGATCACTTCCAGCATCACATGTATAGCAATTTATTATACAATGTGTGTGTATATGTATGTGTGTGTGTGTGTATATATATATATATATATATATATATATATATATATATATATATATATATATATACACACTACCGTTCAAAAGTTTGGGGTC
>JAOVVA010000004.1:14021739-14046739 GCA_028565275.1 Leiocassis micropogon | reverse complement strand
AAGGAGTTTTCATTTTCTGCAATGGAAAAGTACTCTAACTAGTTACTTTTATCAGAAAGTAACGCTGTAATGTAACTCATTACTTTTTAAATACGGTAATTTTGTAATGTAATCAGTTACTTTAAAAAGTAACGTCCCCCAACACTGGTTGAAAGTAATGCAATGCAATCTGCTTCTTCTTCTTTTTCTTTTTTTTATTGTCGTCTTTTGCATCTTACATTACATATTTTGTTACATAACATATTTTGTTATTACCCAGCTGGAAGATCATGATTACAAGGCTCTGGACCCCAAAGACATACGCTTGCCTCCTCCAATGCCTCCTAGTGAGCGTCTGCTGGCTGCTGTGGAGGCCTTTTACAGTCCACCATCCCATGACAGACCCAGGAACAGGTCACCATCTCTCAACTCACTTAACTCACTCTTTGACTTACACACATTACAGAATGTAAAGCAGTGTATGTTGCCTGTGGTTACACCCGCTACACTTTACGACATAGTATTATTGTTTGCTACTGTTTAAACCTCTTGCTATTTGTCATTTTCAGTGAGGGCTGGGAGCAAAATGGCCTGTATGAGTTCTTCAGAGCCAAGATGAGAGCAAGGAGGAAAAAGGAGCAAGAGAAACGCAACAGGTAGGCAACTGTATGGATTTGACTACTGAGTGTTCCATGTACCATTGGTGCTTCAGGATGTTCTTTGTTTGCAAGCGCTGTAATACAAAAGAATATTGTGAAATAAAAAAGGTAGTGTTAAGTGCAAGTATATCCCTGCTCAGTACTGCAGAAGCTGGCAAAATGTGTTGTGAGGATGTTTTCCTTTTTATAAGCTTAAAAAAACATCTTTAATCAACACCAGATTTTAGGCCAGCTTTGGTTTTTTTAAATCCACTTTGCAATCATTTGTTGAAAGACCACATTGAAAGGCCTTTTGAATTCATTCTCTAATGTCATAATTAGTTTTTCTTTTAATTTAGCTATGTGTATCTTCTTTTTTTTTTTATAATTAATGTTACTTAATTATCAATAAAACTAAGTTTGCCATGTGTGTGACTGCTCAGCACACGAGGCAGTCGCTCACGTAGCCGCTCCCGTAGTCGAGGTAGATCATCATCGCACTCCAGCTCCCGCTCCTCCAAATCGTCACGTTCCAGGTCTTCCAGATCACGTTCACGATCACGCTCCTACTCCAGATCTCGGTCCAGGTAATGCCACTGCAGTATGTTTACACTCCTGCTGTTTCTTTCTACTGGTATGCTTGAAAACATATCAATATTTATAGTCTTTCCATATTCAAGTTAAAAAGTATTTTTCTACCCCTATGATGGCAGCACATTGCATCTAGGGTATTATGTGAAGTGTTTTCATGCCAAGCTAGCAGTAGTGTATTTTACCCCTATAATGTTATGTAACTGATAGAATTACAAGGAAGACAACCAATTATGTTAACGAAAAAAAAATCAAATTACCTCTCTGTATCCGTTGTAGTACATTTATAAGATATTTTTTTTCCCCCTTTTACTTCTTTCAGAAGCAGGAGTCGCTCCAGGTCAAGGTCCAGAAGCCGCTCTCGCTCCAGATCACGTTCTAGATCACGCTCACCTGACCGGCGACGACAGCCTGCAAAGTCCCGCAGCCCCACACCACCGTAAGTGTCATCAACATCCACCCAGTCTCACACAGACACATTTAAGAGACAGTGCAGCTACTTGAATTGTTTGTGTGCATGCAGGTCCACCTCTGGCTTGGGCTCTGGACCCCCAGCTCAACCTACTGATCAGAGGCTGGGCGAGGAGAACAAGGGCCATCAGATGCTCATGAAAATGGGTGAGTGTTCCAACATTTAGTGCCTGTTTGTATATGAAATGAAAGTCTCTATGTGATGCATTGCCCAGTATTTTGTAATTTTTCAAGTAGTTTTGTAGTAGTCATGTAGTTTTTAAAAATATTTTTTAGTTTTAACATCTGTAGCATTGCATGAACTAGATGTTTGTATGACCTTTGGTATTACCTGTAAAATGTTCAGCAGCAGACAAGTCTGTCTCTGTATGCAGGATGGAGCGGCTCTGGGGGGCTTGGTGCGAAAGAGCAAGGCATTCAGGATCCTATTAAGGGAGGTGATGTGCGGGACAAGTGGGATCAGTACAAAGGTGTTGGAATTGCCCTGGATGACCCGTATGTCAACTACAGAAGAAACAAAAGCTACAACTTTGTTGCACGGATGAAAGCCAGAGAAAAAGGTAGCATCACACTGTTTGTCAGTACACACAGTTATAGAGGAGAAATGAAGTGCCATATTTCAGTTTGGCTTGTCAGCTGTGAAATGTTGCTTCCTTGTTAAGTCTTATTATCTCAGATCCATAAACCACAAAAAACATGTGCTAATTAATTTCTCTAGTGGTCCTTTGTTTCATATACAAAGTACTGGAACTTTTGCCACCAGACAATTGTGTTTCTGCTTTTTCACCATTACCAAACAAAGACATGGCAGTTGGCTATTATAAAAAAAAATAAATAAACAAACAGGCATTCTGGACATTTTTTAAAGACGTAAGATTTCACATCCTTATATCTTCAAATATCTTATTATCTTACAATGATAAGATATTTGAAGGTGAAATTCACCACATTCTGGATCGAATAAACCCACAATTCCATTTAACTACACATACGTACACCAGATTAGTTTGCAGCAGGAAATAAACCTGAATTCAATTCTAGTATCTGTGTGATACAGCTGTTTCCCTGGCTTGCACATCAGCTGGAGTTGTACCAGGTCACAACTACCAGTTCAAACTTTTTTGGGTCACTTTTAGTATCTTCAGGGAAAGTGTTAGCAGCACATGTTGCTGATTCACATACATTAACACATGCCATATACATAAAATATCCAAATTGTTGGTTTTACTTATTAATTAGGCAAAATACAGGTACTCATTTCAGACCTGAAAACCAATGGGAATTCAGAAACTATGTTGGGGACAAAAGCGGGAATTTTCTGTTTAGTTTTAGATGAATGGGTAGAATATGACAATATTAAATAGACATGTCCTTAAAAATAATTAAAGGTAGAATTAATGAACTGCATCATTACATACTTACATGTTGAAATTTGTTTTATTTCATTAATTCATTTAATTGCTATTTAATAATTTATTTGATGTATTTTGATTTATTTGATTTTATTTATTAATTTATTTCATGATTGTTGAGTTATTTATTTAAAGTTATTGAATTATTTTTTTCATTTATTAATTTATTTCATGGCCACTAGTCAGGCACCACGCACCATGAAATAATTAAATCTGTCAGACTTCAAACATTAAAGTGGGTGGTTACACTTAAGCTACAACCTCATGCTGTAAAATCATTTAGTTAAGGTCCTTTGAAAAGCTGTTATAACCAATGGTTGAAAAGAAAGATTATAGTTATTATAAAAGTATATTAATCTTAAAGAACTTTTTAATGACTTATTTAATATTCTCATATTCCACACTTTATACAAACTGCACATTTTCAATCCATTTATGTTACATTATTATTTTATTTTTTTTGTGTTACAATTTTATTGGTTGTTATGCAAGATAATGACCTAGCAATTAGCAATAAATAAATTATAAAGTTTAAAAATAAATCTCAGTATTGATATTTATTGTGATGGTAAATGTGGATTGCCTTGCACATACACTTTTTAGATTGTGCTTTATTACAGACAAAACACCAACAGTTTTTTTAAGAAACCTTTTTCTCTCCTTTATTTTCAGTAAATCGGGATACGCAGGAACCCTCAACTACAGAATGATTCTGTATGATGAATGATACAGAACACTTTTTTTTTTTTTTTTATGTAAGAAAACCCGTCTTTGATGTTGCCCTTTTGTTTGAAATTGACCAGCCTTTGGGTGTTTTCATTATAATAATTCAAAATTTAATGTAGTTTAAACATTGTCATTGCAGTCCAATGGAATTAGCTTAGATTTAATACCCAGCACAAGATAATAAAGATGTTTTAATCATGCATTGTTGTAGTTTGTCTGTTACTATCAACAACAAATGGTTTATTTACAATAACATCAAGTAAAAAAAATCTATGTAAAATTCTTTTAATAAACAATTCAATGTATAAAACATTACGGAACAAGGACCATGCATAATTATGAGGTCTCGCCACGATTAAATGACTATCTTCTAGGTAACTTCAGGTCTGATAAACACAATTTTGTTCTAATCGGGATAGCTTCATCAAGCTCTTATGATCAAGGACAGAAAGGAACCACTAATTGACTAGCCTATTGACTGGAAGTACAATAGTTGAGGTAAGGGTGCATGGATAAATAACTTTTCCTGTGCGAAACAGTGAGAGTGGGGCTTTTGTCCCTCAACTCAGCAAAATGTTTAAGATATAACTTTCATGGGGTGCATACAAAATTGAGGGAGTCATCTAGTCTGAATTGGAAAAACAAGAATTTAATCCCTTAGAAAATGATAGCGAGCCCTTCCCGGAGTGGGAATACCCCTGCTAATGAGTATGTAATCTTCAATGCAATCTTTTAGATATTGCTGAAATCTTTTTTTTCTCCCATTAAAACTGTGATAGCAATAACGATGTTCCCCTGTGGCACCAGTATGGCACACAGCTGCTCACAGGAATAATGAAAATACTGCATTTTTGTGACTAAACACATGACAAAGTTTTAGATGTAAATCTGTTTAATGTTTTTCAGGGTGGACTTTTCAGTTCTTCTTACCAAAAATATAGTTGATTTTGCACTGAACCTACAAGGTTAATGTTAACAAGCTGTTGCTCTTAAAGCAGGTAAAATGTCAAGAAAAACATACCTCACAGAAGTAAATATTTTTTTTAAATAACGTGCATTTTGCATTACACAAGTATTAAGCACATGAACAAAAGCTGCTTCTTGTGCAGCTTGTGTCAATTCTTAAACTGTTCACTTCAAATGTAGTGATAGTCCCTCATCTCCTGCAACACTTCCTCCAGCGCATCCTCAATAGTCAGCTTGGGAGGCTTGTTGCTGCGGATAAACTTAATAGAGAAAGATCTAGTTAGGAACAACACTCTCATATGTAATAAGATTTAGAGCTGGATGACATGGCAGAAATATTTCCTTCCTCATTCTCACAATACATGATTTTTCATGACTAACAATATTTCTTTAGTGTGAATAAAAACCTATTTGCACATCTCTCCACATCACTCAGAATAAGACAAAGTTATTTTTGTGAGAGATTTACCTCTTTTGTGTCCTCCAGCGTGGTGTATCTGTAGTTGGCGGGCCCCAGGGACTCCAGCATGGCTTGGTGTAAATGTCTGCTGGACTGGATGAAGCTCCTGGTCAGTGTGAGCTGTTGCCTCAGCATGTCGTTCAGAGCAAACACAGCAGGACTGTACGCCGTTAACGCTGCAGAATTCAAGAAAGCATGCAGATGTTCAGCCTAGAGCTGTGTGTTAATAAACAGGTTGAAAGTTTCCTGGCTAAAACTAGCCTGGATAGTATGAACCATAAATAAAATCAGAGTAACAGCACTGTGTGGATTTGTGTCGCAGGAAGTTCTGTGCAACCAAATCATGGAAAATGACAAGAGAGTATACTTATAGGGTCTTCTACCTTCCACAGCTTCAGCACGGATCATGTGACTCGCCACAGGTGTTGGATCCATATAAGACATTCCTACTGATGGGCCCAGTACAGCCTGGCCTGCTTAGGAAACAATCCCATAACCATTTATTTCATATACCCACTTAATTGTTTTTTTTTTATTCTAAAAATCTGATTGATTAAAATGTGTTGTTAAATTTTCTGTAACCAGAGTTTTTTTTTAGGGCCAGCCAATACAAAAATAAAATAAAAAAGCAGCAATATATATATATTTTTTTACATTTTTATATGCATAGTGGAGATCCATCTGAATGTCTAAATATGACTAAAATGTGCATTTTGTATAATAGTAAGTTTTGCAAAATTGTGTCTTGTGTGTCAGTCATTTGTCTCAAGGACATTCTGCAGTATTTATAAATGGATATAATGTAAGATTGATCATACTTTATTTTAAAAAATGGACAAGGGTCTATGGTTCACAAGGAATGAAAAACTTTGGGATGTGCAGTTATTTTTTTATTTAAAAAAAATAAAAAACTGCTTTGCTTTGGGCAGTACATTATTTTTCGACAATACACTCCAAGTCTATACTCATATTTGACAATTAAATCCATGAATACCACTGATAAAAACTTGACAATGCTAAACTTGAGACTATAAGCCATTTGTAATCTTAATTAGCCTATTACCAGTAGTACCTGAAAAGTATGCTATAAATGGCTTGGCTGATTGGCTATGTGTGGTACGGTGCTGAGGTGCATATTTCATTTTTAGATGTTTTTTAATTGGTAATTTGACCTACTAGTCATCTAATAGAGAAGATCCAAGAGAACTCAGTTGTCTATCCAAACTGAACTAAACTTTTTATTTGTCATTTTCACAGATATTGTGTACATGTTCATCACATGAACAACTGAAGACCTACCAGAAGACCACATATAAGCGAGTTCCTCTGTCTTTGTCTGCACTGTGGCATCTTTATTTCGCTTTGGACTGATGTGAGTCTGTGCGTCTTCAGTGGAGTAGGATGTGGGATCAGAACCTCTTCTGTGGGTTATGCTGGACTCAGATCTACCATAATTGATGCTTGCAGACTTGAAAGATTTTTCTGAGTGTGTATCATCATGGTTTGATTTATTTATGAGAGACTGGGGCTCAGAAGCGACAAAGGAATGTTCATTTTCACCGGAGAGATGCTCTGAGATGTCACCCACACTCTGAACCGTCTCGGTCTGGATCTCGCTCTCAAAGTCACTTTCATACTGTGCTGGATAATCTTCTTTCTTGTGCAGCATCGCTCCAGCTGAGGACACACAGAGCTCCTGGGGACTTGCATCAGACTGCAGATGACAAAACAGCAAGTTACATTATTATATCAGAATAATTATTAAACTATAATGTGATCTTGGGTTTACCTTTTCTTTTGATAAGTCAGCTATATCGATGGTATCAGGAGCCAAATCATCCAGGGTCATCACGTTTACCTTGAAATCTGCACGTGTAGAAAAATTAACAATCAAAAGCATTTTTTTTATTTGATTTTGATGCCTGATTTTTAGAATGTCATGAAAACTGCTTATTAAATATCTCTCATCTATTTCAAAAAGAATTCCACTGCCCTGGATATTTTAGTTTGTACCAAACTGCAAACTTTTCTAATGAACTTGGTTGGATAGGTTTCCCCAAATATAACAAAATTTGGGGGAAAATAAATCATTTAAATTGAAGCATATATAAATGAATGAATGAATTTACAGCAGATGCAGTATAATCCAATTTGCATTCATTTCTAAATAAGTTAAAATTGGTGTATCATGATGTAAATACACACAATGAGAAGCCACACACATTGGGATTCCTTGAAAGTAATCAGGTTCAAAGTTTAACATGTGATTATTCTACTATCTGGATAATTAAACACATTTAATGACAGAAAACTATTCGCTAGAAACGTATTTACTTTTTGCTGTTTTCTTTTATTTTGCTCCGATATTATGACTCCACCTGTCCTGTTAGGTCATATGAATGATCATCTATGAACATTTGCATCCTAATGTTTTTTCCAAGATAGCCCAACCCACATCTACAGAGCACAAGTGCTCACTGAAGGATGGTTAATGAGTAAAATCTGTGAGCACAATTTGTCACACATCTGTAGATATTTGCTAAGGCTTTTTGTTACTATTTATAATATAATTATTGCTTCATACCATCAGATAGCACACTTCTCTCACTCTGCGTTTCGTCGTGATCAGAGGCGATGGGAAAAAGCTCCTTAAGGGACCTGATCTCACTGTGATCTTGCACTGAAGACAGAGATGAGGTGAGGTCAGCTCTCTGGGAAAAAGACTTGCTGCATGAGGAGACTCTACGAGATGAGAGTGGTGATGGAGAGGGGCTCATGTAACGTTGTGCTCCGAGTCCTAACCGAACAAGATGCTTTTCTTTATGCTCTTGAGCCGACACAACACCCACTTTACTTCTTTTACTGTGTGTCTGTTTAGATGGAAAAAAATTATAAACACAAAGCAATCAGATAAATAACAAGAAGCTATTTACATATAATGAAAGAGAAATTGATGGAGTGGTGAGAGTATACCGTAGTAACAACGCGTTTTGAAAACTATTTCTCTCTGACTCATATGCAATCCGGTCCATAAGTATTTGGAAAGTGAGCCAATTTTTGCTTTTTCTGATATGTATTTGGACCAGTGCAATAATTTACAACAGTGTTGATTTAGAAAGTCTAAAAGTTTTTGCTACCTCTCTGATGGATCTGCTGGTTCATATTTTCGGTTCTTATTTTCTGTCTGATGATGGCCTCCTCTACTTGTATTAGACACCTCTTTGGATGTTATATTGAGCGATTTTGAACCTATGAACTCAGGTTTATCTGTTATGAAATCATGGGGAAACAGCCCAAACCTGGCCATAAAACAGCTTGTTTGTCAACTGTTCAATTACTTTTGAGGCTGTAAAAAAATTGAGAGACTATGTAAAAGTGCTGCAAATCCTAAACAATATTTCGTTAAACCCATAAATAAAGCTGTACGGATACATTTTATTCACATTTTTATTTCTTTCAAATCTAACTGTACAATTAAAATTGCACATTTACATACAGATCAAGAGCACAATTTAATGTTTATATCTAACATTAGGGGGAAATGTGAGCTGTGATCATAGGATGGTTGCTAGTATCAGACAGGATGATTTGAGTATTTAAGAAACTTCTGATCTACTGGTATCTACTGATGCACAACAGTCACACAAAATGTTGGAACAAACAAATGAACTAAACAATATTAACATTATTTACAGGCATTTTGCTGACAAGAACACATTGTTCATGAGAGTGGTTAGTGGAGAATGGTCCACACTGATTTGAGCTGATAGGATGGCTCAAGGGTCACTCAACTAACCA
The DNA here is from genome assembly GCA_028565275.1 of Leiocassis micropogon. Taxonomy (NCBI): domain Eukaryota; kingdom Metazoa; phylum Chordata; class Actinopteri; order Siluriformes; family Bagridae; genus Leiocassis; species Leiocassis micropogon. Next base: position 14,037,698 of record JAOVVA010000004.1, on the reverse strand, counting down.
CTCTTTACATCTGTAATGAACAAATAAACATTTCAGAATGCACAACACAGTGAACCTTAAGATAAATGAGTTTAGCCAAGAACAAGAATCTGAGGACACCGTCTAACCAAAACTAACTGTAAAACATTATATGGCCAAAAAGATTGTGGACCTCTAACCATCATACCCATATGGGGATCTGCTTCAAAGCACATGCACTTTCTCAAATGTCTTTTATGCTGTAACATAAAAATTTTGATTCACTGGTCCTGAGAGTGCCAAACAAGTTACAAACAGATAATGCCCTTGTGCACATAGCAAGAACTATGAAGACATGCCTTGTCAAGACTGGAGAAAAAGACCAGCTCTTGCACAAATCTCAACAGACCTTCCTGACCTCACTCTCATTGAGCTCCTTTGGGATTATTTGTTACATGGCACCCCAGGCCTCCTCACCCAACATCAATGCCTAATCTCACTCTTAGATAATACTCTTCAACCAAATACTGAATGAGCAAATCCACACATCCACACAAAAAAATCATGTGGAAAGCCTTCCTAGGAGAATGGAGGTTGTTACAACAGGACAATAAATCTGGAACTGAACATTCAACAAACACATACGAGTGTGATTTGTCAGGAACACAGTATTTTTTTAAATTTTTTTTACAATCTATTTAGTTGATTATATCTGTAGTATACACTAAAAAGGTCATTTTACCTGAACAGCCTGCTGAGGACTTGGCGCTATCTGTCCCATGCCGTAGTCTCCATCTGGTGATTTGAAAGATTCTCCTAGGAGTTTCCGCATGTCTTCTTCATCACTGTCCACACTTATACCTTTTTGCCTATGAGATGCTGAATGTACAGAGACCTTGTAAATATCTACATGTGGATTTTCAGTCTTCTTCTGATATTTAGAAGATGCTTTCTTTTTAAGGAAACAGCTCCCATCAGCTGCACTTAGCTCATTACTGGACTGGACAGAGTCCAAGTCTGCGTCTATGCTAAGCTTGTTGCTTGTCCGATTTCTGATGCGATCTTCAATAAGCACGAGTCTGCTTAGTGCCAAACTCTGTGAACTACGCTGAGGGATGAATTTGACCTCACTTGTGTCAGTAGGAGATGGCTGTCGGTTGGTAGACTTTTTCAGAAATCTACTTCCACCACCCATGCCTAACTGTTCTACTGGCTCTGTGGAATGTCGCATTATTTTACCAGGTTGAGCATGATAATCTTGCTGTTCACTTTCAGCATCTGAGGAGAGATCACTTAGGCCATGCACAGGCATCTGTCTGGACTGCGGAGCTTTTCCAAAGCTGGCCTGAAAGCAAAAGGATGGTTAAATTGTTGACAAAATCAGAACAGTGTACAATTAATTTCATTCATTAGAATTTAATTAGAATAGTTCTTTTAACAGATATGGATTTATTGATTTAGATTTAATACATTGATAAAGCCTAAGGCCACAGTGGTGTGGTCCCTGAAACCACATTAGGAAGAAGCCTTAAGAGAAACCAGGCTTAAAAAAAAACCTAACCTCTTCTGGGGACAGTGAATAGTAGGATTATTACTAATATCCTACACTAGTAATTATTTTTTATTCACTGTGAAGAAAAACAGTATTAAATGTAGTATGTTAAAATGATGTTAATAGTCCTGTGATAAGCAAAGTGTAGTAGCGCTTAAGTTCCTAATCCTTAGGTTAGGTAATGATGCACACCTTCACTATTCATTCATCCCTTCATACATCTTCTATACCGTTTATCCTTTACAGGGTTATGGAAACCTGGATCCTATCCCAGGAGACTTTGTGTCTCAGGGTACATCCTGGATGGGGTGCCAATCTATCGCAGACACAAACATGCACGCGCACACACACACACACTCTACAGGCAGTTTGGGAACACCAATTAACCTAATCTGCATGTCTTTGGACTGTGGGAGGAAACCAGAATACCCGGTAAAAACACAATAAAGCACGGGGAGAACATGCACACAGACCAGAGGATCGAGTGTGAGAATCGAAGTCTTAACCCTGGTGGTGCATGGCTGCAGTGCTAACTACTACGCCACCATCATTTTATTTATTTATTTGAGCATGCCACCTTAGAGTATAAGAGCTTATATAGAAAAAAATAAGTTGTATCTTTAAAACCCATTATATTTTTTTTTAAAGAAGAATTACAGTAGGAGCCGCATTACTTTGACCACTGGCTTGTGTATTTGTAACTGAGTTAGGAGGCTGACTTACACTCACAACATCTCTTCTCTGATCCTCTCTTAATGCTCCGCTGTTTGTAACTCTCTGTCCGGAGAGCTGAGCCTTTGCTCTGTCCAGAGCTGAACTGCGGCTGCCTCGACGATTCCACATTTTGGCTAAACAGTCCTGTATGGAAACACTGCGTTGTATTCTAATTACCGATTAATTTAAGCCAACTGACAGTAACCTAATAACTTTATTTAACTCTCCTGCAATATATTCCATAGTGGATAAGACATTAACTAGTACAGCTAGCTACTGCAGTCCCCGTTACCTTGAAACACGCATTATAATACAGCAGCTTCATTTAGCTACGAAAATATTTAATACGTGTCTTAAAATATTTTGTTAGCATGCCCTTAAATTTAATTACATTTTACTTTATTTTTTATATTATTTATAAGCCAAGTCGAACTGTGATTTTCTTGCTAGCCTTAACGACAAACGAGCGTCCTGACAACGGAAGTTGCGTCACGTGACCTACGGAAGTATGTCCAGCCTGTCACGCTTTAGTTATTTCCTTTTTAACTATAAAATACAGCTTGTAGAAATTACACATTTACAAAGACTCTATGTATTTACAGCATAAGTAATATATTTTTTTTACACCATTTTAAACAAATATATTGCTAGTGTACATATAAATATAATTTAACACAGCTAAATATGGTTTGATATTGGAGAAGCTGGACATGTGTATTAAATGTTTGCATGAAAGATAGTAAAAAGATCTGAAAGATGAATCATTCAGTTAAACTTGTTAGTTCAGTCGAAACGTTTCACTACTCATCCAAGTAGCTTCTTTAGTCTGTAAGAATAAGAGAACTTCAGTTTAACGTTAATGGTCATTTATATATGTTTTTTTCCTTGTTTATTTGAATTGTTATTTTTTTCGAGCATATGTATGTTTCTGTAACGCTTAATTAAATAGAGTGGTAACTTATATTATATTATGGTTTTGTAATGCACTTAAAAGTGCAGAATACTGATAAAAAGAAGCACTTGAACGATGAACCTAAACTTATCATCTATAATACGGACAGCAGATGTTTTTGAGAGGTTTTTTTTAGCACTTTTCAAAAACCCGCAAATAAAATCGAAGGACATTTCACAAAATACAATTCCAACATGTTATATTATCTGTCAGTCGAGATAAAACAAAGATCACCAAAGCACAAACTGTTGGCATCAATATTATAAATATTACGGTAATGTTGATTATTTTTCATAGGTAAGGGTAGATCTCGGCCCACTGTCTCTGCGCGCGACGCTACCGTTTACCTCGTGGTCTCCTCTGATTGGCTGAGTGCCGGACCAATCAGGCGCAGCCATCTGTGCAGGAACAGATAGCTGAAGGAGGCCCTCTGCACGTTTCCCTCTTTACCTTCTTAATAACTCGCTCGTTTTGGTCGCCCGCGGCTGTCAGTAGTCACCTCGACATACAAGTGCAAATATGAGAATTTCGCTTGCACTTTTTGCCGCATTTGCAGTAGGGATTACCGTCGACGCGACGGTGTATTTCAAGGAGCAGTTTCTGGATGGAGGTAACATTAGCGCACATTTGGTTTCTCTTGCTCATTTATACCCTCCTGTCTTGTTCTGTATTATAATTACTGTCGTTTACATTAGCTGATACAAAACATGTTTTATAAAAGTCTTATAGAGATTCGTTACAATATTATAAAACCGTTATAATCTTATAGAATATTAGTTACGCTCATCACTTGAGATCACATCTTAATGTCTGATTTAAATAAATAATAATGAATCTCTGAGTCAGTGTTCAGTTGCCATTCATAAGTTTACTTTTGAGTTTATATATACAGTTGTACACTTGAAAAACATCAACGTTTGGTTTTATTTGGCGTTATTTATAAGCTGCACTAAGAATATCTAAGGGGTCATTCACTTGCACAGATGTTTTTACTATAAAATGTAAAATTCTATGCTCGCAGATGGATATAAAAGTCGATGGTTTGAGTCCAAGCACAAGTCAGACTATGGACAGTGGAAACTCTCTGCAGGAAAGTTCTATGGCGATGCTGAGCTCGACAAAGGTGAGGCTTTATTTTTCTCCTTTCACCCTTAGGCATTGCTGGACTTTGTCTGAGCAAATTATAGTCCCCTTTAAAAAGATTGCCATGTAAATTGTCTGGGAGTGCTTGACATTTCCACTTAGTCCTTACTTAGTCCCCTTCATTAGGGTCATCAATGCTTCAAATATGTATTAAATCTTTCTAATGTTGATTTCTACCGATCATGTTTACCAAAGGTCTTCAGACAAGCCAGGACGCTCGGTTTTACGCCCTGTCCAGTCGGTTTGATTCTTTTAGCAACGAAGGAAAAACTTTGGTAATTCAGTTCTCAGTGAAACATGAGCAGAAGATTGACTGTGGAGGTGGCTATGTAAAAATCTTCCCAGCTGATCTGGATCAGGCTGACATGCACGGCGAATCTCAGTATCATATCATGTTTGGTAAGTTGTGATGACACACAACTAGGTGGTGACACTCACCAACACCTATGTACCTATGTGTGGATCTGCTCAGTGGCACGTTAGTTTAATTGTCCATAAATGTTTCAAATAAAAGTACCAAATATTTGAATTTTTTTTTTTTAAGGAAGGTTATAAACATGTTTTTTTTCTTCTTTTTTTGGTTTTGCTTATTTTTGAATTCACTAGGTCCTGACATTTGCGGCTACAGCACCAAGAAAGTGCACGTCATTTTAAATTACAAAGGACAGAACCATCTGATTAAGAAAGATATCCGATGCAAAGTGAGTTGTATTTAACAATAACTTAAATAATTTATGATTAATTATAATCCTTTATGAATACTTTATCTAAAATATTTTGTTAGAGGGAATATTGTCAAAAAAAATAGAGAGTTGACAATGTTCTGGAAGCAAAAAATGTCATTCATGATCACTGTACTGCAATGACAGTAAGTATAATAATAGCAATGGCTGTTTGGAGTACAATTTTACAATTTTTTCAAACCACACCCAAAGTGTCCCACTGACACATAAACAGAGACAAATATAACACTTTAATATCCCTTGGTATTTTAAAAATCCCCAATGTCTATGTCACATTTTATTGATCATGTTTTAGGCTCCAACCCCTCCAAGCCTAAGGAAATCATAGGCCTTGCACAGCATTTAGATTTAATGCAATTTCCTATTTAACCTCAGAATAAATGTTTTAAAATAAACATGTAAGATAGGAAAGTAGTCTTTATAATTATAATTGTGCTTTAGGTGGCAAGGGCAGTATCTCGTATTTATCACTTTAAAAATATGTGTCCATAGACATAATATTCATAGTGAAAACATATATGAAAAATCATAAGAGAAGCAAGGTTGTTCTTTTTTATCATTATTGAACAAGCCTAATTTTACATGAAATACTTTAAAAAAGGTTTTTAAAAAAGGTTTAAACAACAAGCTCCAACTAACATGCTACAAAAAGAGCTGAGGGCTATGTCCTATGTTAGCTATTAAAAATGTGGAACCTGCTAAACTGGTTACATTTGCGTTACTTTTTTTGGTGTTTTGTTGCTTTTATTTGCAATTAGTTTTACACTGTGGAACCTAATTAAGTTTCATACTGTAACTTACATTTACATTTACACCTGCTTTCATTTTTGATTTTCGAGTATTACATGTGACCAGAATCTCAGGATGAAGTGTCTCGCAGTTGCTTTCTTAAAAACAACTTTTGGAAGTAAATGCTTTTCATAAACACTTTTTAAAAATTATCTTTTGATCCTCTGAAGACTTTTAAATCTTTTTCAAATTCCCTGTGTAGACTTCATCATTGCAGAATAGACCCCAATATGTAAAGTACTAATTAAACTATATAAAATACCCTGCATATACAAAAATTATGAAATATCAGTAGTACTGGAAAAACTAAATTACCTTTTTTAATGAATCTTTTGTTGATTACTAAAATTCATGAAGCAGTGTTTCAGAGGTGAAATTAGTTTAATGGAATTCCAGAGCAGCACATTTACTCTTTTTACTTCATCTTTTCAGGACGATGAGTTCACCAACCTGTACACACTGATCCTGCGGCCCGACCAGACTTACGAAGTAAAAATCAACAATGAGAAAGTGGAGTCTGGCTCTCTGGAGGAGGACTGGGACCTCCTTCCTCCCAAAAAGATCAAGGATCCAGAGGCAAAGAAGCCAGAGGACTGGGACGACCGTGCCAAAATTGATGATCCTGAGGACACAAAACCAGAGGTTAGTCTTAGCCACAAGCACTTTGGACAAGTTGAACAAACTGTATTCATAAAGCTTTTTTACTATGTTTCTAGTTATTTCACACTGTTTCATAAATACTTCTCTAACATTTCAAACATTTTCAAATGCAAAAAAAAAAAAAAATACAAGTGTGTTTTGGTTAGTGTGCGCATCATGTAAGCCATTTTACATATTGGCACAAAAGGTGCTCTGACCACTGATTTGTTACCCAGCGCTGTAGGCTTTACTGGCTACCAATTAAAAACCAAGTCCAGGGGTGGGTCCTTATGCTATAACTGCTATAACTCTATAACTGCTATAATTCTAAGCCCTAACCAACATGATGCTGTACAACATGAAGCAACAAGCACACTCAAGTGATCTAATTTAACTCCACCCCAGGGTGAAGGAGCTTGATTAGATTCGACGCTACCCCCAAGGCTTTTTGTCCAGCAGCAAGGGGTCCTTGAAGCTGATCAAAATTCAAGGGATTGTTTAAAAAATACAGCCATTTCAGTTAGGGCCATTTTTATAATAAGTTAGCTGCATAAAATATAAAGTTTCTTTAAATCTTAACCCTGCCTGCTCTATATTGTTTGTGCCAGGAATGGGATAAACCTGAGAATATTCCTGATCCTGATGCGAAGAAGCCTGATGACTGGGATGAAGACATGGACGGCGAGTGGGAGCCACCTATGATCCCTAATCCAGAATACAAGGTACATTGTGTAGCCTGTAGGGCTTTTATTATTAATTGCATTAATTCCACGTTTCCTCCAATGTAGCATCTTTAGTAAGACTTGTTTAAAATACAACTTTAAAATGGTTTTGCAAATATGCTGGCAAAGGAATATTTATATGTCTACATTTTTTTAAATCAGTGTCAGTTTTTGATGTCATTGGTGTTTTCTTTTAATTATGAACACAACTGATGCTTTGGGATCCCGACAGGAAACATTCCTTATTAGGGTCAAGAACATAAAACTGAACTTAAATAAACTGTGTTTGAACCTAAGATGTACAGGCTTGAGTGCTATACAGCAATACAAAGCAGTTCTCCTGAGAGACTCAGACACTTTGTGTGTCTCAAGTAACAGACATCTGGGAGTTGGGCACATATGTGTCGAAATAATTGGAGTTCCTCTGGGGTCCCAGACGTCTCTTTATAAACAGATATCCAGTTGTCATATTTTGTTATGAGCCATGAATGGTTGATGTCAGGCTGTCTTGTCTTGTTTAAAGTTCCCAAAGGGGAAAATAAACCGCAAGAGACTTTTGTGTGTGTTTGTGTGTATAACGTGGTTAATGTGGGTTAAAATAAAACGATGGCTGCTGATGAACAGATACAGCATCTAACTGCTTTCACTGAGCTGAGGGTAGATAAAGTTTGACTATTTAAATAATGGGCAGATTTATCCCCTTGGGAAGTATAAAATGATGGCAAATTAATTCAAATGATGGAGATTTGAAATAAGTAGTGATGTATATCTACATCTACTGATGTAGATGCTGACATCACTCTTTTTTTTATGTGTGCTGAATGTGGGCTAAAAGTGTAAAGTATGGATGAGAAAAATATTGCTAATACAATGTATATTGTGAAATATATATTGGAATGCAAAAATAATCAATAATGCAATAACACAAAACACAATAACACTACCCTATAGAGGGTGCACTCTGCCGTGTGCCCTGAATTGTTTTAGATAGGCTCGTGGGTTGTCATGGTTGAGTTGTTAAACCAGAAATTAATCTCATGAATCACTGTTTATTTTCAGTTTCCTTTGCTCACCGTAGAGCTGTCAAATCCCTACTGTTTTGACTAACACCACTTTATTGATTTTTTGTTTTGTTTTGTCGTCATTTTTAGGGTGAATGGAAACCTAAACAGATTGATAACCCCAACTACAAAGGATCATGGGTGCATCCTGAGATTGACAACCCAGATTACACACCGGATAACTCAATTTACAAATATGACAGCATTGGAGTTATTGGATTAGACCTGTGGCAGGTATGCAAAGGCAATTAATAGGCAAAAATACAAGCCATGAAACACAAAATATCAGTTGTCCTTTTATGAATTTATAACATAAAAATTATGCAGTGATGACGCTGTTTCTATAAAGAAATTGTATTGCATGTGTAGGTGAAATCTGGTACCATCTTTGATAACTTCCTAATCACCGATGATGTCAAGGAGGCAGAGGACTTTGGCAAAGAAACATGGGGAGAAACAAAGGTACATTTATTGCTGCAAGTCATGACGTCATGACGTTTAAGAATTTGTGTATTGTTTTTGCACTAACATTTATAATGGTCACATAATCTCAGGGTCCAGAGAAAAAGATGAAAGATAAGCAAGAAGATGAGGAGAGGAAGCAGAGAGAAGAGGAAGAGAAGAACAAGAAGGAAAGTGAAGGTGACGAGGAAGAACCAGAAGAGGAACCAGAAGAGGAGGAGGTGGAAACTCCTGAGGAGCCGAATCCACTAGACAAGGAAGGTGATGATGAAGATACACCTGCTAAAGATGAATTGTAGACGAAGATCATCCGTGTGCATCTTAGGAGAACCTACTGAACCTCCCCCACTCAGTGAAGTCCTTTATGTGGGCTTTAACTACCCAACCAGGACAATAGAGTAAGGGTGTGATGTGGTTTTATTTCAGTTCAGTTGGTGAGGAGTGTTTTCCCACCGCTGTGCCCCTGTTTTCAATCATAAATTAATCCCACGAGATATTAGTCATGCCCTCGATATTTTTTTTCTACTGCTGCTACCTGGCTTCTCCAAATCCCACCCAAAATCACATAAATCTAAATTAGATGAAGTTTGGATTATTGCCATCATGTCTTGAGGGGAAATAATGAATCATTTTTAGGTTATTTGCACTTTTTTTTAAATAAATAATTTTCTTAAACCATTGCCTGACTTAAATCTGTCATTTATTACATACAAACATTGTAGCTTATTTTATTTAGCCGAAAAGCTTAGGCTAGTTTCATGTGCAGCATTTCTAGATTTTCTTTTATTTTTGCACTGGAGCTACAAGGCTATTGCTACCAAATTTTCTTAAATCAGTATATGCATGAATCGTTATTACCTTGTTTAAATTCTGTAGTTACAAGGCCACAGTGCTAAACACCATGCCACCTCATAAGTGGACTAACTATGGCAAATATTTCTCTAGGGCTCAATTTGTGTGCCCTACAATAGTGTCAAATGTATATCTCATCTAGGCTTTGTTCCCACCTCATGGATAAAGCATTCATTGTAAATAGATGTACTTATTCAAGAGGATTTTCAGTATCCTGGATATAAACAAATGTTATATAGTATCTATGTTGGGCTGTATGTTGAAAAATATGTATGGATTCATGGACACGTTTTGCATTACTCTAAAAGCGGTAAGGGACTTGTGTGGACTTGTTTACTTAACATCACGGGCACTTTAACGTCATCGGAACAAATTGATTTCAGTTTGGATTATACCAATAGACTAAGTACACGATATGATAGACTACATTTTAGTATTAGATCTTAACAATCAATTTTAAGCGAATTGCTAAGCTGGCGCATTCTGACAGGTCTCTGGTTACGTCTGTACACTTGAACTAGCGTACTAAACAGTATCCTGTGATATTGTATGTGGCGTGCTATTCTGACATACTATTTAGTAGGCTAGTATGTTGATTCCGATATTGCAATTGTCTCTGGCGGCCAGCAGGTGGCGCCGCACCACGGCGCCGTTTCACACACCGAAGAAAGCTGAGTCACATCTAAATGCCGCGGCTGCTGCTAACGCATACAGCGAAGGAGACAGAATTTCTGTGTTTATTTCTTCTCGCTATTATTGAACCATGTTGACGATTACGCTGAAAACTCTACAACAGCAAACATTTAAAATAGAAATAGACGAAGAGCTGACGGTAAGTATAAGTTAGCTACCATTGTTCGAGTAAATGTATTTTAGTGAGGCGTCTGGAAAAACAAGGGCCCTTAAAATTCCTGTTTTAAACTCGTGAGACATTAAATTGACATCCTGTATTAATAAAGTCAATGGAAATGCTGCTTTGTATTATTACTAACACAGTAACTTTTGTCCTCAGAAATGACCACGCACCATTATTGACATTAGACCAGGCTCCGTTAGAGGCGGAATTACAAATGACTTGCTAATGCATATGTAGTGCACACTACAGAGTGTTTAGAACGCTTTAACATCATATCCCGTATAGTGCACCAATACAGGAAGTAAAGAGATGTTTAGGATTAAGCCATTGTAATGCCGTAACTGTTGAGGCATGTGTGTATTCAGCTGCTTTATAAAGCCACTAGTTAAACATGAAAAACATGTTTAAAACATGAGTAAGATGAAAAGTTCATAAAATAGTGTATGTAATTTATTTCTAATATAAACAATAAAGGTTTTCTTACACAGAAGGCCTCTCGTGCAAATCTCAGACGGTTTTCTTGAGCAGACATTACAGAAGGATGAGATAATTATGTTGGTTACGTTAAGCTTATATGATTTGACGCCATTACGTCACACTAGTACAATAAAAAACACAATATATAGGTAAGTTACAGTCTTACCCCGGATGTAATCAGTTACTTAAGTGAATTTGGTTTGTGAAGTTTGTTTAATTGGTTTTGTGTTGGAGAGACAGGACTAGTGTAAGTTAGCTCACAAATGCCTGTGTCTGTTACTGCACTGAACAGCTGATCATATAATGTCAACACATACACCACTGCACTGTCACTGTTCAGTCTATATTCCTCTGCTTCATTGCACCATCCACAATTTGTTTATCATTGCACTATTTTATATTACTCCAATATTTATTCTGCATATACTGTATCATACAGACATTCGTATATGTATGTTCGTATATATGACTATCTTCTTGACCTGTCTTATCTACAGTACAATGTTATGATTGTTATGTACAATCCCTATATACTGTACCATATCCTTATTACCTACATTAATCATTCTCACCCCTGTACATATTCCCATTTACCACATTGTTTTTTATTGTAAATAGGCCACTTATGCACTTCTGGTTAAATGCTAACTGCATTTTTTTGGCTTTGTACATGTACTTTGCACAATAACAATAAAGTTTAATCTAATCTAATCCAAAAAAAAAAAAAAAGGGGGCGCTTAGGGCCACCAGTTTAGCATTTAGCACTTTGCATGTTTAAACTATTATAAGATTATATCAAGATATTATTATTCATATATTCACATGTAATAATTTAGGCATGAAGTTTGCATTATGTTAAACTGGCAGCCGTAATAAAACCTAAAGAAGCAAATGCCAGAAATCAAACATGTCTTGGCTAAATGAAAAAACTATGCCTTTATAATCATTTAAATTTAACTAACTGTTAATAAATATTTGCGTTGGTGCTTGCTTTAATGTTTCAGGTACGAGCTCTTAAAGAGAAGATTGAATCTGAAAAGGGGCAGGATGCTTATCCTATAGCTGGACAGAAGCTCATCTATGCAGGTCAGAGACCCATCATTTTTGGAAACTTTACATTTGTCCTAAGTCATGGCTTTTTATTTGACTGTGTGTGTTGAATGTCCTTGCATATAAGTTTCTGTTGATTGTGTAAGTGATTTAATTTATTTATTCATTAGTTTTTTTTGTTTGCATTTTTGTCACTGATTGTGTAAGTGATTTGCTTTGTTCAGCTTGATTTGGTTAATTACTTTTTTAAAAATCATTTTATTAATTTTAGGTAAAATCTTGAATGATGACATACCTTTAAAAGAATACAAAATAGAAGAGAAGAACTTTGTTGTGGTCATGGTAACTAAGGTAGGCCTTTTTCAGGTTGATATATGTTGATATATATTAATATGCACACACACACACACACACACACACACATACATGCACACACATCCTATGGGATCGCTCTCTCTATATAAAACAGGCAGTAAATATTAATACAACACACTGTTGTATTAAATTAAAACACAAATGCAATAACTTTCACCAGTGCTTGCAAAGTTTTGTGCCACACTGTATAAACACAGAAAGTTCTTTCATTGCAGTGTCGTGATTCATCAGAGTAATACACTATTCAGTCACTAGGTGGTCCCCTGTAGCAGAGAAAAAATGACTGCAAGTCATTGTGGTTAACTCAGTTGAAGCTATTGATAAATCTTTCAGTCTTCATTTATTAATCATCACACTTGATTACATACTCTACAATACTGTCAGTACCAGTAATGTTCAGAATTCCACATGAGAGCCAAATACTCTAGAGGTTCATACTATTTATGGTTCTAGACTACTTACCTACTGAACTACTTATCCATTGATTGAAGATGATTGCTTGCTGGCTGCCTTTACCAGGAATTTGAACAAAGCTGTTTTGTATCTCTGCAGCCAAAACCAGCAGCTCCTCCTGTGGTTGCTATTCCTCTCCCTGACCTTTCACCTCAGCCACTTTCTATACCTGCTCCTCCACCATCTGCCCCAGCAGCTCCTGAAATTACCCCAACCCCCACACCCACCTCTGCAACTACTACTGTACACACCACTACAACTGCCCCAGCACCAACAATTACCCCGACAACTGCCCCTGAATCCACGGTCAACCCTACAACTGCCCCTGCACCCATAATCACTCCTGCTTCTGCCCCCGCCCCAGCACCAGCACCTGCACCCACTCTTGTTGAACCAGCACAGTCTGTGGAGCCTCCCACTCCTCCGGTCTCAGCACTCCCTGCTGCTGCTCCTGCTGCTGCCCCTACTGCTGCCCCTACTTCTGCCCCTGCTTCTGCCCCTGCTTCTGTCCCTGCTGCTATCCCTGCTTCTGCCCCTGCTGCCAGTGTGGAATTGGTGAAGACAGAGTGCTCAAGCACAGAGGGTGCATCTGCAGATCAGCCGCAGAGAGCTGAACCAGAGCAGCCATCAAACCCCACTGCAGCTCTCTCAGCTGCCAGGTATGAACTATGAATTAAATGTAAAAAAAAAAAAATCCACATTGAAAATGAAAGTGCTCTTTAAGGTTTATGTTGTATAAAAACAAAAAAAACATTTGAGTTGAATCTTTTGCCTAAAACTTTTTAAATCATCATGCTGGTTTATTTTAATGAGTTGGTTTCCTATATGACTCATACTTTTATTAAACTATCTTCTAATTTGGCCTTAGCACCATCTCTACCTAAACTGTGTGATACAGCAACACTCCAGTTCTTTAGTCTGTAATGTCTGTATAACCTCCACATCTGTCCACTGTAAAGCCAAGCTGAGCCTGTGCTGATACTGTACAGTATAACTGCATCTGATAGCTGCTTGGCATTCATGGTCTTTGGTTCCGGCATTTACTTTCTCCACTTTCCCATACTGGAGTTCTTATTATTATGATGTTGAATATTTTTGAAAAGTTGAGAGTGCCCCAAAAAAATTCTTGTTCTTTTGTTTTCGCAGTGAAACCTGATCATTATCACTTATGGTTAAAACTGCTGATTTGGGTTTTTTTTTTCATTTGTTGTTAAATGCCACTGTCACTGTGTCAGACATAACTGCGTAGCTTCAGTGTGACACACACATCGTAACTTCTTGCTGAAATAAAGAAAAAATAAGGACAAATTAGCAACAGCATTACTAAACACAGCATAAGTATGTCAGTATAAACATACCTCATGTGTTTTAGAGTGAACCTTTTCTTTTATCCCTTTAATTCGCACTGTGATATAACATATTAGGTGCGAAGTAAGGCTTGTAGTGCAATTAAAAAGTTATAAAGTTTATGTTGCTGAACTTCAAATTAGATTCGTTTTTTATTTCCACTATAGCATTATGGATGAATTGGGCCTTCTGGAGGAAGCAGCGTCAATACTTGGTATGCAAAGTGATTTTTTCAGTTTGGTAATTACAGAAAGATTATGAATACCACTCTGACCTGTTGAATCATGTTTGATCATGTTGATTAGTCACAGGACAGGCATATGAGAATTTGGTGACAGAGATCATGTCCATGGGATATGAAAGGGAGCAGGTTGTCGCCGCCTTGAGAGCGAGCTACAACAATCCTGATCGAGCGGTGGAATACCTGCTCATGGTGAGAAACGCATCTTGTTTGGTGTGTCTTTAAAGCTTAATTAGGTTGTTAAATAATTGTATCCTTTATACCACAGCGCTGTTGAATTCTCAAATCTGATTTGTCAGTAGGTGTTGTTAATTGTCTACAACACAACAGCTTTTATACCAGTTTTTATTAAGGCACTGTTACGTGACCAGTTGTTTCCCCATAGCTCTGTAAGTCACATGACCTGGACGCATACTTTACTGATTACGCTCACTCATCTTTTTTTTCCTTAATTAATATTATTACTTAAGCTCTGGTTTTTGTGTGTCTTGTTGACAGGCACTTCATGTGTGTTGTCCTGTTTAGCTCCTTGCACAGTGGTTTTGTATGTCTCATGTCACGGTCTTCTAGCTCTCACTTAGGATTCCTGCATTAATTTAGTTTGTTTTGCAACAATTTGTGTAAAATTTCTAATTGCTTATGTATTTTTGTTTATGTGTTTATAGGTAAAATTGTACATGTGATTAGAATTACAGTTTTGTATTAATTTAGGTTCGAGGCCTGTATTAGTGGTTTATTTGTCTTTAAGACATAATTACAGTTTGTTATTCCATGAAATGAACCTCAGGGTCTTCAGAGAAACAGCAGTTGGCACTAAAACCTCTGTAGTACCATTGTGGTGATATTATTATCAAAAAAAAAAAAGTGAATAAATCAAATAGTGCATATATGTAGAATGCATGCTAAATGGATTTCTATGCAGCACATTAGCAAGAGTGACATGAAATAAAGTAAAATAAATGCAAATTAAATTAGGTTGTTATATGACACATGCCCTGCGATGGATTTGGCACCCTGTCCAGGCTGTACCCTGCCTCGTGCCCTAATCCTCCTGGGATAGGCTCCAGGTCCCCGCGACCCTGAATACAGGATAAAACGATGATGAATGAGTGAGAGAGATGAGTGATGACACAGCTGGATATAAAATACCCTGTCATCAGCTAAAAAAATCTGACTTTAACAAATCAGAATTTTGATACAAAGCCAGTTAATTTTTCAGCCCCATTCGAAGCCCCCTTTTCTGACACAAATATGTCACCATTTCCATAATAACAGTTTATACATAATCTAAGACTGATAGTAAATGAGTTTTAAAAAACTCATTTACTTTTTTAAATAAAGAAAAAAGAAAAAAAAACTAATTTACTTTTTTAAATAAAGAAAAAAGAAATAATTTTCTTTATTTAATAAAGAAAAATGTGTAATTGTTGTTGTCAATCTGTTAAAATCTGTTATCTGTCATAATATACTGTAACTGATAGCAACTACAGTGGGGCAAAAAGTATTTAGTCAGCCACCAATTGTGCAAGTTCTCCCACTTAAAAAGATAAGAGAGGCCTGTAATTTTCATCAT
>JAOVVA010000004.1:13999696-14015204 GCA_028565275.1 Leiocassis micropogon | reverse complement strand
AGTACCCCCACCCCTACTCACCTCGGGGGCAAGGAAAAAAAGTTCAGGCTCAGGAATTTTTTCCACTATCAGCCCTGGGTGTAGGTCCACTGTGTTTTATCATGTCCAAGGTCAATGCAGCCGTCTACCAGGAGGTTTTAAAGCACTTCATGTTTCCCTCTGCTGACCAGCTTTATGGGGATGCTGGTTTCATTTTCCAGCACATGGCACCTGCCAAAAGTACTAATACCTGATTTCCAACATTTCTGTTAAAAATCTTCTTTTTTTTGGTCTAAAGTAATATTCTAATTTTCTAAGCTGTAAGCCATAATCATCAAAATTGAAAGAAATAAATGCTTGAAATATTAATTAGTCTGTGTGTAATGAACCTATGAGTTTCAGTTTTTGAATTAAGTTTCTGAAATAAATCTTAATAAAACTTTCTATGATATTCTTTTATATATATTTTATTATATATGTGTGTGTATATATTATATATATATATATATATATATATATATATACACAACATTATGAGAGTCAGTTGTTTTATGTTTTAAATGAAAAATACAAAAAACAAATGAAGAATCAGTTAGCTATTTCCTCAATTTTTGTTCAGTTTTCATCAATATACTATTATTGTATATTATTGTATAGTGCTTAATTATAGAAAATGTCTCTCTCTATATGGGCATCTGCCAATTGCTTTAAATGTAATTATTTGTAACAGGTGAGATGAATGGTGAAATGTTCTTAGCATTTACATTGCTAGGAATGCTGTTAATGTGACAGACATTTCCTGACATCTGTGGAACATGTCAGATGTTCATATACAAACAAGCAAAACGCTTTTAACTGTTTCTCTCATCACATGGCTGTGGCTAAATTTAGCCCTTGTTTTTCTCTTACATGCTTGCCCCACCCATCGTGTCAGTGATAGAGGTTATAAATATTACAGAGAGCAGGGGTACCCCAAGCAACAAGGTAACCAGTGTTAGCTCAGAGCCATGGCTTGTGAAAACCAAATGGCAGAGAGAAAACATTCAGGTCCAGGGACTAAGGATGGTTTAATGACCGAAGCCAACAAAGATGACATTGTGATCCATGAAGAGATCCAAGAGGATAGTGAAGATTTGGTACCAGATGCTGTTCTTCAAGTGGAGACAGAGACCTTTTTTGTAAACCGGAAGCGACTGGCCCAACTGAGTCCTTACTTCCGAGCACTGTTTTTTGGAGGAGGGAGAGAGAGCAGCAAGAGGCACATTGAAATCAAAGGTGTAGATTTGGACCATTTTCGCAGTCTTATGGATTACACCCAGAACCTCAGAGTACATCTTGACAGGAGAAACGTCCTGGGAGTTCTTGAAACTGCTAATTATCTTCAGGTGGAAAAAGCCAGGCTTTTATGTTGCAAGTTCCTGGAGAGAGAGTTACACCTGAGCAACTGTTTGGGCATGATGGCCTATGCTTGGCAGCTAGGCTGTCTGGAGCTTTATGCTGCTGCTCGAGAAGTGGTTCTCACCCACCTGCCAGCTTTAGCTTCTGAGGAGGACTTTATGCACCTTTCTAAAGAGACCATTGCTGACCTTCTTGCTAGCGATGACCTTTTCGTACAACGGGAGGACCTGGCCTTTGAAGTTACTTTGCGCTGGGCAACATATGACCCTAGTCGTGAGGATGATTTCCTGGAGTTGGCAGGGTTAGTTAGACCTGAGAGTTTGAGTCTCCCATACATCACTGATCTTCTAACCAAGATGAAAAGTTCTGACCCTCGTGCCAAGCTTATCTATAAACTGAACGATCATATCCCCACCAGCTGGACCATGGGCAGGTCAATGCCCAGAACTCGTTCAAGAGAGATGCTGTTTGTGCTTGGTGGATCTCATGAGCAGGACCAGCAGTCTCTTTATCAGTTCAACCCACGCAGTGGAAGGTGGCAGTCTTTGCCACCTTTACAAAGGAAATGCCTAACACAGTACTCAGTAGCAGCAGTAGGTAACAAATCTTTTTTTACCACTCATTTTATATCTGGCATGACATCACTGCTGTGGGTCTGTGGATTTATATGAAAGCTTGTTTAGTCCACTGATGCCCAACCCTGCTCCAGGAGATCAACGCTCTTGCTGAATTAAGTTTCGACCCACTACAACATCGCTTTTATTTATTTAACTGGATCAGGTACATTAAAATTGGGATTGGAATCAAATATACTATAGATGGTGAATGCTTCTCTGGGGCAGGATTGGAATCTGGTTCATGAACCATCTTAACTCCCATTTACTCAGACTGACCAACACCATCAACTTCTCCAAGGTAACAACGTCGTGGTGACTGGTGGCTACTTCCGGGATGTTCTGTGGTACAGCGTGGACTGGGTTCGGATTTATGAGTGCAGCAACGAGCGCTGGGTGGATGGTCCAGCACTGCAGAAATCCAGGCACAGCCACTGTTCAGTGGCACTTGAGTTTCAGGTCTTTGTGTTGGGAGGCAGCATGGATGAGGGGCTTGTGCCTGATGTGGAGAGGTTAGTGCTGGGAGCAGACTGTTGGGACTCTGTTAGTCCCATGATACGAGCAGTAGAAAGAGCAGCTGCTGTTGCCATGGGATCCTGCATCTATGTGGCTTGTGGTTTGGATGAAAATGGAGAAGTATACAGTGGAATTCAGAGGTTTAAGACTGTGGTCAACCAGTGGGATATAGTCTCTTATTCTCCATTTCCACGGTAAGGAAACCAAATTGTCGTATCTTGTCAGGTCAGCCACTGGAAATAATAAACTGGAACAAATTTATTTTATTTTTTTTAAATTCATTATTCATCAGAGGAAGGAGATCGGTACCTTTGTTGAACAATAGTGAATGAAAAAAAATGGGATACTTTTTATTATTGTGCTAATAAGATATTAGGCAAATTTAGTAAAAAAAAAAAAAAAAAAGGTAAATGCTTATACAACAGAGCTATATTATGAGTTTTAGCATAGGGGGATGTACTGTGGGAGTTTTAAGCATAAGGGAAGGCATAGGAGGATTTGATATCTGGTAACCTTGGCCTGCACAACCCTGCAGGCTTGTACAGTTAATTAGTGTGCGTGAGAGTTTGAGTATAATTTGAGTATAATATAATTTTCACGAAAGAGCTACAAAGCTAACTAGCTTCTAACACAAGTCTGAAGCCCAAATCCCTCTCTAACCTCTGATCAAGAGCACTGCTTGGTGTGGGTGAAAAGTGATTACTTCTAATTAAGCCTAATGACTATGACATCATCGCCATAGCTCTGATAATGCTGTTTTAATAGTGTTGATCTCATAAATGTGTGAGGGCCCTCTTGTTCTTGTAGGATTTTTTTTTTCAATAATTGTTATGGGGGGTCTTAACATGCTCAAAAACCCATGAAAATCGTGCTGGAATCGGGCCATTAGGACACCTGCGTAGCTCATACACACTTGCACGTATACATGTCAAAGCCGGCATACTTCCAAATCTATGGAGCTGAACAATTTTAACTATGCATGCATGGGCTTAACTCAACAGGTTAAATATTTTGGGCCATTTACAAAACGCATACAATGGACACACATTACATACACTACACTACACACACATCACATCCTACACACATCATCATCGGCTCAAGCACCTGCGCCATCCTCTTGTGTGATATTGCTTAATTATACAAGTTAGTTCTGACCAGGTAATCTGATTAAACGAGACATCCCATGAGTGGTGATAACACAGCAACATCACAGAGATGTTTAACTATATGTATCACTCCGCTTCATGACTTATTAAAAAGAAAAAGAAGTGTGTGGAAATTAATGAATAAGGTAATAAGGATATTCATTTCCAGAAGTTTGATTTGTCATAACATGATTACCTCAGGTGATGTACGAATAGGTGATTCCCCCTGGATTTAGTATCGTTGCTAGTGTTGGTGTTAGTTCCTTCAGTGCTTCTGAGGCTAGTGAGACAATGCTGTGGAATATGCCGTGCTTTGTGATTTATTAAATGATTTGCAGGTGACGTTAGCTAATACTGACATTTCAAGCTAAGTAATAACTAACCAACTGTCCCTGGGTTGAATCCTAAATAGCATAAATGCAAAGATTGTGCATTATGTAAGGTGGACAATCACATGTTCTACACACCATGTAGTGCCCTTGATAAGAGGTTAGAGAGGGATTTGGAATTCAGCCTTGTGTTAGAAACTACTTAGCCGTGAAACACAACATGAACAGTTCAGAGGCAGTTTGGTACTCTGCTTATGTGCGTTTTGCACTGTGATCCGATAAGTAACGTGCCTTTTGCCATCCAGAAATGGGTGGGACCATGGCAGACAGACATTGTGATATCACATGCAAAAGGTCAGTAATATTATTGTAGCGTTTTTTTTTTTTTTTTGCTTCTTCTCCCCATCTCTAGTTATGACCTTCTCACCACTGAACTCAATGGTGCCATCTATCTGCTTGGAGGTAAGGCTCTGCGGCTAGATGTTGATACTGATGAGTGGACTATTCTAGAAGAGGAACTTCTAGACAGAAAGTTCTTCACTGGCTGTTCTACTGTGAATGGACAAATCTACTTGATTAGTGAGAGAAAGTTTAACAAAGTTTATACAAACATGGTACTCTTTGACCCTTACACTGACACTTGTATAGAAATGACTGATGCAATACCATGCCCAGTCCCCATACGAGGTTATGTCACAGTTCGCTTGATGGACAGATGAAGCTGACCAGTTAAGTTACACTAATTTATTACAATAATAGTAATAATAATACCATGTTGCAGCGTTTATCAGGACATCTACATGTAATTTTACAGTTTTCATTTAAAGTTTAGATGGATGATTATGAAGTGCCAAAAATGTTTTAAACAAATATAGTATCAGAGACTGTCAAAAAAACTGGAGTAGATGTTTTAGCACTTTTGCATTTATTTATTTTAAATTGAGTAGTGAGAATATACCTGGAGATTGTACAACAACCTGCTGTGGCACACTAGCACTACAGCCATGCATTTTCCCACAGACATGATCAATGCCCTGTCAGGTATCAGTGCAGCATAATGACAACAAACTACACAATGCAGTAACTAAAAATAACATTATTTTTTACAAAGAATTTCTAAGTCAGTTAAGAACAAGGGCACATGCACAGTCATGTTCAAAACTTAGTACCCCCTTTTTTAATTCTGTTTTCTGTGCTTTGTGTAAAGATATACTGTAATAATCATCTGATCATAGTGGCTCTTATTATTATATAAACAACTTTTTTTTCACTATTATTTATTTGTGAAGCAAAAAAGAAATGTTGACAATACTAAGTACCCCCTTACTGTGTTCATGGAATTTAAGAGGGCAAGTTGCAGCCAGATGGTGCTAATCATCAGTCCTTAATTAACTGATAATCAGCAGGTGTGTAGACCTCTATGAAAGCAGAAGTTTGGCACTTTGCCAAAAGGTGAAGCTAAAGATTTGGCACTTTGGTGTGTGTTAACACAATGAGGTTGTATATAGACCAGACACAATCAGATGATTTTTATTATGTTTTTACACAAAAAACATAATACCTAATAAGGGGGTACTACATTTTGAACACGACTGTAAGTCTTTCAGAGAATGATGAGTCAGAACCAGCTTCAAACTGTATGCTTGTAGGTCATTAAAGGCAAAACTGTCCCCAGACCAGCACTGTACTCTTAAAATATTTTACAAGTACAAGGCCCTGCAGACATTAGTACACAGGCAGAAAATTCATTATGATTATGGTACAAATACAACCAAGTAAGCACCTGCAACTGAAGGGGCCCACGTCTATTGAAAAGCTTGATACAAACCACTTCCTTGTTTAATGCCCTTTGGCATTAAACTAAAAAATTAATGTGGCTATTACATACCAACCAGCATATCAATAAATTTCAGAATATAATGGCTCTGTGTAATCTGATTTTCAAGCTATACACAAGTATTCAAGGCATTGTTCAGTCAGAACTACTAAACATGCCCCATACCAAATGAAAACCGGAAAAGCATGGACACTGTTGCTAGCCTTAACATTATTAACCAAATTATACATTTAATGAGTGAGGTAAAGGCACCTATTAAAAAGATCCTGAATTCTTTTAAAAGCTGGTGAAAGCTGTGGACAAACTGAACTATAAAAAAAGCAACTCTACTACGATTTTTCCTAGCTTTTTCCAAATTTGTTATACACATAAACAAGCAACCTACTTAAATTATCAGTCCAGTACAAATGATCTGTCAATGCTATTATTCCTGATTTTGGTCATAATAAGGTGACCAAATGTTTAAGAGTAAACACCCTGCTCAGACCATTGGACACAAAAATTTATCTGAGCTGCAGTTACTGCAGAAAGAACTGAGCAAGCAGGTCCAGATAATGCAAAACAAAGTTCTCATAAATCACTAATTTATGAAAGCACTTTTTCAGAGAGAATTTGCTAAGTCACACAGGTCAGTGCTGAGTCCATTACTAGGTGGGTCTAGATGAAAAAGAATAAAGAACATATGAATATGTAAAATGGTGATTATTCAGGCTTCTTCAGGAAGGTAAGCCTGAAGCTGTTTTGGGAGTCCTAATGTGGAAATTTGACTGCAAAAACTGAAATACAAAAAAAGCCATCTAACTGCTGTCAAACTTACACAATACCTTTTTCAATAACACTGAAACATCCCATTAAGAACATACAGTTACAACATACAACACTTAACAGTTAATATGGAAAGCTTTCTGGGCTAAGCTTAAATTGTTGGGTAAGTTTTGTTTGTACTGTTTTCTAAATGATATTGTTTCTTGGTAGGAATGTAATGCATTTTGTATGTCCAGGCTTTCCAATTAACACTATTTGGATTTTAAATTCCAACAGACTTAAAATGCTTATGTAAATACACACCCTAACATCTATGTACTGCATGTGTGTTGTGAGTGCCATGGATGAGATCATGGATGTTTTTTAGTTTTTTTTAGTTTTCCTGTACTGAGAATAAAAGGTTAAATGTTTGCTTCAGTCTTAAATAAAACCACTGTGTACCTGATCCTAAAACATGAAATGTGCAAAGATTATAAATGCACACATTTTTAATATTTTTGAAAAGATTGCTAAACTTGCTTCATATATAAGTTTTATAACGATAAGGATTTGTTTTTTAGCTCTTCTTAGTACAGGAAAACACATCAAACTGATTACCTGTGGTAAATATGCATATCCTACAAACGTAATGGATGGAGATAATCCCTTATATAAGACTGCTGTTGTTTACCTTTTATGATACATAATGAGATTTTAAGAATACAGTAATCCTAAAATGCCAGTCTGAGTCCTTTAGTTAAGGGCTTAAACTGTTTATAAAATGTCTTTTTTAATGTAATATGCCTTAACAGTAAAATGGAGGAATACTATCTGGCTTTGGGCAGTCTGCTGTTCATATTTCTCCTCTGATGTGTCAAGTTGTTAAGGACACAGTTGTTAGCCAGTGAGACAAGCTTGGAGTTGAGGGTTTCCCTGGTCTGCTCCCAGCAACACTCTTCTTCCATGCTACTGCCCTCTTCCTCCTCCTCTACATCACTTTCATCATCACTTCGCTCATCCTTTTCCACCTGTGTGTGGGACAAAATGTTGTGAACTTAGTAGCACTGATACAGCCTGATAAATTAATAACAACTTCGGATAATATTTCATACTTTGCCCAAAAAGATAAATTTGTAGACCATCCGTAGAATGAGATAAGCCCAGAAAATGTGCAGTGCCTGCAGCACCAGCAACAGGCCATTGAAGAGGTAATAACCAGGGAATGGCTTGAAGAAATCCAGTGACTCCATAAAAGTTGAGTAAAGCACCCTGGTAGACAAAAGGAAAGCAAAGGTTAGCAAATCTGTGACAATCTCTTACATACAGTACTCTCAAGTCCATTTTCATTCATGTGTATATTCACACTAGCAGGCAACAAATTGCTCATGACACTTGTAGATTTTCTCTTGTGGGTGTTTTGGCCACTGGTAATGTCACTTGTACAGGTTTTTTTTTGTTGTTGTTTCAATGAATAACCATAGTAAAGTCAGCCACACTAATAAAACTGCCAGGTGAACTGATTAACGTATAATAATGATTATCTATTATATACATCAGTAAACTGGTGACGTGATGATGGGCACCAGAGGTCTTGTGAAGTCATGCCTCGAGGGGCCAGAGCTGGGCCAGCAGCACATGGGGAAGCTACACATTACTGGGGTTTAATGTTTTGCCTTTTAATGTTTTGGCTGATCAGTGTAATTTGTAAACATCACTTATCAAAGTTTGATTTACCTGTTGAGTACTAGACTTTCTACTAGCTTGCTTGTTTAATGAGCAAAGCAAGCTCACTATTCTAGCTATCTGTACATTCTCTGCCATCTCAAACTTGTTGGCTATAACATGGCAATTAAAGAATGCCATTTTTAATTAAAAATTATTTTCATTAACTTTTTTTTTCACCCAGATTTACACTGTAATATTGGCACATTTACCTGCATGGAAAGACAAAAAGACGAGTTCCCAGGAAAACAACAGAAAAAACAACAAAAAGACTGTCGCACGTCTTCTTCCAGCCAGCATAGTTAAACATCTTCGCAGACTGTGGACATGACAGAAGAGACATGAGAAAAAAAACTTTGCCTCCAAATTTTCTACAGGTTTTTTATTTTAAAAGACAACTAACAAATTAAAAAACTATATGTAACATCACCAGGGTAAATGGGAGTAGTTAAAATGGAAGGAAAGGGAAAAAAATATTTTAATTAAATTACCAGTAGTTTTAGGCTTAAAGCACAAGCAAACACTTGGTGGTTAATAAGATTATAATCACCAGAAAAATGTGTTAATAGATTATCACAGAGAGGTGGCATTTCCTGAAAAGATAAAATCACTACAACAGAAATACAAGCAACAAGTGAGCTGAAGATTACCTTTTAAACAAAAAGGCTCAGGGTCAGAGGGCTGGTAATCAGGGTTGAATATCAGACTACACCAATACAGACATTAGATCTGTCTGACCACTAAGTTTACCTAGTTTACAGCGTTTTTATCATACAATATACCACTGTACATTTAAATTCTCTAATCTGATAACAAAGTGTTGATCAATTTTCTAA
The DNA here is from genome assembly GCA_028565275.1 of Leiocassis micropogon. Classification (NCBI taxonomy): domain Eukaryota; kingdom Metazoa; phylum Chordata; class Actinopteri; order Siluriformes; family Bagridae; genus Leiocassis; species Leiocassis micropogon. The sequence continues at coordinate 14,006,081 of JAOVVA010000004.1, read as the reverse complement.
CAGCAGCTCTGCCTATAGTGACAGCTGTAATTCAAATAATAAGTCTGTATTCATGTGCTCATTCTTAGATGTTATTGTTTCTACAATAACAGATAATTCACAGCACGTGTTAGGACTTGTAGAAGTCCATCAGCTTGGGTCAAGAGCTGTTTAAGGCTGCAATTTCAGGACATAGTTTAAATTGTTAGAAAATATTTTTGTCATGGGCACAAACTGTGGAAAAGCAGGTTTTGGAAGTAAAAGTCACAAGGTGCAAAAAGAATGCAATGTGGACTACCTCCAACAGGAAGTCGGACGAGTCGTGCAGCAGCATCACAACTGTTCCAACCCGTATGAAGTTGGCGCAATAGGAGAAACTAATCAGTGAAATGGTGGCAATGTGATGAATGATCTGCTCCTTGAAGTCCTGCAGGCAACAGAAATGAGAAATCAGCAGATCAACTCTTAAGCTCTAACTCAAGTGGTAATAGGTTCACAATACTTCCTGACACTAACAAGCCTTCCAACTATTATTATGCTTTTAAAATAAAAAAATATGAAACTAATAAAATACTAATAAAAGGAAATTTATATTTAAATAGTTCTCATTTTCTGTGGCTTTAAAATTTTAAATATTTGTGGATATAATGCACAAGTGCTACTTTGTACTACATTATACAGTATGCAAATACTTTATACTAAATACGAATCAATTTTGGAACTGAGCCTTACTATGTATTAAAAAGGATCAAATAATAATTGATTCTTAAAGCTGTTGATGATGGTGGATTTTTATATGAATTCTTGCTTACTCAATATACCTTATAAGCAAGCCTGCGGTGACAGTGGAAAGGAAAAAAACCCTGACACAACACAAGGAAGAAACCCTAAGAGGAACCAGACTCAAAAAGGAAGCCATCATCTTCTGGATATTGTGATTATAAGTCATCAATCATCAGTGACTATGCACTTTAAAGTCAAACAGTCCTGAGTATATAGAAAGGATTTTCAAGATCTGCATCAGAGACATTTTTTATTAGAATCTGATAGCCTTGATTCTATCCAGGTAAAATGATCCTTTAAATAATGAATCAGATGAGCAAAGGGTTCATTAAGTGTAATGTTTTTAGGCTTTTCAAGTGAGAAACGCTACAACAATCTTTAAGGTATCCAGGATGCGAATATATCCGCAGCAACCTCAGGGCAGGCTTTAGGCTATCCTCAGCTCAGGGAAGGATTCTCAGGTTCTACTGTCAAGAAATGTCAGACAATTGCCTTGGAAAAAAAGTTAAATTCTAAAATTAAATTAAATGAAATTCTATTCAAAAGAAATTGAACATTTTCTGCATGTTACTATAAACCAGGTCCCACAAAGGAGCAGTGGAGAATCTCAAGACTCATCTCAATTCCTGGCTTATACATTCTATTTATATTCCCTAGCTACAACAATTTGTAGATGTATACTTGTGCAGTGCTTTAAGATATATATGCTTTCTGATGAACCACCAGAAAACTACATACCTGATTTACAGTGTGAATCTCTACTCAGAGGGGAAGGCTAGAGGCAGTACACACTTCCTCTGGTGCATGCTGTGCATTCAGCATCTGCACCTACTTCCTCTGATGCATGTAGGTTTTAATCTTTTAAAACTATCACTACTGCCTAAACATCCCCCACCTGTCATAATTCTAACTAATTGCTGTATAAACCACGTCTTAATATATCATCGGGACTCTGAAGTGTAAGACATTTAAAGTAAACAGTTCATTTGAAATTGCACCATAGAGAATATGTTATATATGCCTTGGTTTTAATTGAGGGACCACACCCTGCCTTGTCCTGAGCACACCCTCTCTTCACTTAGTACAGATGACAGATGCACAGGACCTCCTTATCAGTGACGGGTACAATCAAGTAGGTGTGGCCTCCATCTGTCAGTACTGGTATCTGGCCACTATCTCTGCGATTAGCAGTAGGTGTGTTAAGAAGTATCCTAATATTCCACAAATAACAGCCCAAATCGGAATGAAAATGCATCATGTAAACACTACATATTAGCAATGTAAACATTTGGTCTGATAGTTTCTCTCTTGTTGGAATCAGTAAATTCTTTCTGCACATGTTTGCCACATGTTGGGTAACCGTAGGTAATGTTTCCAGGAGAGAAATTCTGCTTCAATTCCTGATCAATAAGCTTGGAGAGGATAAACAACTCTCTCCCACCAGTTTGTACTACGTTATACAATATGCAAATACTGATTGGCTCGAAATTTCATACATAGTATAGCATAGCATTAAAGCAATCATAACATAGAAGATGAGTTGTATCAAAAAAGATGGAAAGGCTTAGTATTAAAGTAATATTAAAGGTGGAAAAAATACTATGACTTTCTTCTTCTGTTATATTTGTAACAGATTAAATGCTTCACAGCAGTCGGAACCACTTTGCACATGTCAAAAAGTTATATTCTGATTAAATGATTTGAACATGTAAATGCACATCTTATCAGATTCAGCTTCCATGTTAACAGTAAGTCACACTAAGAAACTGCAAGGATTTCAATCAGATTTGACGCCATGGCTCCTTCAGTGACACTGACGGACAGAAGCCGTGCCTTTTTCACTTTTCCTTGTTATAGGAACCAACGATGAGTGTCTGTTGTCATTGTCAACAAAACTCAGATTTACTGATACAATGAATAAAATAAAGATATAAAGATTCTCACCTTGCGTTTGACATCCACAGAGGCACACAGCAGCAATGACCAGTAGAAGCTAAGCTCCAAAATGTAGTACCAGTAGTGTGACTCTGCTACAGGCTACAGTGAGGCACAAACAGAAAAAATAGACAGAATGAGAAACAAAAAAGTGAGGCACAAACAGAAAGAAAGAGACAGAATGAGAAACAAAAAATGAGACATGAACAACACGAATATTTATATTCCCCTGTTCAGCTCATTTGAAAACATTGTTCTTTTTCATTGTTTTATATTTAGAATAAACCACATTCCAATCCTGTTATCTATTTAGGACTATGCAAAGTATATTGCTAAATTATCACACATTTAATTTTTGTTGTATTATTCATGATCTCATACACACTTGCTCTTGATCTCTCTCTATCTATAAAGATGGACAACATTTTAAAATGGCGTAGCCAAAATAATTTTTTTTCCACATGCATACCAAATAATTTCTACTGACATAAGCCTGTGATTATTATAGCTTGCAGTTTGCACAATGCTATAAATACCCCTCTCTGTCAGATGCCTTGTTTTCCATGAACTGCTTTATAGAAAGCAAAAAAAGCAGAGCTGTGCCTTTCTCATTTATTTTCTCAGCACGTACCAACACACAAGGACAAAATGCAAAGACCGCTCACTTGTTTGGGGTATCCATGCCAGCACTCACGGTGGTCCCAAAACCAGGATGTCTGTGTGGGAGAAAATAATTCAGCATGCTAGCATGGTAATTAATGTTAGACATAAACATATACAACAAAAAGTAAAACATCTTTCTAGATGTGTTTAAAGCTTCTACACCTCAATCATCCAATCTGTTCTGGTATGGGAACAGCTGCTCAAAGGACTTGACAAGAGTGATGAGGTGTGCCGAGCACATCACTAGGACTCAATTGCCTGATCTACAGGACATTTACATCAGGCGGTGCAGGTCCAGGGGACAGCGCATTATAAAACACATTCACCACCCAAATCACAATCTGTTTTAGTGGCTGCCATCTGATAAGAGACTCCGGTCACGCAGGATACATACTCAAAGACTGAACAGCAGCTTTTTCCATCAGGCTATAAGGGCATTAAACACACAACCTCACAAATGACTGACAAATTCAGCACACAGTCACTTTAACACAGTCACTTTAGCACTGGTATCACATTTTACATCATAATCCTGTATATGGAAAAGAGGTCAGGGATAACTCTGAAGAAGCTGGAAACATCCACAGCTCAGGTAGGAGAATCTATTGGGCTCCTTTTATAACCACTCGCTCACTCATTGTCTATACCACTTTCTCCTGTATTCCCAGAGCCTATCCCAGGAGACTTAGGGCACAAGGCAGGGTACACCCTAGACGGGGTGCCAATCCATCGCAGGGCACACACACACATACTCATTCACACACTACGGGCAATTTGGGAACACCAATTAACCTACATGCAAACAGACAAACTCTATGCACACAGAGACAGGAATCGAGCCTGGCCGGGAATCGAACCCAGACCCTGGAGGTGCAAGGCGACAGTGCTATTCAACTCATTACGTGACTTTAACTAACTCAGGCGTTTCATAGCTAGGTAAATACTTAAGTAATCACCAAGTTGGCTCCCAAAAAATAACACATATACATATGTAGGTGCATTAGCAGTTGAAAATAAAAATAAAAAAGGAAGCATGGTAGTGGGAGAATCATAGACAGTCTAAGACACAAACTGTAAACTGTATTGTGGCTAATTAAATTTCCCTGAGAGAAAAAAAAATGTAAGGATCAGATGCCTCACGTTAATTAAGAAGGTGAGTCCTGCTGTGAATGCAATCAGGTAGAAAGCAAACCTCCATCTGCAAACAGAGACATTTTGTTTGAAAAAATCTATCACTTTCACTTCCTTACTCTTTTTATTCCTAAATCACATGACACTACTTAACTTAACCACCATGATAAATATGTGAAGAGGCAGAATGTGCTCACGAAGCTTCGCAGAACTTCTTAGTGTTGCTCGGCTTGTCCTGGTTATGCCGAAGCCGGAGCCAGTTCTGAATCTGACGCAGTTGGACACCACATTGCTTCTCCAGGCCCACGAGCTCATGCTGAGTGAAGGAAATTGGCACTGTTACTTTATTACAGCATCCAAACTAAAGCAATTTATCAAGGACAATAATACATCAAACCTGTACTAACTCAGTCAGAGATATACCTGTTGTACTGTGGATCCTAAACTCTTCATTTTGGTTGATCAGAAGTTGTTGATTAATTTTCTTAAACAGTAGCTCTGAAAATGGTGCTGGTTACAAGGCAAATCACAGAGATTGGCAATTGGCAAAAAAACAGAGATTGGCAATTTATTCTGTTCATCAGCTGATCAAAAGTTTAAGACCATAGCCCAAAAATACTCAGACAGAACTAAAAGTGTCAAAAAAGGACTCAGTAGTGAGTAGCGCCGCCGTTCTTGTTGATAACTTTAAACACTCGTTTCGGCATGCTTGATGCAACTGTTTCCAGGAGGCTGGTGGAAACGTTGCTCCATGTGGTGTAGATGGCTTCAGGAAGTCTGAAACTGCCGTCTATTTTTGTAAACTTCCCTTGCCATCCATTACCAATTATTCTCAAGGGGAATAATTTAGATCAGGGGAAAACACAGGATGGTCCAGAATTGCGACGTTATTGTTCTTGAGGAAGTCATCGTCAGGCAGGAGTTGTGAACTGCAGCACTGTTCTGTTGAAAGACCCAGTCATTACCACACAGACGAGGGCCATCAGTCAAGAGGGATGCCTGCTGCAACATGTCCACATAGCCAGCTGCCGTTTGCAGCCCCCGTACAACCTGAAGCTCCATTTACCCATTGAAGGAAAAAGCACCCCAGATCGTGATAAAGCCTCCTCCACTGTGCTGCGTACAAAAAAATCTCCAGTGGGAACTTGTCATGCCAGTATCGTTGGAAGCCATCCGGACCATCCAGATAAATTTTCTTTCTCGTCCGCAAATAAAACTTTCTTCCATCTTTCAATGTCCCATGTTTGGTGCTCCCTTACGGGCAAATTTGTGGTGTGGGAGGAGACTTGGCTTTCGAAGACGATTTTTGCTCTTTTAGCCCTTCCCTTGCAGATGCTGTCTTATGGTTATTGGACGGCAGTCAGCATCAGAAGGGCTCACAGAATCTTTTAAGAAATTTTAAATTACTGTTTTACTGCGTCCAACCTCGGCAGCAATGGCGCATTGCAAGAGCCCTTGCTTGTGCAGCTCAGCAATCCTGCCACGTTCAAAAACAGAAAGTCTTTTTGCTTTTGTCATCAGGAGATCATAACAGTGTGACTGTCTGAAGGACAATGACATTAAAGCCTTATTTTTGCACAGACTTTAACTTTTACAAGCTACTGTATGGTCTTAAACCTTTGATCAGCTGATGACCAGCCTGTTTTCAATAAATTGCCTACTCTCTATTTTTTGTCTCTTGCTCTTGTTTCTTCTTTTGGCATTATGAGTACTTATACAATGTATACAAGAAGTACGTACAGTACAACCCTTCATACTTATAATATTTTCCCTGGTCTTAAGATTTTATTCAGAATTTTGTGTATATATACAGTGTGTGATTTTTATTTCTTTCTACATTGTAAAGGAATGCTGAAGGCGTCCAAAAAATGCATTAATGTCCTTTGAACAGTTA
>JAOVVA010000004.1:13972145-13985769 GCA_028565275.1 Leiocassis micropogon | reverse complement strand
TCCACATCATTGCATTCAGTTTTTATTCACGATTTGTATAGTGTCCCAACTTTTTTGGAATCCGGTTTGTATTTTCTTAACCATAATGAATGAAAAGCAATGTTACTGTAAATATTCCATAACAATCTATTTATGCTCATTATTTCACAGTTTGACTGTGCATTTTTACACAGTATATGGTTGTGTATTTAAAAAAGTCATAAAGGTAGAAATAGAAGTTTGTTATGAGTTTTACGAATATGTCTCAATGTTTTAAACCCGTCCTCGTTTCTACAAATCCCTGAGCTGTCTGGCTCAGTGTGTGTGTGTTTGTGTGTGTGTGTGTGTGTGTGTGTGTGTGTGTGTTTGCTGGGGAGGTCGTGATGTCATCCTTTTCAAACAAAGTTTTTACTAGACAGCTTGTCTCATCTGCATTTTTATGGCCTTAATTAACAGACAAACATTAGTTCACGTGATGGTCTTGTTATCCTCTGTGCCAGGACATTACAAATTAACAGAAAGTAAAAAAAATTTGAAAGCACTACTCACTCAGAAAGCATTTAAATGACTTCCCTTTGAGCTGAACGACTGCAGACAACATTCATTAATTACAGAGCAAGCAGCACAACGATGATATTGTTACATTTTGTGCTGGGAAAAGAGTTTCCACATCCACATCTTGGACATTTCCTCTGTGATGGCTGAAAGCAATTATTGTACATAGCATGAAAAATGCATAATATATTATATGTTACTTTTAAGCTATTAAATTTATTACTAGACAAAGGTTTGTGCTAATAAATAAAAAACAAGATTCTCAGGAGTTTTAAAAACGTAATGGAAATAAATGAAAGAAACTAATTTCAGACAGTGAATATATATTAACTCAGTAACTTCATTCGGGATAAAACTAATGAGTATATTTACTGTATACAGTATATGTAAGATTTTATATACGTAAGTAGTGGCATGGTGGTGTTGTGGTTAGCATTGTAGCCTCACACCTCCAGCATACTCTGGTTTCCTGGTGGTCGTGGGCAAGCCCAGCAGCATCTCTACTTTTTCTTAAGGATCAGAAAAAGAAAACTGTCTACCTCCACCCAACCTCAGCAAATTTTACAGAGAGACTATTGAGAGCCTGAGCAGCTGTTTCACTGCCTAGTTTGGGAACTGCAACATCTCGGATCGCAAGACCCTGCAGCAGATAGTGAGGACAGCTGAATCATGACCTGAAGATAATCAGTGTTTCATTTTTCTCTCTATTATAGACATTTACACCACACATGCATCCGCAAAGCCAACAGCATTGTGGATGCACACACACTCTTTACCCTTCTGCCGCCTGACAAAAGGGTACAGAAGCGTTTAGGCCTACGTTGTGTAACGGTGTCTTCCCACAAGCCATTAGATTCCTCAAGATCCAGGGACTAGATTGGGACACACACACAAAACCAATAAACTGGACACCAGTCCATTCCTTGACCTGGCTGCCAAAGTGTGTCATGTTTACACTCATCACATTTATGAAAAGTTGCATTTTTTGCTCTCAGCAGAATATTGTCTTGTGTTCTGACTTGCACTGTTTGCAAATGCTTACACTTATGCACTTTCTGTATTTTAGGGTCCTTAATATATATTTTAGTTATGTGTAGTCTTGTGTAGTTCTGTTTTGTTTTTGTAGCACAACAGTCCTGGGTTTGACTTTTACCTTTAAAGGAAATAAATTATATTGGATCACATTAAGAAATAGTAATCATATTACTAGAACACAAGTCAGTGGGTCACCTTTTTATGCCAAGTTAGTTAGTGACTAATGAAGATTAATATTAGCACTTTTGTAAAAACAAAAATAATAAAATGGGGGGAAAAATTGGCCTTTTTTTGAGTCAAGTGAGTTCTGCCACAGTTCTGGTAGATACTTTTATTGAACATATTTTTCTAGTAACTAGATGAGGGTGAACTCTAGAACCCCAGAAACGTCACCGTGTTCTATCACTGTCGTTTCCTAAATTAAATACCCTAAGGGGCTGCCACATTATGAGGTTTAGTTTTTAATCAGATCTGACATGATTAGATTCCTTGGCTAATTATAAAGTTGTATCAGATAGCAGGATCATCCCTCACACCTGTGTTCTCTGAGCTTGAGGGTTTCCTTTTCACCCTGGCGTGACCGTGATCACTTATCATGATGAGTTAGCAACCTGTAATGAGAGGTGTAAAACAATTCCTCGTTAGCACTTAAATACAACTAAACCCTGGAGGTTCCTGCGCAACAAAAGGGTACATTGGGAACACCTCGGCTGGGAGGTAAACTCCAGCTCTGTGATGTAACTGAAATAGAATAGCCCTGCATCCACATAACTGCCACTTCATACCAGAAATCCCAGTAGCTGGAATTTAGGGTTGATCTAGCACTGGAATTTGCCTTCCGTTGCTAGTACTGTAGAGTACAAGACCATTATCAATGAGGGGTTCCCATAGAAAAGACAAGTGATCAGAGACAAGCTGGTGTTTGTGAGAACTGCATTCCTTACTGCTCTGATCTCTTAACTCCAGCTGAGTTGATTCAAACACAGGGAACATAAGAGGAGCAATAGAAGGATTCCCCTTGAGTGCCTAGTGCCAGATTTCCCACTTCATACTCAGAAATGAATGGGGGTGTATAGAAAAACACCCCGGTATGTATCGTATTTCACAGCAACTGACTCAGAATCGCGTCTGAGGCGTAACTTTCAGGAAGATTGGTCATATGTGTGTAGGCCACACTCTAATCCCAAGGAGTGTGGTCTGGTCTGAGATGAGTGTGTCTAGGCATTTGCTTGAAAAATAACCTTTCCTTTTAGGCCACAGGCAGCTTTTTTTTTACAGCCGATCCACAATCCAATCTCTTCTCAAGTGGCCTTGGCCTGCCATAACTGACTACCACTATGCTGTGCTAGTTGCGGCTATGTCAACAAACTGAGCATGTGAAATAGCCAAGCTTCAACAGTTACCAGATGCAGAACATGTCTGAGAAACACTCAAGGACTCCACACTTTCAAGTACAAATTCACAAAAGGGAATTTGCATATCCAAGCTGAATAATTCTATGTGTAGTGGACCCTTGATATAAAACATACCCTGACACAATTTACACCCATATAATCTCACAGTTATTGTGTTTTGATTAAAAACTTCCTGTTTGTTTAGCGTTGCATGAAAGCTTTTCTTTTAAGTATGTGTGTAAAGACCTAAATCTTCAGGTACTTGCTCAAACTCCATTGAGCAATCTTAAAACAATCTTTCTTATAGATTGTTTTAAGTTTTTATACATCTTTACAGATTAATGACCACACCAGCAAGTCACTTAGATACAATTTGAGGCTAGGGTTAGGGTTAGGGTTAGATTTGAATTGTTAAAGACTTTCATCCCATTTTAGCTAGGTAGCATCACTGGAAAACTAAAGCAAACATTAGACACAAGCAGCTTTTGCTAATGGCATTTAGGGAAAGATTCTCCTCCTATAGTCTTGATAGCTCTCAGTATGTGTCTGTTTATGGAAAGGTGTGTTGTCAGTGAGGGGTATCTAACAGCTGGTTAGTGTCACCCATCAGTGTTGGGTCTCCACCCTTCCCCCAGCCTCTGACTGACCCCAGGCGTCACTTCAAAGGTTCATCCTGCGAGTTCCACAGAGGTGCCATTGCTCTACAGTTCTGGTGTACAAGATTCCACTTGCTAACGTTGTGCAAACAGATGTTAGGCTTTGTACTCAAGGAGTCTCCTCTTGCTTTCGGCTACATGCCGAAAGGCACACAACTGGAACATGCAGCCAAAAAATGATTTCCAATGACGACTAAGGACTTTGAAAGAGTGATTGATCTACAAACCAGTCAGTTTCTTTGCCCCTGACTTTTGATGGAGTTCATTATGTGAATGTTTGTAGAGATGTGTGAGTCACTTGAAACACTATTGGGCTTCCTTCTCTGCTATTGCTGACAAGGCAAACACAGCTGGTCACCTGATGGACTCAAAATGATTTTGACTTAACAAATGAAAAGCACAAGACGAGATGGTGTCACTCACAAAGACGTGTGAGCGTGAGAGTGTGAACTGTGAAAACGTGGTCGTTTGAGTCATCTTTCATGCGAGTTCTTGTGTTTAGATACAAGGAGGCTTTGCTTGTACACTGGTTCAAAGACCACTATCATGCGCAAGACTTCTGGGTGGTCTACTGATGTAATTAAATGTCATTAAAGCATCTCCATATGTTCGAGACGCATGACTTGAAACAGATGCAGCCCTTAGAAAGGCATAGAAAGGCGACATGTATGTATATAAAGGGTGCTGGTAATTACAATAAAAAAAACTAAATTGTTGTACGAAGGAGCCAAGAACAGAGCCAATGCTGTTGCTCAAATATGATTGGTCAAAAGTTGACCACAGAGGCAAATAACTAGGACTCTTGAAATATCCTTTTCTACCATTATCAAAATTATTTAATTTAAAGAGAAAGGTAAAACATATACAGTCCTGGCTTGGTCGACCTGGGCTTTCAAACATCTGTTGAGAACAAGACTCAACAACATTTTATACCTAGACGAGTTGTTGCTATTAAAGCTGCTAGAGGAAAGTTAACAAAGTACGTACTAATAACGTATTAATAGCAAAACCTTAATTGCTCAAAAATGATACATGCATTTTATCATAAATCTTTTTCTGTAAATATCTATTTACTTCTTGCATGTATGTTTATGCTGTTTTGCAAAAATTCCACAACATCAGTAGAATATACCAGTCAAAAGTTTGGACACACCTTATTATTGGCAATAATAAGACCTTATTGTTTTGTGATTTATTTTCTACATTTTAGGACAATACTAGAGATAGCATTGCAAAAATATAGCAAAAAAAATCAGGAAAGAGCACTGAATTTGAAGGTGGGATCAAACTTTTGATTGGTACTGTAAGTGGGAAATTGTTGTAGCATGAAACACTTCAGGACCTGCTGTTATTGGTGGTAGTGGCAATAAACATATTCTAATTATTTTTTCTATAAAGTTGAGAATAAGAAACTTTCACTGTGATTAATTTTGTAAACAATTAATAACAATTTTGTCAAAAATAACTTTTCTCCAGTTTTTTTTAACCTTAAACACTTTAAACATGAGATTTTTGAGAAATTAATAAGCATTTGTGCAGGTTAATAATTGTATGTATTTATATCTCAAATAAGTTACCATGGATCAAGTTAATTTTTTTGTGGATTGTGCAGGGTTTATTGTTTGTAAGTGTTTGTGTTTATAATTTGTATTATGTTCTATGTTTAAACATTAGCAATAGTTTGTGCAGTTGCTCTGTGTCTGTTTACCAGATATAATGTACAGGTAATGAATAACTCAGCTTCTGTTATTGAAACCCCTAATAATCATCCATGCTGTCCCCATCTGCCCATCTGTTCTATCCTAATTTCCCTCATAAAAAGGCTGTCTGGGGCATGTAAGCTGGAACTAGCCACTGTCATTACGGAGTGGTTAAGCGGTTAATTTGCCATGAAGGGCGCCATTACAAATTCAGCTTTTTTTTTAACATGCTTCCTCAGCTGGGAAACCTAAACTGAGAAATTCACAAGCCTTGTTGCTTCATTTTGCTTATTGGGCAGTTTTTTTCTTTTTTTTTTTGTCAATTAGGTGTACTGCTATTCTCACCTTGGCAGAAAAAGTGCTGGCTGACTGTCTCTTCTGTGTAGGTTTTGGTGTAAATAATTAAGGCTAGTGTAAGATGAAGGACTGCTGTTCAAATAATCTGAGCTCTAGACAAAGGCCAGGTTTATTATTACTGAGGAGAATGTGCTCTGTCTAGCACTCACACTTAAGCACAGTTTATATGCCCAGTACTCTCTCTCTCACACATACACACACGCGCACACACACACACACACACACACACACACACATCTCTCTCTCTCTCTCTCTATCTCTCTCAAGTGAACAATGAGCACAAAAAGGAGAAGCATGAGAGAAAAAAACTTTCACCTTTTACATCATTAGGTGAACACTCATAGCTTATTTTAGTTTGAAGCACTAGTTTAAACTGTGTGCAATTCTCCTACTGGGTCTAACCTTAAATTTGAGAAGACACAGTTTACTCAGACTTACAATCAACCAAAGTTTGTACTTAGTGACACTCTGCTGAGTTCTGAATCTAAGCAGAAAGAGGATTGAATTTCGGGAGGGCTGGAGTTAGTGCTCTGTATTACTGTCGTGTACAAACCAAAGTCAACATGAAACTTCTTCCATTCTCTCACCGGGCACTGAAAATTGGATTCAGACTTTAGGTCCTGCTTTAGTACTAAATATAATAACATTTTCATTTTAGAAACAGCTCTTCAGTTTCTTCAAAATTATCCCCTGCCTAGTGGACCAAATGTGCTACTAGCAAAAATATGCTTTAATCTATTCCAGAAAAAAATGGCATGAGAGGGTACAAATAACATTGTACAAAATAAAGCTGTAACTCCTGCACACACTAAACTGAAAAATTGTGTCTTCGTATTTATATGAGCACTGAGAAATAGTTTGATTAAAAAGGATCTAAGAGTGTATAGTACTAGCTCAACTTTGACAAGAGTTTCTCTATTCTTTATTAATTAAATGCAGATGCTTTAGGACAGATGTAGTTCAATTGGCCATGTGTCCTTGACCAAAAATAAACACCCATAAACAGAACTCATTCTTTTGGACTAAAAGTAGCTTTAGGTAATGTGTTAACTGGTGCAAGTGTAATATAAGAAGGAGAAATAAGTTATGGATGGTTGGGAAACTAAATGAGATGAAAAAAAAAAAATCTAAAATTTATTTTTTGATATTGAAATTATTAGGGTTTAAGCATGCTTTATGATTTATTGTAAGATCTCACTGATGTTATCAAAAAATATATAAATATATGTAGGTCAAGCTATTACACACACACCTAAAGATGGATAAGCAGCTTCATTTATTTGTTTATTTATTTATTTAACAATTCCCCAGAATATTAAAAACGCTAAAAAGTATTAACCCTTTGTTCAAACAAAAAGAAAAATACACCTTTGCCATCAGTTGTTTTGTAATTTGATTTATCAATATTCTCACAGTTCATCTGTTTGTACATCTAATTTCAAAGGCATTTTGATTTTGCACTTTAGCATTTTGCATTTTTCAAAGGCATGACTCTATACATGCAAATGGAGATCCGATCAGCTCTATGGGGAGTTTAACTCTGTATTAACAATCAAACTCTGTGTGAATAATCTTGATAACTCAAAATGCTGCAAATGCCACGCAGTCCTATCTGTTATTTGCTGGCTTGTTCATAATTTTTCATTTCTATTTATTGCAAAAACAATTCTGTTTGCTGGTACTATAATAAAAATAATGTGTAATGTAAGAATATAGTGCATACTGTGTTTATTTGAAACACGGTCTACAAAATATATAAGGAGGATTATCTTGCAGCTTGGTAAGACAAAGTGAGTTAAGAAAGGAGAAATTATATTCTCAGTAGAATGACCTCGCTTTCTCCATTTTCTATCTTTCCATATTTATAAAAAGTGAAAATAAAGGAAAATAAACAATAATGTATTTTTATTGAAAAATTATACTAATAACAATTTAAGATAATTTTAATTGCTATTATTGAAATAACAATTAAAGAAATTCTGAAATTTCATGAAGCATATTTATTTAGGCAGATTTATATCAAGATTAGTCTTAAAGCCATAATTACTCTATGTTTGTAACAACAATATAACACTCTCTGATAAATTGTTTGGATTGCCCTCTGTCTTATGCACTCCTGAATGTGAGGAATGTCATGCATTTAAAAACCTGTTAGTTTTTACTGGATTTAGTTAGTAAATATTTCTTTCAGCTCTTAGAATTGCTCTCTTTTGGTATCCTGTTTTTCCTCTGTTAGCATTTACAAGGCCTCCCCCTTCAGAAAGTCTTATTGACTTATTGAGGCATTGACTGAATTACTCTCTCTTGTCTTCCCTTTCCCTTATGTGTCTTCTTTCTGCATATATTATGGAGGCAGGAAACCCAAACTCCGGGGACGTTCTACAATGTGTTCAATCAACCTGGAGCCTCCTACACATGTTGCATCCTCCCAATAATCTCAGAAACCGAAACCGTACATACACACAAAGCCATAGAGAATATACTGTCACTCCAGGCCTGTTAGAGTGCGTTTTAAGGGATGACATGCTCTCAGAGCAGGAACATAGTTCATGTTTGTCCCTGGTACTCATTTGAGGACTAACATTCTTGCTACACTACATCACTACTCAGGCACAGCTGCTGCTGGAGGGTAGATGAGGTTATTATTACTAAGAGGTCATATAAAAGGAACAAGGCAGGTTTTTAGTTGAGGAGATGTAGTGGAATCACAGACTACAATCTCCATATAAACAGAACACAGTCCATCATTTCATGACTGAAAGACATCATTGTGGGATAGTGAAACAATGGACAAAACCAAACAGTGCAAACAAACAGACATTGCAAAGATAAATTAAGACCAAATGCAGAGCTTGTGTTGTTTTTGAGCCCATGGATATTTGGATGGAGGAGAAGAAACAAGCGATGTGATTGCATGTACAAGTGGTGTGTTAAAAATGAAGGTTTGACAGTGACAAATCAGAATCAGAAAATTTATCCAGATCCTACCGTATGTCCACTCAGGCGAAATAGATTTTTTTACCTTGTTACAATGTGAGTAGAAAAAACATCAAACTGCACCTGAAATTTTGCACCTTTTGGCCACATTCATTAGTGATCCTGGAGCCTTGAGAAACTAGAATTCATGCAATTTCCATCAATCCAGTTAGACATTTATCATTGTTTTGTGCTGATGTGGATTTATCTTTGGTGAAATGATGATGCAGCGAGATTTAATTTTATGGATAGATAGATAGATGGATGGATGGATGGATGGATGGATGGATGGATATACTTTATTAAACCCCAGAGGGAAATGATTGTGTTACAGCAGCAGCAGGTTACACAAACAGCAATGAGGGGAAAAAACAAACAAACTAACAAACAAACAAAAAACTGGCAATTCAAAATAAGAAAAAGAAACACTGCATATTAATATCAAATGTTACTTTACATTAGTTTTGTCTTGTCTTTTTTGTTTACTGCTATGTAACTGAGCACTGCTGTATCCTTTTGTTTTCAAGTATATGCAACTTCTGCAAGTTCTGTAGGTACAGGAGGGCAACCTTTTACAAAAAATGCAGTGGTATAAGAATAATAAAACATAACTGCCCATGTTCTTATAGGAAAATAATAATCGTCAGGCTCTTACCAGTAACTCTGGTTCAGTTCAGGACATTTCACACCATGCCATCATAACAACACTCTCTGAAGAGTTTTATTCTTTTTATGCTTCTGGCCATATTTATTGCAAAACAACAGCACCAAGGAGATGGGTTGGTAAACACAGAAAGAAAACAGTTCTCCTTACCCCTGATGTCTTAATGTTGCTTTTAGCAATGTTGTTCTTATTACAAATCTCTGTGCTTTGAATAATAAAAAAAAAACACAAATCTGTTTGGCCTCTTAATACTGTCTACAAATATGTGAAAGTGGATTCGGGGGGGGAAAGGCAGAATTCTGAATTTGTTTTACGTACAAACAAAAACAGAAATTTGCCCTTTAACTTATTTGCAGAATGCAGGTTGCTGTCCATGTTTAGGTGACAGACAAGAGCTGACTAGTGATAAACCTAAAATTGATGTAGAATGAATGAACAAAAGTCCTTCTGTCACCTCAACAATAAAAAAAACCCTGATTTTTGTAATGTTACTGAAGCGAAAGAGGCTTACAGTTATGTATATGTGATGGAAGAACAGTTTCCCAAAAACTAACCTCATTCTGTTCTGTAATGTTTTGAAGGAAATGACTAAACGTTGGGCAATTAAGTACAGCCTCATCAAAGTAAGATTTATAGTAAAGTCAGTGGTGGCTCTTTCTACCCACTGACCACAAAGTGCACCATTTTGACCATAGCTGCATCTTACAGCCTCAGTGATTCTGTCTAATGAGCTTATACTGACCCCACTGACATCTTCTAAAAACACCACATCGCTCACATATTATTTCCCTTAGAGCCGAGGAATTTTTCCTCCTTTTTTTTGTCAGGAAAGTCCTTATTGAGTGTGTTTCTCTTTTTTTTCCAGCCAGGAGTTTTGCTCCACCCACACTACATAGACTGCAGCATAAATCCAATGCATAAACACATCCAAACCTCCATTATCATACAGCTCATACACTGGACTAGATGTGCAATCCCTCTTTTCTCTAAACAAGATGGATTGTTTATCATAGTCAATGATGAGGCATAGTGGGGGAAAACATATACATGAACTGAAACCCAGCGCATGCAAGAGCCTTAATGCATTTTATACTTTATCTAGCCTACACTCTAAACATACTTTAAATTCCAAGTGCACTTTTTTTCAGTACATGCAAGGGTTTCGCAGGTTTCATGTGTCCCAAGGATTACATTCTGGATGTATTTGTGCCGCACACCCAATGTTCTAAGGTGAGGTCTGGATCCATCACAACCATTACCAGAATAAAGCTCTTAATTGAGATAAAAGTAATGTATCACAAATCACATTTCTTACATAAACCAAAGCAGTCCTGTTTTAGCTGCATGACCTAGTAGTAACAAAAAACTGATGAAGCTTTTACAAAATGCTGCAGAAGTTTTTTTTAATGCTACACAGAGATTCATGTGGAGTCTAGGAAAAATCTGGCATGTGTGATGCAATAGAAAATATAAAAAAAATAAGACATGGTCTCATTTTGTACAAAGACTAAACTAAAAAAACATCCAACTTCTCATGAGTCTATTTATGACTCAAGTGAGAAAGTTAGCTCTAATACACAGAGTTTCTGTTGTGATGTGTTCTGTCAGTAAGGTCCTTTGTCTCAGGAAATGCAAGAAGTTTTGCTTGGGGTGCTGCAGTCCCAAAGTGGTCCAAATCAGGTTTGCCACGGATTTTTATTCAGGAATATTTTCCACTCCAACTCAAGGCATGAGGCAGAATCGGAAGTCATGTGACACTAGACCCATATGGTGTCCAAACTACATTCTCATCTGGTTGCTGCAGGATGTGTTGTCTACATTACATTGCATGCAGGAACTTCAAAAATCTGTTTTTCTACTTTTTGGGGGATTTGAAGTATGTGAAGCAAAAATATGCACACAAGACTGCCAGTGCTCTAATGAATATTCTAGATAGTTTGGACAAACATAACTTCTTCTGTATGTCTACTTTACACAGACAAACCCGGGTCTAAATTAAAATACACAGAAACAGGTATCTGATTCTACCTCATGCTGTGTGAAGAACTGGAAGGAATTTCAGTCCCATTTAACTTATTTTAAAAAGTTAGGGAATATAGCGGGAAAGGAAGCCATCTTACCAGGCTTTGCAGAAAATGTGGTTCTGTTTAGGACAAAGAGAGGGCGGTGAACAGCAATGGCCTTGGGGGAAGGGGGGGGGGGGTTGAGCCAGAAACGTTCTTCCTATCCTGTATTCTGGAACAGATGCTGCATGACCCATGGGGGTTGCAAAACAAACTAAAAATCAGTCCTGTATCTCCATTGCACCATGTGGATAGAGTCCATAACATTC
Organism: Leiocassis micropogon; assembly: GCA_028565275.1. Taxonomy (NCBI): domain Eukaryota; kingdom Metazoa; phylum Chordata; class Actinopteri; order Siluriformes; family Bagridae; genus Leiocassis; species Leiocassis micropogon. Next base: position 13,974,121 of record JAOVVA010000004.1, on the reverse strand, counting down.
TTACAGTACTTCTTACAAGTTGACTTTTGAATCTTGCCCAAAAGTGTATGATTAAATCACCCGCATTGGTCTTTTTTGTTGGAATTAATGCAAAAATGGAATAATACTGTTAAAAACTGTTATATTATATTGGCAGAAATACCAAGTCTATAATGATTTAGCATAATAACTATTTAGTATTTAGTCCTATATAAGTACTTTTTATCTGAGATATATTTCTGACTTAAACAGGACAGTTGAAAACAAACCCAGTGGTTTACTGCCATTGTATTTTTTTTTTTTGTCGAGCATACTGAGATGCTTTTCTACTCACCACATTTGTAAAGAGTGGTTATTTGAGTTTTGCTGATCTTCCTGACAACTCAAAACAGTCTGGCTATTCTCCTCTGACCTCACCACCCATCGAACAGCCGCAAACTGGATACAACATGGCTCAGACAGTAGTTCTTGCCAAATCTATATCACATTAATTCACAAATACTTGTGTGGCAGGTGCTCCATAGAATCTACACTTAAATTCTAAAACTGGTGGAATATTTGTTGCTATTTAAAATGTTTAAACTTTCATTTGATACAGTTTTCTGTTAAGAAAATATTTATGTAAGGAGTATCTGGTATCAGCACATAACAGTACCTATCACGGTACAGTTGTGTGTTTTTAATTGAAGTAGGTATAAGAAGAACTTGATAGAACTCGGAGACCTTGATAGAGAGTGTTTTATTGGTTTCTTAGTTACAAGCTGCATTATTACTTTATTATTAGAAAATGAGAGAATGTCTGTTTTTAGCTGTGATAACAGGACCTATTTTAAATTGCTGAAATTTCAGAACATTGAATTTAAGATGTACAATTATAATATAGTTACATCTATTTTGATATCTAACCATTCTCATTTTGTAAAATTTAATTTAAGCCAATTCCTAAGTTATAATAAGAAGTCCACCATATTCTAACCAGTGAAAAATCTTTTTTAACCAGGATGAAAGGATAAAACACAACAACAAGTTGTAAACAACTTTTGATTTTAAATATTTTCCAATGTTCCGCTAGTAACCTCTGAAGAGATGTTCATGAGCATCTTTTATGTTGGAAACCTAATTCATGATAATTCAGAAACAAGGTGTAAATCTTAAACACAGACGGAAACTTTGTTGAGAACAACTTGGGGGAAGATTCTTCAACGCTGTCCCAACCTGCTGTCACATGTCATCAGTGTGCTCTCAGTCTATGATGGTGTGTTCAGCTGCTCGGCCACCCAGCTGGCAGAGTCAGTGAGACGAGTCGTCAATTCCTGACTATGGCGTTACAGAGGAAGTTAATGAAATGTGAGCAATTAAGCTGGTTTGATATCGTTACTGATGAATGTCAAATACTGCTCAATGTATAGGCTCTGTGATTTCTGAGACTTCAAATTGTGAAAATGTTTAATAAACACACAATTATAGATTGACGTGACATCCAGACTGACAGTCATTTCCACACAATTTTCTATTCTTTTTGATGATACATTGATAAAAGTATGCATATAATTAACAATATACTTGCACAGAAATCTAACCCTCCTAACCATTTAAAGTAAAAAAAAAGCCATTTTACGTGTTCCTATGCTTACACTACTTTTGCTCCCCACCAAGATATAAAAACATACATATAATAAGAGATATATAATTCAAAGGCAAAATTCATACACTTAATTATATATAAACCACCAGCATTATGGAAATATAAAATTCCATAATTCACAATATTCATTAGCATAACTTCAATACCCAGCTATTTTCAATTTGATTAGAACAAATTATTTCAACTATTGATTGATTTATGCGTATTGTTTCACTTACTCCCACTCAGAACAAAATATTTTGTAGCCTCAGGCTGCTGTTTGCATTGGTCTTGATTATCTCATAGCTGTAAAGGTATGCAGCCGCCTCCAACCCCCCCGCCCCCCCCTTCTGAAAGCTAGTGTGTGTGTGTT
>JAOVVA010000004.1:13957870-13972135 GCA_028565275.1 Leiocassis micropogon | reverse complement strand
CCCCCCCCCCCCCCCCCCCCCCCCCCCCGCCACCCAATACCCGACACTGTCTGTTATAAGCCACGCCCCTTTATCTATCCTTACATGAAGCTCCACCCCTTTCCCTTTCTGCACTAATTCACTAAACTTTTTCTTTCCATGCGAGCCAGCGCTGCAGGTTTTCCTCATTCAGTCTCCGCTGCGTGTCCCGTTACAAAAAACGGATTCCTGGCTGGACAGTCTCAACGCACTCCGACAGTAATAAGGTAATTCTTTTAACGATGATATTAGCAAAAAAGGTCTTTGTGTGTGTTTGTGTGTGTAGACATTGCATTTGAGACCGCAGTGAATAGGAACGTTAGTAGAGTGGAAAAAAGTTACAGCGACTAATGAATTCATTCAGAAATTCCATGGAAGTCAGGTTTATTCATTCTCTCGCATTGCATTTTTTAAAATAATTATATATTTCTTGTGCTATTCTCTGATTATCTAAGTATCTCGATTATGGGAAAAGTTTGATGGTTAATTACTAATAAATAAAATTATCCTAATAAAGTTATTCGGTTTGGTAATGTTTGCAGATATACTTTTTTGGGGGAAAGCTCTATATGTACTTAGCTATTGTATAGAAAGAAAAATCTTTAAACGTCGCTCATCTGAGATTTTCCTTGCGAGCGCTCAAAACTTTTTTTTTTTTGGGGGGGGGGTTCGTCACCAAGGCAACCATCGCTGCTCTCGCGCCTTAATATTTATCGCGATAATTAAACATTGTCGCGCGCGCACCCTGGAAACCGGAAATATTTATGAACGCACTCATAATTGTCACATTAGCGTTTATTGGAGACGGTGTGGGGGCTGTGTTTTTTTGTTATTGTCTAAAACAAACTATCAGCTTGGCATGATTTAGCTCAATTGTAGACAATTTACATTGTAGTGCGTACGTCCCAACAAAATTTATGAAGACTCTACGCTGTATAATGAAGTCTGAATGAAGAGGTTGCTAGAGAGAGGGGTTTTGTAGACCAGGGAGCTAGTATAGCGTAATTTACAGCCATCCTTTTAAGTTTTAATGAGATATATTACTTGCTCTCTTGCTGAAAAGAAAAGACCCAGTCCCTATACACAGTTGTTTTCCTTTTGGAGTTAAAACCCATTTCTACCACTTATAAATCTTCTGAGACCCGTTATTTAATCTGCACTCTTACGTTAATGAGAGGACTGAGCAGTTGGCCAGTTTTCAAAACTATACTGTGGTCTATGTGGACTTGTAAAACTGCACATGCTGGGATGAAACTCAGCATTGCTTTGCCCATCAACGCTCTGATTGAGTGGGCATAATAGGATAGGATTGGTATAAAGATCAGCTATGGGTTTCTTAATTTTACAGAGGGACTCATTTGTTCCACCCATACCGCATTTATATAGACATTAAGGGTGTGATTTGTTGGAGCATTGGTTCGGAAGTCATTTGTGCTTATTTGAATTGATCCCATTTGACTCACTTTTGAAAGCTGATATCTGATTCAGTTACACAATCTAATTTAAATCTAATTTTGTCTCCAAAATTCAATGAGATTATTTTAACATTCGTGTTTGGCAGTGTATTTTTTTGTCTCCCTGGTGAACTGACTTCATTTTAGAATGATGTCATCAATAATCTATTGCAATGTACAGTCTAAAGTGTACGACTAAATTTAAGCCCAGCATTTCTAAGCAGATCATTTGTTGTTAGTTTTTCAGACATTGACCCAAGTAAGGGTGCATTCATAAATGCTTATAGTTTGACGTTCCATTGTGGGTGTGTGATACTATTTATTACTGAGATAAAAGTGAAGATGTGTGAGCCATGAGGCTGTTCTTGGTCACAAACCAAAAAAAGTTAATTTCAAAGGAAAAATTTAAGATGAGCAATGAAAAACTTTTGTAGATGATTAATAGACGCTTTATTGTCAAATTAAAGAGGATGTGGATATTGGAGGACTACGCTTCCAGGAGTACTGACATCTCTCAGGCAGCACACCTGCATCCAGAATAAACACATATCGACTCACTTAGCCAAGAGTATGAGTCGTGTTTTATTAGAGCTATATATGGAGTACAATATATTCTTCAAGTAAGAGTACACCAGTAAAGGTCACATGATACTGGATATTTAAGATATGGCTGTTTGTGTTACTATACTTCTAGCGTTTTTTTTTTTTATCTAGTACTTATGTAGATTTAAGTATGCTATGAAATACACAACAAAAAAACACAATCAAATACAACTTGTGGTCAAGACAATTAATAATTTGTACTTATTTACTCCCACCTCCTCTGAACTCACAGCTCTCACCCTGGAGAGGAAGTGGACAGACAAGTGGAGCTCGGCGGTGTCCAGGCAATCATAGTGAGTGTTAAGAGCGAGGACTCAGGGAGCAGCACGGCACGGGCTGATGGGGGCTTGGACTGCGGCCAAGGTGGTGCTGGGATGGGCTGCCGTGTGTTGGGCGTCTCTCCAGATGGTGCAGGCTCAGGGAGATGGAGGCCTGCAGGCGAGCCTCTTTAATGGGAAGCCAGAGGGGGAGGTTCAGCAGAGGGTGCGCCGGAGAGGACAGGATACCCTCAGGGGGTAAGAGGCTTGTTTTCTACCACTTTCTCCCCCAATCTGGTGCTGGAGCTTTTTCAGAGCACCACCAGCATTAGCAATCTAACTGCTATGTAGTGTGCTGCAGTTGTCAGTAAGAAGGCTGTTTCCTCCTTGGACCATTGCTTCAGGGTTGTAATATTTCATTTCACATAATTTCCAGTGATAATCCTGAAACCCACCCGGTTTTTCCATGACATCATGACCTATTTCTTGGATCTAGATCTGCAGCATTTTAGTAATGGAATGGCAAAAAAGTTGCAACGCCTACTTTTTGTTAAACGCCTAAAACTGTTTAAATTTAGGCACAACTAGGGAGCCAGCATTTGCACCTTGTCAGTGCAAAAAGTTTTTGCTAATACACAATGTAAGTCAGGAGACTGAATTTCATTTAAAGGCTTACCGTTAACATGGTTAAGGTTGGGAGAGCACTGTTGATAAGCATCAGGCTAACAGACACTGAGCATAAACTAGCTAACTAGCTAACAACCATTGGAATATTATCTTAGGTAATGACAAAAGACACTAAACATGAGTTAAAGTTATAAGGAATACCAGCAATTTTAATTTACATGTTGCTAAATCTCTGAGAAAATATTCTGCATATTTAATGTGACACTTTTATTATACTTATTACTTTTTTGTCACACTTGTCTGCCATGTGAGACTATAACGTTGAGAAAAATTGCAAGAACATTGTTGCTAGTTAACTGGAAATATGGATTGTAATTATAAACTAAATAATGCTAACAAACAATGGAAACAGTTTATCAAGCACAATCATTACCATAAAGTCTTTTATACTGACAATTGAGAGACATAATGACAGTAGAAATTAGATTTACCTCAAATACAGTATGTTGGACAATATTGAATAGTAGCACTGTTGCTAGACAACTGGGAAATATGGACACTATGTATAAACTCACGTAAAGGTAACAATTTATCTAACCCGACTAGTCATACAGTGAAACTAAGACATAACAATTGGAAACATCACTGTTTACCACAGATATATTAGTAAGTTTGTGAAAAAAAGACATTGTTTATTTGGACTTAGCTTTGAATGCTAACCGAACAGCAATGTTGGAAAACATCAATCAGTTGTGAAAACACTGTTGACCCTGAAAGACTGCAAAAATAAATAAAAAGGAGTAACTAAAAAATAGTAAACACACAACTGCCCATTTAAACATGGTGCATGTAGGACCTTTTGTTATAGGAATTCTGGAAAATATCTTTACTGTATTGACTTTTGTTGATGAATATGCATGTTACTATTGCCTTACCAATGCTGATTAATTATTAGTAATACTAGTAAATCTTTGACAGGATCATGGGCAGCCAGTGCTCACCCATGCTCACGGCACCAAGAGCTATCACGTCCAGTCCAATTCCACTTGAAAGTCAATGCAGCAGGACTGGATTTGGAGACCCCTGATCTAGACTGTTTTGTGTTCTGGCACCTAGGTGGTGAAATGAATGTCCTCTAGATGTCCGTACAGCTGAGTCACTGTCAAACTTTAAAAAACAACTAAAGACCTCTTTTTTTTTTTTTTTGAATAATTGGGTTAAATATTACTCTCTTATTGTGGATCATTCCACAGCAGCTTATTTTAAAAGCTATGGCAAAAACACTGTCACTTAACAGGAAGCTTTGAATATTGAAGGTAGCTTTCCAGGGATTTTTGCAGTGTGCTTCTCAGGGTTGTTGGATCAGACATGTGTGTCCACAGAACTGGGTGGATTTCTATATATTTTTATAATTTTTTCAACAACAACGAACGTTTTGTTCTCTGTGGTTTTGAATGTCAGGATCAGTTATTCTAATCAGCGTCTCATTTGTCCCTGCTTACTTACTCCCCCACAAACTGTCACAGGAAATGAGGTATCCCCATCACTTGACTGTTACAAAGGACATTTGTTTTCAGACTGCAGGTGAGAACGAAGCAGAAAGCCCTGTTAACAGAAATACGTCACCATTACACTGAATCATCTATAATTACATTAAGCAGAACCTTGCCATGCCCACAAAGAACTGATTTTTCAAAAATGTCTGTGAGTCAGTTATTCAGACCTAAATAAATTGTTTTGGCTTAAGTGTCTACATTCTCCTTGCTCTGTTTCTCTTTCTGTACAAGAAATTATGACAGAATTTAATAACAACATGTGTAGTGGAACCTTTTTTGTCTCTGCACGCAAAAGCCTGGACAGCATAGGCCCACCAGATGGTTAGATCTATTGGCCAGTTTTCCCACCATTACTTTTTATGAATAATCTATTCACTAGGGCAGAACCTTATTGTGTAGCACTCATTTTTTGCTGCATAATTTGGAAAACACCAACATGTTCAAATGATGAACTCAGCGAGACTCTCAGTTTGCAAAACTTCCTGATTCCTGTTTTTTATCTCTACAATTCCCCTGGCGCTGACTAAATGAATGATGTGTTTTTCAGACAGTGGGTATCCCTCATCAACATTGAGCAACCCCGTTGTTAATCTGGATAACAAGTAGCTGGTTGGATGTTAAAATGTCTCCTTCTTAGACATTTGTTACATTATAAAATGGTTTATAGCTAACATTTTTAGATATTATTATATGATATTTTTGTCACATTGCCCATCATAAAAGACCATTTTGTTTGTGTTGGCTAACCAGAAATCCTTAGCCTGATTAACAAGAGGTCTAAATTGCAAAATTGTCTCCAAACTCAATTTGCTTTCTTTTTATAAAAGGAGCAGGAAATTATGATATTTGATAAAAAAAATTATTTGGAAGGAATGTAACGATGAAAATTAGATGGTGACATACTGAGAGCTAAATGTGTGTCTTGGTCTTCATGCCTGTTTCAGACTGTTTGAGCAGGCCTGTCGAATGTAGAGTCTGATTTATTGGCTCTCTTACCAGAGCGATTCATAAGAATTTGTGGCAGGCTGCACTGGATCCAGAGCCCTCAGAAGAAAAGCAGACTGTTGGCTAGTAGACCAGTGATGCCCACAGGGGAGATGTTTTTGAATGTTTGCTGGCTTTGAGATGGTTTCTCAAAGCAGAGAATCATATTCCGCCACTCAGGCAGCAGCCAAGGGGCTGTCGGTTTTTGTTCACTAGTCAGAAAAGCGTTCAAACTCCTCATGTGCAATGAATTCCATGATGAAGAACAAATGTTGTATAAACAATAGAGTACATTTATATAAATGTGAATTGTATAAGTATATTAGATTGGGAAAGGGAAGCGTTAATGTAAAAAAACTGTTATAATCTGATAATACATTCAAAGTGGTTATTGTCTAAAAATATAGATAGAATGCAAAATGTATTAGGTTTATGGAATAAAGTTTATATTACCACTTTACACCAAATACCTGAAAACAAAACATGAAAAAAATTTTATAATAATAAAAATAATTATGCTCAATAACAAACATGGAGTAAAAAAACTGTGTGATCAACAGCCAAAATCTTGCATAGCAAGGCAGGCTCAATAACAGGAATCAAAAGCAGAGTAAAAAATGAATAGGAATAATATGTTCAAATTGTATCGAGGTGTGTGTGTGTGTGTGTGATTAGTAATCTGGTGGACTTGAGTGTGTGCTGGCGGATGGAGTTCTCAGCAACCACATTTGTAGGTCGTGCTGGATTCTAGGAGTTGTAGTTAGGTGTCAATTCTGGCCCAAACGTGACTGAGACACTTCCTCCTCCCTTGTAGCTGGTGGAGTAATGGAGAGTTTGTTATTCAAGTCCTAGGTGGTAGCCCCCACAAACCAAAACTTGGGCAGGATGAATTCATTAGAGAGCTCTTTGCTTGCTACAGGGTAGAGATTACACAAGGACTTGACTTTAACATTCTCTGACCATGGAGATAGGAATTTATAAAAATTAAACTGGGCAAAGAGGAGCGCCCACTGGGCTTGGTGTGTGTTGATGGTGTTTATGTATTCGAGATTTTTGTGGTTTGTTTAGGTCCCAAAAGGGTGAAGCACTTCTTTGAGCCAGTGCCTCCACTCTTCCAGAGCCAGTTTAACTGCCAGAAACTCCTGATTCCCCACATCAGAGTTGTGCACAGATGGAGTCATTTTTCGTGAGTAGAAAGCCACAGAATGAAACTTAATTTTTTCCCAGAATCTTTGAGGCATCAGCTTTCACAATGAAAAGTTTGGATGGATTTGGGAAGTGTAAGAATGAGAGCTGAATTAATTGCTTGCTTGACCTTTTCAAAAGCTTGTGTGGTGACAGGTTCCCTTGGAGGTATTTGTTTGAACAAAACTCAGGAAGTATGATTAGGCCACTTGGTTATTGCTGACATTTTGTCCTTGTACATCAAAGTCCCGTTCAGATGATGTTCCCCAGAATGCTATTTTTCTGAACGCGTAATTTGCATCTCTCTCTTTTAACATAGAGCTGATTGTCTAGGAGGCATGCCAGGAATTGCTTCATGTGTTATACATGCTTGATGAGGTCTGGGAAATATAACAAAATGTTGTCAGTGTATGCTGTGATTAATTTTGCTATCCTGACATGTAGCATGTAATAACTGTAACATCAAAATACCACTGGTGTTGAAGACACCTCATATGGTATTACCTGGCAGTGGCCATAAGTGGTGGTAAAGGCAGATTTCCATTCATCCCTAACACAGATATGCACTAGATTATAGGCATTTCCAAAGTCCAGATTTGTGAACATCTTGGCCACTTGCAGTTGTTCCAGAGCAACCGGGACAAGTGGTAGTGGATACCACTACTAGTTTGCAGTGACCTAAATGAGGCCTTAGCATAAGTCCACCCTTTTTTCCACAAAAAAGAATCTTGCTAACCCTGGTAACATTGTTGGATGAACGTGTCCTTGTTTGAGAGCTTCAGCGACATACACCTCCATAGCATGTGTTTCTTTCTAAAAGAGCATCTGTCAGAAGCTCAGTTGAACAGTCTTTCAATCTTGTAGCCCTGGTAGCCTTGGGCTTATTGAAAACACCTCAAAGCTCTTGCTACTCCCCAGGAGAAATAAATTTTCTGGGCTGTCAACTGTTATAGAGGCCATGGTAATAGGTGACAACTATTGAGAATAGTTTGGTCAGGGAATAATGTACATTCTTGTTTTATGAAATCTGCGGGTCATGCAGTTGCATACAAGACAATCTGAAAATGATGGGAAACTTGCTTGTAACTGTGACCAGAAACAAGATGCTTTACATCATATTTTAAACTTTATATTCTGATTAAGAACCATCAGGAGTGGGTTTGGTGTGAATTCAACCATTTAGAGCCCTTATATACTATATACTATGCGTGGAATTGAGACCATGTGTTTGGGATTAGAAGTCTGGTAACCGTAAGCATGTTTGCTGGGAGATGGAGTCCTTAACGGCCAAATCTGTAAGCTGCACTGGGATTGAGAATTGTAGTTAGGTGTTGATTCCAGTGCATATGTGTCATGCATGTGAATTTATATTGTTTTTTCACTGATATTGTAAGGTATCCCTTAATACATGTGTTTTTTATAAAACTTGTTTTGAACTGCCATATCAGCATTCCTCTTGGAACTTGTGTAGTAATTCAACTCGGTTCTGTTTTATTTGTTCAGCATTTTTAACAGTAGATACCTAACAAAGCAGCTATACAGGAATCCAGATGTACAGGTAGAAAAAAGAAAAGTGTAAATTTTACAGGGTTGCCAATAAAGGACTGTTTAAAAAAAAATCAGCGAACAACTGTGAACATATTTACAGTAAAGTGCTGCACTATCTTGCATGGTAGAAAGTAACATATAATCTAGTGAATTTGCTAATGAATTTGACTTATGCTTAAAATGTCCTACAGTAGACGCAATAAACAGCTGAGCATAGGGTTAAGGCTCTTTCTCAAGGACCCAGCCATAGCAGTATGCTTTGAAACTAAGCCTTTAGGTGTGATGGGTTAGTGGTTAAGGCTTTGTACTACACATTACTGTTATTTGTTCAATTGTTCAATTGTTGGGTCTCTGAGCAAGTCCTTTAACCTTTTGCTCAGTGGTATGCATCAATTTAAATTTTGCTTTTCATTTAGCTTTTAAATCATCAGTCAAATGATCAAATGTACTGAACTGTTTGTGGTGTTTCACATCAGATATGGATATATCACAGAGCTTTACTGAATATCCTGTTAATTTTCTATTTTAAAGTTTTAACAATACTTTGTTGGCAAATCCATTTTCAGTAAATTGATTTCATATTAAGAGTCACATTTTTAAAATGTAGATTTATAGTTAGCTTTCGTATAATTTGATTATTTTATTTCCCAGAGGTCATAAAAAATGTTATCTTCTGTAGTATGCAGATGAGTCTGTCCACTGAAAAAAAGAATAGGTGTCAGATGCCAGAACTTACATATTCCTCTATGTTTGTTCATGCAGGGAAAAGTCTTGTCTAGACATCTTGGTCATTATAGGTCATCCAGGACAGGGGCTTTGAAAAGACAATTTAGGACCTGCAAACACCATGGACAGATTTACAGCGTATGCTAGTAGCAGTGTGGAGGTTACACTTAGAGCAAATGCCAGTGACTTGCCCTTTGACCTGTTGAGGTCAACTCCTGAGTCAATATTGTCCTGAATTTGCCATCATGTCTGTTAAGAATGTTTCTCCATGAGCCTGGATGGTTCTTTATAGGTTTGAAAACCTAGCTGGGGGCCAATGAAGAATTTCCTGCTTTGGAGGGTCCAAGCTGACATGTTCTTTTTTAAGACCTTTTGCCCTGCTCCTAGATCATTTAGTTAGGATCCTGCTTCATTTATCTTAAGATATTTGCCCAGTGATAGGGTCAAATGTAAGCCTGTGTGAGTCTGTTTTTTAAAAATGTCAAAATCCTGAAGCTGCTTTTACATGGAATGCGCCAAAAATCAATCTCTATCGGTTGGCTTCTGTGAGAACGCGTATACAGACAGCAGACTCCTTCCTTTGTATGGTAGTGCTTCAAAATTATTCTCACCGTACTGTAGTAATTTTATTGTGTTTCTATATAATGTATTTTAATAATACGCATAAAATGCGTATATTCCTATGCACATTTTATGCTTGGTATGATCATAAAAACCTGGACAGAAAATGTCTTAAGAAAATATTTAAAGGTCACAAAAATGTATGTATATATATATATGTGTGTGTGTGTGTGTGTGTGTGTGTGTATGTATGTGTGTGTGATTGATTGTGTGCCCTGTGACGGCTTGGTACCCTGTTAAGCGTGAGCCAGGGCCCCAGGGATAGGTTCCAGGCCTCCCACAGTTCTGTTCAGGATATGCAGTATACAGAATGAGTGAGTAAAAAGAAAATATTGTAGGGTTTTTTTAATGGTTAATTGCTCTGGTTTTGTAAACAGATTTTAATAGGAACCGTGTCTAAATAAAAAGGAACCCAGAGAGACAACACTTTAGACCATTTATGGTGTTCCTTTTTTCCTTATTAGCTAACATACAGAGCCAGTCACTTCCCATGAAAATCAGATTGCATTAGGACTCTACCATAATCGTCTGGTGAAGAAAATTGTGAAGTCTTATGCAACCACTGCAGCGTGATGAGAGAAACAACAAATCCAGGAAGTGTAACGGCTTAAACTCGAAGACCTGTCAACCATGTTTGAGGCATTTAGTGAAGGCCAATGCAGAGAGACATCTATGAGGGATCCATTCGGCAGGTTTCTTTTATTCTCTATGTGTAATTTGTAGCTGTAGTAAGAGTGAGCGTGTTAGAAATGTGACCCTCTGTTTTTTCTTTTTTTACCCGATAGCTGGTGCTCCATCATTGTCTGGCCTGATATCCGTGGCTGTTTCCCTCGACCCCTCCCATGTACTTAACTTAAAGTTGTTTTCTTTTCCTCCTGCTGATTCTTAGCTCTTTCCCACCATTTCTTTTTCCTGACTTTAGCCTTTAGATTCCCCCCCCCTTCATCCTTTCACCTACTCACAACTATTCTCAAACTTACACACTTTATAGTTTTGTGTTTGCTGCTTATCATCTGTCTTTCTGCTTTCTCATTTCTTCACTGTCCTTCCTCTTTTGTGTCTTCCTGTTGTCTCAATTAAAATTTTGATTATCACAAGAATCCAGTGTCTGTGTGTGTGTGTGTGTGTGTGTGTGTGAACAGACGGATTTATCTCCTCGCTTGTTTGTAGCCAGCAGCCCTAACCAGGCGCTGATAGAAATAAAGCAGTTTTAGCAGACAGAGCTTGGATTTCCCTGGGGACCTCAAACTGTTTTTTTTTCTTTCATCAAAGATGTAAGTAGGAATAAAGTGTGTAAAATTACAGAAATTTTGCCACATGTGAATGTGATTTTGTCCAAGCTGTCACGCAGCAGCAGGAGTTTATCAAAGCTCGGAAACAGAATCATTTCACTTCAGATAATTTTTGGTTCTTGGTACTAAACAGACCCCATTTTAAGAATGATGCAAGCATTGTTCGCTCCGAAAAACAGGATAATTAGGGGAGCATTAAACACAGCTATAACATTAATCTCATGTGGTCAGACTTCTTCATATTGAGCTCTTTAAATGGACTGTGGAACAAAAACAGCTTAGAGTTACTGGGAGAGCTGCACCATTCTCTCACGATCCACTTGCAAACCTTCATGTTAACTTATAACTGTGTATTTTTCAGAGATTTTTATGAATGATTGCAAACTTATTGGATCCGGTATAAATGTGCAAGTGTCGTTTCTTCCAAAGATGAAAAGGGTTTCAATTTTGGTATATACATTAGATTCTCCAGTGTCTTATTGTAGATCAATTTGAACTTTTGTTATGAAGAAGTGAGACTTAGGCTGGCTTTGTTGTAGCCCAGTCTGTAGAATCGTTTACTGACATGTGATTTTAAATGATTTTTACATGGACATCAGCATGAAGCAAAATCCACTAAAACCCCACAAAGACACTTTCCATATACTGTGAACTTCATATATTTATATGGCAGAACCCTTAGTTTCATAGAAAAGTGATGCTAAACAGAAAGTCCTCTAAAACATTTCATTAAATCAGTTCCCCTGTTAGTTTTGTCAACATGTAGTCCCTTATATTTTATTGTTACAAGGCTGATGTGTTTCATGTCCCTTACTTTTAACCTGTTAAATCTATTACAATTCATACACAACTTTATACCTAGATACATTTGTTATTTATTCGATATTTTTTTGCCAGTTTGGCAATGTTTACACGTTTGTACAAGTTTATATGTTACAAGTTAAATTCATAATGATTGAATAGAAACTTTAAAACCGAGGTATGTACCAAACCGTGACTTTAGCATACCATTACACCCCTACTAGCTAGTGGCATTGTGAGCCACATTGCAGTGCTGCTAAGAAACTTTTAAAAAACAGAATCTCACAGTTTAGCACTTTTGTTTATTGCACGTGTTTTGTTCTGTTTCAGGCCCAATGTGTGTGGTTCTCGATTCCAGCCTTACTGCTGCCCAGGATGGAAAACACTGCCTGGGGGAAACCAGTGTATAGTTCGTGAGTAGTACTACTGTGTGTCATGACGGAGCTAAAGTGGTCCAGGAAGTTTTTGTTTAGAGAAGTGATGGGCGATGTGTTAAAGGGTCGATAAGGGGAAATGGAAAGTGAGAAGGTCTATCAGGAAGACTACAGCACAGCAACTTTAAATGTAGGTTATAGAGTATAGCCAGACTCTAATAATATTTATTTAAAGCTATCCACATAAACCTTTAATTTAATATTTATTTATTTACATTGAAGTACTGTATATACAGGTAGTAACTAAATTTAAAAGGCAAACTGTGTAGTGAGAGAAAGAAGATTGTAAGTCTGGACCCTCCAGTGGGTCATGGCGTTTAAGGGATTAAATCGAATACAGTAGTAACTAATATTGTATACTGGCATCATGCACTGTTAATTTCTAGTAAAAAAGAAAGACTTACAAAGTTTTCCAATTTGTACTTGTTATTAAAATGCTCAGTGCTAATAATGAATACCACAGTCAATAAAATGAGCACAATCTAGCATTAAATGAATGCACAAACGAATGTATGATCATGGAACAGTGACTTGAGAGCACTTCAGCTCTGCAAGCATTGACACATGCACGCTTCTTCTCCCATAATTAGCACTTACAGTGGAACCTCAGATTGCGAGTAACGCGAGTGTTCCGCAAGACGAGCTAAGATTTTTAATAAATTTTGACTTGAAAAACAAGCAAGTCATGGTTCACGAGTACCGATTATCATGTATCACGCATGTATGCGCTTCTTGTTTTAAGCGTCACGTGTTGAGCGTCACGTGATCACAAATTAGCCAATGGTTTTTCTCTCTCTTGCGCTGCGGAATTGTGGGTAATCGTCTCCGCTGCTGGGTCTTAGTGCGCCTCTCTCACTGGTATAATCAACATCTGTGCACGCGTGTACTGTTTACTATAACACTGTGACCACATGTGTGCGTGTAAAACATATTTTATCTTGCGTTTGTAAGCGCATGTGTACAGCGCATGTATACTGTTTCTTGTAACACACGTGTGTGTGTGTGTGTGTGTGTGTGTAAAGCAAAAGAAAGTCTTATTAGAGAGGTTAAAGATCCATTTTCTCCCTCTCTGGTAGGGTGTCACTTCCCCATCAAAAATCACAGTGCCCCTTCACACACACTCTCGCCCCACCACCACCACCACCACCACACACACCCTCTCGCCTTCAGACACACACACACACACACACACTCTACATAGTGCTCTACATAGAAACACTGCTCTGTCACGATTCTTTTTAAAGGTAAAGTGCAGGTTCATTTGTTTGTTTGTTTTACTTTACAGCAGTGATTCCGTTAGTATGTGCTCACGCAAGCATCATTAGCGATGTTCCTTGCTAATTTTTTCAGACAAAACAGACTTTCCGTTAATGTCTGTGCGTGCACGTGTGTGTATGTGTGTGTGTTTGCATGAAATTCAAATAAGAGAGGAAAAAGATTTACTGTGTAAGATGAGAAGGGGGAGGCTGATTCCTCCTCTTACTTCACACACACACACACACACACACACACACACAGCACCTGCGTGCATAAATGGAAACATTTATCTGTCGGGATTTATTTTTACTTTTTTAGGTAAAGTGCAGGTTAATTTGCTTTATTTTTACTTTATATTTTGTATTAATTATTTTTATGTATTTATTTTTTGCCTGATTTGATACCATTTATACTGTAAAAAGCTGGAAATGCATAATACTGTTATAATTCCATAACTACTTCATAACCCATATTATTCATTTTTCTTCCCCTTCCATCATTCTTCTATTTTCTCAGCAATTTGTAGGAACTCCTGTGGCGATGGCTTCTGCTCGAGGCCAAACATGTGTACCTGCTCCAGTGGTCACCTTGCTCCCAGCTGTGGAGCTGCAGCTGCTGCAGGTAAGAAAAACCCATGATAAAATCTGTTTAACAAAAAAAAGGTTTTAAAAAGCAGAGAAAAGTTACAAAAAACTCTACATGCGTAGAACCCTCATGAATAAATTTTACAAATATACAAATATGTTTAGAAATATTTGACATACCAGTATTTGTACAGCATGTGTTTGCATACACCTATACAGCATGTGTCTGCATACATACATACATACATACATACATACTTATAGACAAATGAACTCCATTCACCTGTGACATGTTTAATTCAAATCAGTTTTCCAGTG
>JAOVVA010000004.1:13922432-13950625 GCA_028565275.1 Leiocassis micropogon | reverse complement strand
AACAGAACCACCAGGCGCACATAATGGTGTTGAAGGCGGTCTTCCACTCATCATCGTCGCTCATCCTTACCAGATGGTAGGCATTTCTTAGGTCTAGTTACTGTAGGTGCGGGGACATCCTGGAGTAATTCAAAAGCAGCACTCTTAAGGGGAAGTGGGTAGTGGTTCTTGACTGTGATCTCTTTCAGCCCTTTGTAGTCGATGCATGGTCTGAGCAACTTGTCCTTTTTCTCCACAAAATAAAAGCCCGCTCCAGGGGAGGATGACTCAGACTGAGAGTAACTCAGGGATATACTGTTCTATGGCTTCTCTCTCTGGACAAGAGGGGGAGTAGAGTCACCTTTTAGGTGGAGTAGTGCCGGGAATGGGGATCGATGGAACAGTCGTATGGGTGATGAGGTAAAGAGATGGTGCGTGGCAGAGCTGGCACACCTGGCAGAGATTGTGATATGCTTAGATAAGTTGACAATCTCCTCCTGAGAGATAGGTACGGTCTTTCTTGTGGCAGCAGAACGAAGGCACAAGGAAAGGCAGGTAGAACTCCAATCCAGGATGCTCCTCCTTACTCAATCAGTGTGAGGGTTATGTAGTCTTAACCATGGAAGGCCTAAAACTATTGGTGCAGAAGCGTTTTTAATGATGAGGAAGTTATGGTTTTAGCGTGTCTGAAAGTCTGGTGTAAGGAGTCTGCTAGGGCATGCGTAGCGTGGGGCTGATTGCCGAAATTTGCATACAATCAACCTTTGACCTAGAGGTTCTGAAGGAGCTCAGGTGGGGCCAGGGCAGAGACTGGTGCATGTAGGATGAGGGGCTGAACACCTGCATGCACCAGTCGATGCCCTTTTTGTCAGGTTTTTTTCTGAGTGTCGCCACCCGTCGCCACCTCAATGAGTCCCTGAAAGTTAGAGTTATAGGAGTAAGCTTTATGTACTGGGTAGAGTAAGACATACAGCATGACCCATTTTTTACCCATTTTTTATCCCTCTTTGTGTTTTCCTCTGTTCTAATCATTCAGTATGTTTACATGCACCATTAAGGTTATAGCTTGACTAAGCCATTTTATTATACTATATGGATAGTTATTAGACTATTATACTCCGTTACCACTTCCCTCAGCAGCAATTGCAACCATGGGCTTGTCTTCTAAGAAAACATTTGGGGAGAGGGGGTGGAGTATCTGGAAATAAATAAGGCAAGGTTCACAATGAGAGTGGTGCTCATTTCTTTTTGGATATTTGACAAAAAGTAAGTAGAGTAAGCAGAGAGAGAGAGAGAGAAGCAAAAAAAATTTAGTTGCCAGCTGTGTACACAAAGCAAAGCCTGGCCAAGCCAGCATAAACAGTCTGGGATTGTTGGTCACTGGACTCCCCTGCCTTCTAGTCCAATGCTCCCTCTATTTCTAAGTCACATATTCTCCCAAACTCTCTCTCTCCTTGGTCTCCTGTAGGCACCCACTAGCCTCCTGACACAATTTTGAACCACACACGGTTCATTCTTAGCTTTTGCCTCATGTCTGGAGGGACCTGTTAATGCTCATCCGTCAGCACTGACATGAAGTATTTATATAAAATGTCAGGATATTTAAGTCTCAATCTCGTAAAATGCATTGCTTATTTAATGAGGATTTAAGGATTTTCATTAGACTATCCCCTGTGGTTATATAAGTTAAATTACAGACTAGTTTTGTGCTCAACATGCTGCTTAAAAATGGAAATGTAGTGTCATAGCTAATGTTTCTGTTTTACTTCATTGGTTTCTTCATGCTTGATGCTTTCACATGAATGAATGACTGTGCTTCTTGATGTTGGCCACTTCCCAAGAGGTAAAGCCCATCCAAAGACTTAGGACGTTTGCCCATGTGTCCACTCTCCTGATCTAGTCACTTGGCAGTGGTACAGCATGGATAAAGCACATATTTAAGGGTTAGCAGGTTCATTGCAATCTTGTCACTGTTGAGGCAATGGAAAGCAAGGGAATGCATCTATTAAGTTTCACATACTCTAGTATGTCCCTTGAGTGAAAATTAAATGAGGGTAAAACACAGGCATTCATAACTGTGCCAAGTTAAATGTGAAGATCTGGTGGTCTGCTGTGGCAAACCCTTAACATGAGCAGCCGTAAGTAGAGTAAGTTTATTGTGAAGTCAGGAATAATAGAAAGTCTAAAAAGAAGCTAAATGAGTAATATCTCAGTATTTTCCATGTACGTAAAGCTCATAGATATAGCTTATTAGCTGGAATTTGCTGGAAAAATTCTATCTACAGGAGAATTCCTGAGAGTTAATTTGCACATTTGTTTTACTGAGGAAGTTACAATGGGTAAAGGTTAAGCAGGGTGTCATGAGCTCTGGGTTAATTCATTTTCCTCGTGGATACATGTGTGCACTGCATTATCACAAACAGTGGCCCCTGTTGATGAATACTGCATGTTCATTCAGCAGTTGAGTACTTGCATGCTTGAGGAAAGCATGATCACTTACTGCTGGAGATAGTTATTTGGAGCAGAGAGGAATTTCATGGACCCCCTGCAGGACTCTTAATTCTCAGCTTGTGGTGTTCTAATTCTGAAGATATCTATAATGACCAGCTAACCACTGGAATGCAAAAGTGTGAGCTAAAGTTGAAACAGAAGCTTGCAGAGAAAACTCTGCTGTTGGTCATTAAACTCTGGAGCTCTGCACATGGAGTAGATGGAGTTGACTGTCCTGGTTAGATGTCCTGTAAATCATATGGCTGTAAAACCATAGGGTGACCAATCCAGGAAAAGTTACAGTCCTGATGGGATGTGAATTACATCGAGCCTCTAATATTTCCCTTCTTCTTATGAGGGGCCTCTCTTGTCAGACCTGTGTGAATAGATCCATTCTTCTCATATATGGAGTTAACATTCTGGTCCCTAAGTACACTGGAATTTTTTTTTAGCTTTCCAGTAAGCCTATAGTCCAGTACTATGTCACTATAGGACAATCATTTACCCAAGGCAGAATATGTCAATTTCTTTTACATGTTGTACGTGAGAAGGTTAAACCTAAACGTTACATAGCTCTAGACGTGTTGCACTATTTATGGCATGCCTGTCATTTTATCTAGATAGAAACATTTAAGCCTGTTTTATGACTACTACTCGCCATGCTTCCAAATAACAGAAAGGGGTTTTAGAGTAAGGGGCTAAGGCAGTTCAAAAGGCCACCCTGTGAAACAAAAAGGTCCAAATGTAGTGCCCACCTGTGCAATGATTGGCCAGTAGTGACATGTGAAAGAATTTCACTAGTGTGCTTATGCCTCTTCTTATTTGTTGCCCAGCCAAAATAACCTCTGAAAGTACAAAACAACGAATGACCTAGTCTCTCCAAAATTACTTTGGGTGGTCCTTAGAATAAACTGAGTTTTTTATTTTTCCACACATACATTACAACACAGTGAAATCCTTTCTTCATGTATCCCAGCATAGCTGGGGTCAGAGCACAGGGTCAGCTATGATATGGCGCCCCTAGAGCAGGTATTGCTCAAGGGCCCAACAACAGCAACCTGGTGGAGCTGTGGCTTGAACCAACCTTCCAATCAGTAACTCAGTGCTTCAACCCTCTAAGCTACCACTGCCCTGATGTTTCTAATGAACTAATTGACAAACAAGTCATTAGTGTCCTACTGTGGATAAAAATATTATACACAGTAGGAGATTTTGAATCTGTCAGCATTAAGTTGTATCAAACTGGAGAAACTTCTCAGTCGTAAACTATAGAGCATGTTTTTTGGCAGAAGTTAAGACTCCCTTAGTATTAATTGCCGTGCTAGAATGGGCCCCAAGGCTTAAGAGTTCCAGACCAGATTAGACATCATTCCTTCACTGAGCCAATTTCTCATTTATCTGCCCTCTTTCATGACAGCTTATCACATTTGGCCCATTAACATAGTAAATGATAAAGGTAGGCCAAGACCCTTTAGGGTATATTGAACTGAAATTCTCAGAATCAGATTGCAGTGTACACTGATACCCTTATCTTGGCTTCTTTACCAATGTAAATTCCATACATTCATTTAAGAGCTTCAAACTTTTTTGTTGTTCTTCTTCAAGTTCTGTCATGTGATTTGCAATAAGTCTCTCTCTCTGAATCATGGACTCCCTGCTGGAATAATCTGGCACAGTTTCAGTGTAGTGACTAAATGGAAAAGGCTTGTACAAATGGGATGGGGTTGTAAGTGAAAAGTTTTGATCAATCACGCTGCTTGAACTGTAATCAGTCAAAATTGCTTCCGAATGTTGTCTGCGTCACCCTTGTATAGGTCCTTTTTTGCTAATCTGTTTTGTGAATTTGATCCATACATTCATTCATTGCCAAGGCAACTCTTTTAAGCTTGGCCAGTCGGTTCTCGGGAAAAAGTGTTATAGTCCGTTCTGTTAAAACAAGCTGCTGGGCTTAGTTTGGCCTCACAGTGCTTTGCTGAGTTATTCTTCAGTTATTCTTAAACACACACAGACAGGACCGCACTGAACTTGGCCAGATTTTCACTTTGTCCCTGAATCTCTGGAGCATTACTTTTCAGCAGATGAAAGCAACTGGCAGACTAAAGCAGGTCCTGTCCTTTTCTCTCCTACTTGCGTCCTCTTAACCAGATTAACCAGACACCAGACTTGATTTTTTTTTTTTTTTTTTTTTTTACACCAAATGTATGTATTCAAATGTTCCCTAATATTTTTTTCCAAGAACCTTAGACCTGACCACAGTATCATATTTTGGTGCCATTGCACGAGCCCAAAGACTTTACTGCTGATTTGTTTGTAATCAATGTTCAGAACATGACTGATTACAGTAATAATCAGAAGGACAGGCTGCAGTATTGAGTGAGAGAGGAACTGATGAATTGGGATTAGGATATGGATGGATGCATCTTGGCTGGAACTTGTTGCTCCATAGTCACAAGCAGGCATTATTAATTGGATCCAGATGTGAATAGGATGCACCCAGCAGGTTGCCTCAGCTTGAGAAGGACTCACATTCCTGCACTCAAATCATCCAGGAAGGATTGTAGGTCAAGGGTGCACATGAGAGAGGACAGGAAGGGAGAGCAGAGAGGAGATAGTAGGGGACAAAAAAAGGGGGATAGCGACAAGGGAGTGGTGATAGACAGGTTACTCTGCTTATAGCACAACTCCTTCTAATGGTTTCTTCTTGACCTACTTTTCCTTTCCTCTGTGGAATGAAAATAATTTCCCTTTCATTACACCCGAAGTTATAACTTTCTATCTAAATATGATCATGACCACTGGAAAGTATCTAACCCTCCTGAGAACTTTGAATTAATCTTGTTCTTCTGATGTCCCTTCCACATGTGGGTCACAAAAATCATGTGTATGCATCCAGGAGTCCTTCAACATTTTGTGTGCATCTAACAATATTACTAATTTGCCTAATAATACAATTTACACCTTATTTGAGTATTCTGAGTTTACTGAAGACAGTAAATCACATAACAAAACTACCCTGATTTTAATTGGAAGTCAACGTGTTTTACATGAGATGCTTTAAAGAAAAACTCTGTTGAGGCTCCTGTCTGTTGCACTTGCCAATGTGTACAGTTTATGGCCAAAATTTTGTAAACACATTCATGACCATTATACCCATATGTGGATTTTACCCTAAACTGTTGCCACAATGCTGAAAGCACACAATTGTATAGGACATCTTATTGTTTGCTATAAGATGACAATTCCTCTTTACAGGACTTAAGTGGCCTAATACTGATCCAGCATAACAGAGCCTTTGCGCAAAGAATGACAGCCATGAAGACATGACTTGCCAAAATATTGGCGTGGAAGAACTGGAGTGGCCTGCACAGAGCCCTGCCATTAATCTCAATGAACACTGCACAATTCCTAGAGCCACATTCTATAATCTGGTAGAAACTCTTCCCAGAAAAATGGAGGTTAATATATTAAAAAAGGGGACTACATTTGGATTGGGATGTCCGGTAAATTAAGCACATATGGTTGTGATCATCAGGTGTTAGGTGACATTTGCTTCTATAGCCTTCAGCTGGAGCTACAAATCTACATCTACTTCCACCAAGAAGCAAATGAGGTTTAAAAGCAAAGATGTATTTAAAGCATGAATTCTTTTCCCATTTGTCTATTTCAGACTACAGGACTGGACCATGCTTCACACAGGTCAGCAACCAGATGTGCCAGGGTCAGCTGAGTGGCATTGTGTGCACCAAGACACTGTGCTGTGCCACCATTGGCCGAGCGTGGGGTCATCCGTGCGAGATGTGCCCTGCCCAGCCGCACCCATGTCGCAGAGGGTTCATCCCCAACATCCGCAGCGGCGCCTGCCAAGGTCAGAGGTCATACTCTAATGAGGGTTATTTACACATGAAAGTCACACAGGTCGAGGATTAGATCTGTGCTAGGGCTGCATGATGATTGCTAAAGGGGAAATGCTGATAATCTTGAATACACTTACAGTAAAAAGCTGTGGAACTTCCTGTCACTGATCTCTAGTGTCTTTGTAAAATATTTGAGATTTGACCGTGCTGCATTAGATCTGATTATGCACCTAAATGAATTTTAACAGTTACGTTTAATTTCCTGAGTGAACAATATAACAGATAACATACCTTAGAGAAGGGATGTTCAAGTACATTTGGGAAATTTCAGCTATATAAAGTGCTTGTTTACAAAGATCTGCATAAACAACTAAAGTGCTTTATAATGCTTTCTAATAACTTTATAATGCTTTCCCGTTTATGATTAGGTCACAGATATAAATGAGACATCAATTGGCAGAGGTTCTATTTTGTTTCATAGAGGCTCCTTATCACTGTCAAATTAGTGGGATGGACTCTTGAAGTGGAGAATAAACTCATTCAGTTTTTTTGTCAGTGGTTATTAAACAACCTTTATAATTTTTGTGACTTTACTGATAAGACAAGAAATGGTAAGTCTATGTCTGTGAAAACTCTTTCCTTTCTTGATGTGTTGCCTTCAGCTAAATAATTTACATAAATGCATGTTTTGGCTTCAACATGTTGCAACAGGTCGTAAAGGAGAATCTGCTAGTGAATGGAGCTGTTTCATGATTCGAAAAACCAGAGTTGCTGAACGATTTCTAGATTATATTTCAAAATACTTTGCCATGGCCAAGTTGACTCCTGATCTAGAGTATGGACTTTAAAACCTTTTTGAAAAAGTGCATTTACGACAGTCATTTAACATATTTTTCATTCCGTACATTGAGTCTTTTAGTCTATTGTACATTCAGTCCCAATTAATGGATGATTTTCTTGATTATTTGATTATTCACATTCAACCCATGGAGTGGGAAACGGGGTGCCTCTATGTTCAGGTTATTTGTTAGCAACTAGCTAGGAAGCTAACGCAAATGGGCGATATATATATTTTTCTTTGATGGCTAATCTGATGTTTCTCTGTAAAAACGGAAGAATCTCTGCTTGGATCAGAATAGTCCCAGTTGACAGAGGCATTTTATGTTACAGAAAACACAGTCCCTATCAACACTGTAGAAGTTGTAGAAATTTGTGCAAAAATAATAGTACCATCTATAGCAAAAAAAAAATTATTTTATTTTTATATTATAATTTCTTTCTACTTTGTTTTTTAAAAACAGAAAGAAGTGCACTACAGGATGCAGTAATGGCTGTCATAAGTCTAGTTCAGTATTCTTTAGTTTTGCCAGTGTAGTCAAATGAAATTGCTTGTGTCTGTAGTCAAATGTTTTTCATCACCAGGAAATGTCAAAGAGACGATAAAATCTACAATTTAAACGTTCTGGTGAACCAGTGAGGAAACCAAAACAATACAACACATTTGTCAGCCCTACTCAGCAGGTTAAAATACGAAAATTCAGTAGCTGTCAAAAAGAACTGGAGTCTGCAGTCAGTTCTTATTTAAGTCATATGTTTTCACAATACCATTTGAATTTGACACACAATTGGGATCTATGCAGCCAAATACTGAGCTGAATTAAATTCATTTACCCTAGAGGCAGCTGCCTAAAGCCTTATTTGAGGTCTATTACCCGCTGTTTCAGCTGATAAAGATGCAACAACAGACCATTTTTTTGTGGTCTGACAGCAGATGTGTCCCAACGTAAGTGCTTTCTCTGTGTGTATGATTATGCAATGTATTTGAAACCTGCATTCTTCGAGGAAGCCAATGACATGCCACACTATAACCCAACCTGAAAAATCAGAAAGTTAGAGACAAAGATGAAGGCATAGAGACAGTGTTGGGAACCTCACCTCCATCAACATTCCTGACCAAATAATGTGGTGTTTTCCTCCTTCGCCATCTCCAATGTCTTCAACAGTGCAAAGGTATAAACCAAGGAATTTGGAACACAGCTTCATCCACTCTTATTTTTTCTCATCTCTTATCTTATGCATTTTTGGGTAAAAGGCCAAAAACCTTTGATTGCAGTTAAGTCGGCACTGACATTTGAATCACAAAATGAGAAGTATGACATGACATTGAGGTTACAAGCCTGGCATCAAAACAGGATAGTCTGGCCAAGGTGTCTGAATGAGACTGAACTAATGACCACTCAGACTGTGTAACAACACAGGTTAAATGTGACCCTTCCATTACAAAGCTTGACTAGGTCCAGTCTGAACCTGGTTTCTCAATTAGATGGAAGTCTCTAGATGATCTCCACATGGACCCTGAGGCTATGGATTTTGCAATTCCCTGACAGTAATGCATCCTTAAAAGTGGACATGTTGGAATGTTGTCTTGAGGCCACGTGCCCCAACATAAATGTCACAGTGAAAATGCCAAAGGCTTAAGTTTACAAAATTGAGGGATTAGAGTGGAATGAAGTGATCAAACAAAAGATAATCTGACCATTCTTTTAGCTCGGTGACGGATTCACCTTGCCTCTGAGCGTATTTCCACGTCACTGCTTTTGCTGGTATTTACCAGTTTCCTGACTGCAGTGCAGACTTCATAAAAATGCTTGAAGACTCCGTGAGGTCTCTGCTCAATGACTTGGGGGGAAAAAAACTTTGAAGTCAGTGAAATTCCATTGACTTCTTTTTAACTCAAATACCCCAGTGCTTAAATATTAGATCTCTGAGACAGCTCTTAAGTCTGGCTTGAATACAAAGTGCACACACACACATGTGTGGATTCAGAGCTAGAGAATCATGCTTGGAGCATCAGTCTTCATCGAGGCGCTTTGTGTTGGGCACTGGGTACTCTTCAATGACGAGAACTATTTTGGCTCTGTGTTAGAAGACAGATGATTAATGCATTAAATTAAAACCAGACTGTAGTTCTTTTCATAAGTAAACCCATGTGAGTTATATGAGAGAAAAGGAGCGGAAAGAAAGAGACACATAATGAAACTTTACTGGGGTTTACTTCGGGTTTGCTTAGTCCGTCAAATACAAAGCATATTCTGCAAGTAAAATTGCAGTAAGTTTCTGAACAGCTTATCAGAAAAAAACTGTTTTTGTTTGGCAGCTAGAATGCCCTTTCATCAGTTCATCAGATTTATCAGATCTTGTTTCCTGGTATTTAAAGATGCAATTAATTTGCATCTAAAATAGGCAAACTGTCAGAACCCAAGAATTAATTATTGTGTAAAGGAAAATAATAAGGGAAGAAAAGAAAGTGTCCAGCTAATTTACTTTCTGATTTGGGTTTGCAGTCTACATGATTAAATGCGATTAACAGTAAACAGAAGAACACTGGATGAAGGGTGGGTAAAAACTAAAATGTAGATGGAGAAATGTTTAAGGAAACCTTTGCTTACTGTAGGTGCATAACTGATAATTTTGTGCATTTATATTTATGGTTCACTTGTTGCAGTTAAATTTATTCAGAAGTACTGTAGGTCACTTTTTTACTGAACTCAAATTATGCTAGAGTTCATGAGTGATGCTAGAACCTTTATAGTCAGACCCTTTTTAAATCTGCAAGTGGGATTGCTGTTTTCACTTCCCTAGAGAGCAGCATCAAGGTGGAAATGTGGGAATTCTAAGCAAACAGATAATATGTTGACTATGTTAATATGTTTTTGATAGAGAATAGATAGAAATTGAGAATATAAAGCACGCTTATGGAAGAGTCTTTGTATTTAAAATACAAAATTTGGAAAACAATTAACCAAAGTGGTAGGTGAGCTGCAGGAAGCTACAGATCGTGTACATTACCCTGTAAGGACGAAGAAAGAGAAGTAAGGACAAACCAAGTCATAATAAAGCTAAATATAACCAGCTTCTATAAACCTCCTGAAATGTAAGAAAGAGAATAAGGGGAAAAGAAAGAATAAAAGTGATCAAATGTTCCCTATGGATCAGGTCACCGCTTGGCTTAACTGGCCAGCCCGTTTTATTTTGAAGGGAAAGAGGTGCTGGCACACAGCACCTCTTTTTAAATAAGTGTTCTTCTCTTATGAGACTGTTCTGGTGCCAGTATTCCCAGCCTTTCTTTTTCTTTCTTCAGTCCATTTTTGGTATGTCTGCTTAAAAAAAAAAAGAAATCACCTCTTGTTTGAAACATGGAAATCTTGTTTTGGTTATAGTGTGTTTCTGGCTACAGAACGCTTAAAGGAAAGAATTAACCTGTGAGTTAGAGCCTGTTGGTAAATTCATAGCTGCACACTGGCTTGTGAAATGTTACTCAAAGCCATACAATGAATAAAACACAACATTCTACACATAAGACTTGATGCTATTAGTAATTTTCATTTGTGTATGTTGAATCTGTGTAAAGAATGTGTGACATACTAGGTTCTTTCTTTCATTTTGACTCTCTAGATGTAGACGAATGCCAGGCTATCCCTGGACTCTGTGCGGGAGGGACCTGTATCAACACTGTGGGTTCGTACGAGTGTAAATGTCCAGCAGGCCATCGGCAGAGTGAGACCAACCAAAAATGTGAAGGTGAATGATTCTGAAATAAATCATAAACATTAGAGCTCATATTAAGTTATTATCAAGATGCTTTTCTTTTTAAATAAGTGGCATCTGTCAATTTCCACTTTAAGTCACTTTTTTTGTTTTATTGAATTGAAAGCATTGTAAATCAGATCATGTTGCTAGAAGATTTCAGAAATGTCATTTGTGTAAAATTATGCCTTAACTGCTAGAACCAGTCAAATACAGTGCATGTTATGATAAACTTCTATATTAACTTGAACAGTTTCAGGGTTTTTTGTATGTTCTTAAGAGTTCTTAGCTTCTGAAATAGGTTTTACTATGAACCCTTTCAAAACTAGAGCCCAGTTGTTGTAGGTTTCTGCATATAATCCTTAAGTAATCCTCTAGATGGTTCTAGATTTGAATGTATTGTCTTGTTCTTTTACTGTGGTCTTTTTCAACACTTTATTAACACTTCAGTGGTGCAGTGTTTTCAGACATAACACCAGTAACTTTTTCCGCAAAATGTTGGCAGATATTTTTCCATCTGCAATCCATTGCTGAAAGTATGCTGGACCATACTGTATAAGAAAAATCTAGAAAGTCAGGATGTGATAGAAGATGTACTGTGTAAAGTGACAGCTCGTTGAATTATTTTGGATGTCGATCGAACAATTCAATTTATGTATTACATGCCTAAAACATGCTTGATTTTTCCAACTACATGTAATCTTAGTAAAATAGCAAAATTTGCAGAACTTTTAGTGGTGAGTTTACTGAAACTGCTCATATAAAACTGTGAAAATTCACAGGGTATCACATACACTGAGAAGATTAAGCAAGGAAATTGTGTGCAAGAGTTTGCAGAAAGTGAAGTGTTTTGGTGAGGTGGAAGGGTGGAACTACTGAAGTTTTATGGCCCATGGCAGAGGTGGCTTTACTCCCAGAATCTAATTATCCTGTAACCTGGCTTCTATTTCTAGAGATTCTACTAAAAGATAAGTTTTGGTGTTACATGAGAGGATGAAAAGTAAAGCGATTATATTTATCTTTGGTGCATGGCTCTAAGAATCGGAAACAATTATGTTGTTTGCTTATCGTCAACCTTTACCAAAGCACACCATGCTGTTGAAATACACTTGTTATCATGATCAGATAGCTAGGAAAACACTGGTCTGTTTTTCGGGCTTGTTTGTCTTTTCATTAGCCAACATGTTAGAGGCTTTAGGGCTTTTCCTCACTCTGTGTCTGTTTTTGCTCTGGGGTATGTTACTTTGCACTGATTTGATTGGGTGGAATTTAAACAATGAGAAGTAAAAAAAAAAAAAAAAAAAGCAAGCAAGTGAATTCAGGGTGGGGGAAAGCAGTTAGATCTTAATGCAGCTTTTTTAAATGGGGGAAGACGTAAAAGGTTAAAGAATAGGCTTGTCAGATACAACAATCCAATTTCGTGTGACATTTCTCTTTCCCTTTTTATAGTTAAAATAGTAATAATACTTGAACAGCAATTTTACTTTTTAACATTTGTTAGCTTGGTATTTATTATTTGCTTGATACACAATGAACCAACCGTGTACATTATTTGGTGAACGCAACAAAAATGGGCATTCTGTCAATGAAAGGATTATGTTGCTTAAGGACATTCATTTCCACCTCCCTTTTTAATCATGGAAGGTGAAAAATGATTTTCCTTCTAGTAATGTGTGTTATAATGAAATAATAAAATGCTTGTTCAGTTTTACACTCCACCATCTGGTGGAAGCCTTAATTAAAACCTCTTTAGGAAACTAAGAACCCTTAATTATCCAATGAGTCTTTAAAGAACCCTTAATAAGAAACAGAAATTCAGCCTAAAATTAAACCATTAAAAGACTGGACAGTGTTTCACTTTCAGGACAAATCACAAATATATATTCTTACATTATATACTTTTTAATAATTATTTTTCTTTAAAAGCATGACCAGGACTGTTTTATTCCTTATTTAATTTATTGTTAGTTAATATTGAACAAGCCTAATGAAGATCAAAAAAGGTCTTTATCATTGTTAAATATCCAAATTCATATACGAGTATAGTTATATAACCTAAAACTACTTTCATTTTCTTTGGGTAAAATTAAAGACATGTAATTCATAAATAATCCAGCTCATTTTGAATTAGCACTTTTAATTAATGTCATGGGGCAAGCATAGTAAGTGAAAAAGAGTGAGAGAGAGAGACATTGACACACACACGATCAAATATGTTGTTCGTGCAGAAACATAATTCATGCAATTTTATCTTAACCTTAATGTAGTGGAGCTCAGTAGAAAAGCAAAGATAGTTGGGACAGGAGATCAAAAGGCTTTTGCTAGATGGACCATGTTTAGGTTGTGAAAACCTCACTTCCCTGGCTTGCTAACCCTAGCTGGTGTCAGAAGAGCTGCTTACGTGGAATACCTGAGCTAATTACAAGACAGCGCTGAACTGCAGAGATGTGTTCCCTCAGGCGCTGTCTGCATCTGTCTCTTACTTCATTTGATGCTTAAATAGGCAAGGAAGGAAGTCTCACTCTACTGCAGCTAAAAAGCTATATTTCAAAGACACTAATGAGTGTGTTGCGTCCAACCACATAAAATTGTTATATCTATAATTGAGTAGGCAATGAGAAGTAAGAGGCAGAAAAACAAGGATATTGTTCAGTTTAGCATCAGACTTTTTCCCCTCCTTGTTTTGCCATCTCATTCTCCTCGTGTAAACGCAAGGTGCTGGCAATGGGCCATCTGTTAACGCTTGAACAAAGAATCGTTTACATCTGGAATGGGTGGCCACAAAGGGTGCTCACAAATGGTAGTGTACAACGATGTCGAGCCAACACACAGACAGACATTCTCACATGTTGTATTTGTTAGGAATAAAACACTTCTGGGCATGCTTTTCTAGGAAAATAATCCACAATGGGATGTTGTGATGCCAGCCTGAAGGAATCATTTACCTACAACAGCACATTCTGATATTATGTCTTTTCTACTACAATAAATTAAGTTAATACAATTACAAACTTTAAAAAGGTAGTAAGAAAAAAAAAATCTGAATGTGACATTGTCTGATTAGCCGTATTTGAGTGCAACCGATGCAATGTGTTAAGTAGACATAAGCACTCTAAAAGTTCACCCAGATAATACACACAGCAGTCGCAATTTATTCAGGTGGCATTCATTTCCCTTAGAATACACCCTCTTGTCTGGCCAGTGTAAAGTCTGGGTTAGTTCACAGGACGTCTGATTTATTTAGCTGGCCTCTTATCATTCCTGTTAAACCACTACTAATGGAACAACTTCATGGTTTCTTAGCTTCTACTTACACAGCTACTTTTTACAATACGATCAATATGATCAAAAGTCACTCAAACTACATAAACAAACAAAAAAAACAAGAGTATATTATGGATATTTTTTCCATCTCATGATGTTTGCTGTTTTGGATTCCCTTTGTGAATAATTCCAGTGTACATAAAATGTAGTGCCAAATGCCATTGCGTTTCTACTCATGCTGCCATGCTGAAGTGGGGAAAACCCATGTCCTCACCTACAGCTTTTAAACTGTCTCCTGGTTTACATCATCTAATGCACTCAGAGCTACGAGGATTATAAATTTCCAGGAAAAAAAATGTTACAGGTTCAGCAGAGTAGAAAAGCTTCCATGAACCTTCTACTACTGAAGTCTGGATAACAAGCAAAGTCTACTGCCTTTTACTTTTTACAACCAAGCTGAGGCAGCTGTGTATACAGGCAGAAGGATGACGTCCTATTGGAATAAACTTCTGTTTCTTTAGCCATCACTCTTATTTAGGGCTAGCTACACCAAATTTATCAGTGCCCATTTAGAACCTTGGGTTAAGCATTGCTGGTTTATTTTGCAGGATGCCAGCCAGTATCTTGTTGGCATCAGTTGAGAGCATGTTGGCTGTTCTGTAATAAATCAATACATCTTCCAGATTTATTTATTGTTTTAGGAATCCAGACTAGTGCCCCATTCTGATGTGGAGATTAAATTATGCAGAGTGTATCTGTGAGACAGATTTTCTTTTTTGTAGTGTTTTAAGTGCAAATTTTCAATTGTTGGCTTGGTGTGTCCGGGGGAATTACAGAGAATTATAGAAAATAAAAATCAGAGAAACCCAATGCCTGGTCATCTAACCTCCGCTTGCCGGGTTATCCAACCCTAATTCAACACACCTGATACTTGTTAATCAGTTTTTAGAAGGATTTGAATATTAGAGCCAGGTATTCAATTCATTT
This sequence comes from Leiocassis micropogon, assembly GCA_028565275.1. Taxonomy (NCBI): domain Eukaryota; kingdom Metazoa; phylum Chordata; class Actinopteri; order Siluriformes; family Bagridae; genus Leiocassis; species Leiocassis micropogon. The sequence goes on along the minus strand of JAOVVA010000004.1, from coordinate 13,935,464 downwards.
CAATTCAATTTTATTTATATACCGCTTTTAACAATGGTCATTGTCTCAAAGCAGCTTCACAAAATGAAAACAAAATTTATGGAAGTGTTTATAAGTGAGGAAAAATCTGTTTAGATAATAATTAGATTGTGAGATTGTCCCTGATGAGCAAGCCGAGGGCGACGGTGGCACAGAAAAACTCCCTGAGATGGCAATAGGAAGAAACCTTGAGAGGAACCAGACTCAACAGAGAACCCATCCTGTTAACGGATAACAGAAATTATATAACGACATCATGTGTTAGGCTGCAAGAAGTTGAGTATAACAAAAGTTGTCCTAGTTATCATGGAGAATCCAGCTGGAGGTGGTCCTTCTCTGGATGCCTCAAGACCTTCGCAGGGTTGGCCTCTGCGTACTGGAGCTGGCACAATCTCCAGTTGCCTCGGGATGGGTAGAGAAAGGAAAAACAGGTGTGTAGGAAGAATAATAAATCACTAGTACCGCAGTCCACTATTGATATAGAAGATATCGCTAGTAGAAGGCAATCTGTGGCCAAGTGGGAGGCTTATACTTTCTTTTTCCTGAACCACACAATACTGCCCTAACCTAAACTTGAAACCAGACCTTACATCTGGCCAAACCTAAACCATATTTTGCCCAGAATTATGTGTTATCACTAAAAAAGAATGTTTGACAGCTGAACAAACAAACAAAAACTCTCTTTGGTTTGGTTTGGTTTGTTTTCATACTACCAGATGTATTACTGCAGTTTTGTTTGACTTTTCCAGATGTGGATGAATGTTCCACCATCCCTGGGGTTTGTGACGGTGGAGAATGCACCAACACTGCTGGCAGCTATGTTTGCACCTGTCCACGTGGCTTTGTCACCAGTGCAGATGGCTCCAGATGTATAGGTAAGACATCACACACACTCTTCCTGACCTGTAATTCCGGCTACATCATCAGCAAAAAAAATGGTCCAAATTAGTAGTTGAAACAGATACACATATTCTTTTCCTGACCTAATGAGGTCATGTTTCCAGCACAGGTGAGTCCAAATATGTATGTCAGTCTTTACACAGACACACAAAACACACCTGTCTGACATCTGGCACCATGTTTTCTCTGTCTACATGAGTCAGTTGACCTTGGCTTATGGTCATCCTCTGCAAGCTCAGGCACGTGGAGTGTGTGTATGTGTGACTCAGCTCCACATCTGCTGTAAAGCACCAACAGGTGTTAATGGATATAGGCATCTCCTGAAGGCTCTTTCATTCCTGAGCAGACCCTCTGAACTCTTTCTCAAGGATCTGTCTGTCTGAACACAGGAAGTGGGTGATTATTGTAATGGAGAAGTCGTATTCGCCTCCACTCATTCGTCATCTGCCATCTGTGAGAAAGGTCTTTTATTTTACTGCTTGCATCATTGACTTCTTTAGTTGTGTAATCACACAAAGTGGTTTGGATCTCATGGATCTGTTCAGGTAAATACGTTATGATAAATATTCCCAAAATGACAGTAAAGCATAACAGAGGCCAGTGAATTTCTGATTCTGGCAGTAGATGATAAAAATGCTTTGGTCCCATTCCCAAATCTGGAGCGAAGGATTAAGGGGTTGTGGAAATAGAATTATTGTCCTCTGTGTATCTTTACAGAGACAATGTGGACATTCCAGACTGACTGGTAATGAACTGACATGGGAACAGTGAGTGGATAGCAAACGACTAAGTTTATTTTGGGAAAGTTTCAGGCGTTCAGTTGTGGATTAATCTGAAAACAGCTCTTGTAAGTACTGGGAAGTAGGACTGCTAGATTTTAGTCCCAGGGGAGTAGAAGCTCAGCAGGGAGACACAAGACTGCTATTTCCTCTTTACACTAAGGCTAGATGTTGATTCTGGCATGAGGCTGTTCTCTGACTCACTAAATTTCTGAATACTTCTTCCTTCTCTAACTTGATTTCTGACTTTTTTTTATTTTTATTGCAGTTAATTTCCCAAACTCCTTTTCTATTCCCTATAGGGTTTGCCTGTCTATTAGACAGATATTTTCTTACATCCCACCCCACTATTTTTAACTCTAAAATGAACCATCTCTGTGAGCAAATTTCTAAAGCTCCAGGTGATGTATTGTCAAATATTCCAAAATAGTCCATTCCCACTATACATGGGACTTGTCTGGTGAAAATACTTACGATTCCCATGGGCCTAACTGATCTCACTCAGATTTGTTACCTAAATCTTGAAGTACAAACTGTGTTCCATATGACATACCACAGAAATCGCGTCCTCTGAGAGAGCTGCAGAATGTTGGCAGGTTTGTAAGAGTTATGCAGACTGTTGCTGTTTTTTGCTTGGGAAAACATAGTGCCGTCATGGTCCAGGCTCAAATGTGGTGCCACTGCATTTGGTTTTGCTCCATCATGGGAAGATCGCGAGTTAATATCTTGATATTAAGATAGCTAGAGTCTAACAGCTTAATTGGTCCTGCTCTTAGAGTAAGATTAAGCAATGATGGATGTCTGCTAGTCTGTAGGAGAGTTAGAGCTCTGTATGTTCTGCTACCTCACATGACCAGCAGTTTGAAAAGCTGAGGTTGCGTTGTATGATGTGTCAGTGGAGGCACATGGTAGGTTTCACTTTTCCAGATGGGAAGCTGTTAGAGGCAGTGGGGGTAGGAATTGCCTGGTACTACCTTGGAAGAAAATTGGAAAAAAAGCATTATGCCATACTAATTATGCCAATTCAATCTCATACTGTGAAATCCCACTCTGCAAGAAAAAAAGAATGAAGCAGGGAAGGGAAAAGAGAAAGGCTGCAATTGTGCGTATAGAAATAAAAAAGACCTGGTTCCAATTACAGCTATCATCTCCGTCACGGGCTTTGCAGAAAAACCCTGTGCCCCCACCCCTTATGCCCCCTGAGCTACATTTTCCCCTTTCTCTCTGCCCCACTGTGTCCCAGTTGGCTTGCTGGTTGGGTTTAAAATGAGCAGTTTAGCCTCCAGACAGATGGCTGCCTAGGTTGACTGGAATTGACCATGAGTGCTCCACATGGAACTGATTAATTTCAGAGCGTTGTCTCATTAGACTGGCTAATCGACATGCACCACCCCTCCTGTGTGCTTACGCTTTTCCTCTCTCTAAACACACAGGCCCCTCAAAACTCTTTTAGTCCCAGTCCCACTTTTTGACCTTGACCAGGAGAAACTTGAAGTCGCAGAGCCATTTTTGGGCTGCTTTCAAGTCTGTGTTTTCCAACCCCCTCTTGACATCTCCAGCTCCTGCCTCATAAAGGGGCTTCCTGGAAGCTGGCCTTGAAAAGGGCACACATCAACCTGACTTCCTGTGAATACTCACTGGAGAAAGTCAGTACTTGGAAATCTTGGAGTTCATCCTCAAGGCAAGGAGTTCAGTATTCTGAAGTTGGACATGACTCATCCCATTTAGAGGAAAATGTAACATTGTGTGTGTTTGGCAATAAGTGAACCACATAACTCACATACAGCATATGCTTTTTTTCTGTTTACCGAACGTAGTATTTCTTCTCTCTTAATTTCTCTGCTTGGTTGTATATTCTTTTTTTTCTTTTTTAGTCACTGAAAGAAAACTTTAAAATCTTTTTAGTAGACTACGCTGCAAAAATTATATATTGAATATAGTTACATTATGTACATTTTCAAACAAACCAAATATACGATTATTAAGCTCATTGTAGTTACCACTGTCAGCACTGTCTTGTTAGATAGCGCTAACTGTTTAGTTAGCTTAGTAGTTAGCATTGTTGCCTTGCACCTCCAGGCTCTGGGTTCAATTCACGCATCAGGATCTGTGTGCATGGAGTTTACATCTTTTCTTCATGTTTTCATTCGGATACTCCGGTTTCCTCCCACAGTCCAAAAGTATGCAGATTAGGCTAAAAGGCGTTCCCAAATTGCCCGTAGTGTGTAAATGTTGACCGGAGGTCTTACCACAGTCGTGAATATGGGAACAAATACAGTGGTCACCATTGGCTTTTATGGTCTCTAATTGAACTAGAGGGGTTCCTAGATAGATGGAAGCTTATTTCTAATCAAACTTTACTAAAAGTTTAAGCAAAAATGTCATGGTCTATTAAAAAATGTCTATAAATATGTCTATTTTTGCAAGATTTTAGAATTTATTTCTTGAAAGAAGCTACATTTTCCACCTATAGAACCAGACATTTTTGCTTACAAGGTTTGACTAGATTCAATAATATTACACTTGTTAAGATGTCATTGTTTGCAGTGTACTAGCTGAGCTTTCAGATGGCATGAGATCATGTCTGGCATCCTTGCATTTGTAGTTTCTAATTAGATCATAAAAGTTCTTTGAAATACACTACATTGCCAAAAGTATTTACTTATCCATCCAAATCATTGAATTCAGGTGTTCCAATCTTGGTTACTGGTGTATAAAATCAAGCACCTAGGCATGCAGACTGCTTCTACAAACATTTTGAAAGAATGGGTCACTCTTAGGAATTCCAGGGTGGTACCGTGATAGGATGTCACAAAATTTCCTTGCTACTAAATATTCCACAGTCAACTGTTAGCAGTATTATAACTAAGAGGAAGTGATTGGGAACGACAGCAACTCAGCCATGAAGTGGTAGGCCACATAGAATCACACAGTTTACAGAGGTCACCTACTTTCTGTAGAGTCAATAGTCAGAGAATCCCAAACTTTAGATTAACTCAAGAAAAGTATGTAGAGAGCTTCATGGAATGGGTATCCTTGGCCGAGCAGCTGCGTCCAAGCCTTACATCACCAAGTGCAACGCAAAGCATCAGATGCAGTGCTGTAAAGCAAGCCTCCACTGGACTCTAGAGCAATGGCACTTGTCTGACTGCATTGTGCCAAGTGTAAAGTTTGGTGAAGGGGGGACAATGATGTGGGGTTGTTTTACATGAGTTGAGCTTGTCCTCTTAGTTCCAGTGAAAGGAACTCTTAATGCTTCAGCATACCAAGACATTTTGGACAATTTCATGCTCCCAACTTTGTGGGAACAGTTTGGGGATGGCCCCTTCCTGTTCCAACATGACTGCTCACCAGTGCACAAAGCAAGGCCCATAAAGACGTGGATGGACGAATTTGGGTGGAAGAACTTGACAGACCTTTGGAATGAATTAGAGCAGAGACTGAGAGCCAACACTTGCAACCTGGCAGTGTCAGGGCTTAAACTGCCAATCCTCTGATAAAAAACCGAGAGCCTCAACTGCCTGAGACACCACTGCCCCCCATCATCATTACATGTCTTACACCTGATGAAATTTACACAGTTCTTTAAGATTATTTATGGTAAATGTATGTTTTTTGTGTTATTTTATTCATAGTATCTTAATCTTTACTCTGTCTCTGACTCTTCTTTTAGATCAGAGACTGGGAATGTGTTTTGCCTCCTTGGCTAATGGACGATGTGCAATGGAAATGACTGGCCAGTACACCAAGATGCAGTGCTGCTGTGATACAGGCCGCTGCTGGGCCATGGGTCACATCCCAGAAATGTGTCCAGTCCGTGGTTCTGGTGAGTTTATAATGCATGTACATGTACTGTATAGTTATGCACACAAAAAGCCACAGTAGGACACACTCTCAGAAAAAAAAAAAACAGAATTCAAAGCCACACACAAATTCTGAATTGCTGACGGATCCAAACCAGTGTGGGTCATGTAAAGGCTTTGGACAGAGTGACAAAGACAGATTCATAACCCATCCTCAGACATCCCTTGCTTTTTAGATACTTTCCTTCCTCACCCAAGTGCTATCCATCTATTTGGCTCTGAGCTTGTGAGAGTGTATGTGTGAGCCACAGGAATGTACACCCTGAGTGTTTGCCAAAGCCTGTGATAGGCCTCTTTTTTCCTGCTTCATCTCCATCCATGGCCTCCATGCATTTCCAACTAACAGAGATCACATATGCTCACCAGCTATGGCCTGTGGTTCTGTTTATTCTAATAGACTTTTTTTTTACATGCAAAATACTGTCAGAGAAATAGAATTAAGTGTAAATGTGTGTGTATTTCCTTTCTAAGGGAGGGACATTTAAATAGAGTAAAGCTGGGTAGACTTTGTAGACTGGGTAGACTTACCCTCTTGAGTCATTGTACATTGTGTACATTGTGTCTCTTGAGTCAAGATTTATGGAAAGAAAGCTAGAGCAGTAGTTCCCAAACTTTTTTCCTTGCAGCCCCCCCTGCAAAACCCCAGCCCAGCCCACATACACAAAAAGGAATGAGTTAATATTTTAAAACAGTTTTTATATACTTTTAATTAAATTTGAAGTGTGTAATTACGATCATATTTAACTTGTGGAAATCTAATTCCGACCACCTCACAGCATCAGTGCAGACAAAGGTTTATGCACCCCCCTGTGATCTTTGGTGCCCCCTTGAGGGGGACGTGGACCAGGTTGGGAACCATGGAACTAGAGGATGTGATTCGGTGTATAGCCCTTTTTGTATATTTAGTCCTGACTATTTACCCATAATTCATAGCATTTCATTTCATTCAGTCTGAGATTGCAAAATCTTGGGCATTTTATGAACTCTAAAACCATCATTCTCAAAGTGGGGTCTAGAGATTTCATTTTATTACAGTGGTTGACATCACAAACCACATTATCAACATATGTAGAATTATCATAGACTTTATGATAGAAGTTTAAGGGCAGTTATTGTCAAGGAATCTTTCAAACATGAAACTATACAATACATATACAACCATCGCACTCTATTTTTTTAATCACTGGAGCAATACTGGCAAATGTTTTCAGTTATTTTCTTAGTATGGGTCGAAGAAGGACTGGAATTCACATGTGATACAGGTTTCTGTGAATCGAGATTCATTTTTTTAGAGATAAAGAATTCCCTTAACCTTTTCAGAACCATTATTTTAGTGCTGGCTATTGAGCAGTAGTAGCAGGTTAAGCCAACACATGTTATACAGTGTTAAAGTTGTCCTCTCTACCTTTAGATGAATATCGGAGACTGTGTATCGAGGGAATTCCCTTCACAACCGGCAGAGAGACTATTAACGTGTTTAATGGTCACAAGTATCCTGGACAGAATGGGCATGGGCATGGACACGGCAATGGCAATGGAAATGGCAATGGCAATGGAGGAGACTGGCCCAAGATTGACACACGCCCAATAATTGGTAATTTTACATCGTTTGCTTTATACTATATGTGTGATTTTTTTTTTTATTAAAAGCTATGTCTTGTATTGAGCACTCTGTCTTGCCATTTTGTTTCCAGTACTGCCTCAGAATGTAAGCACGACCATCGATGTGTGTAAGCATTTCCCTAATCTGTGTCTGAACGGCCGCTGCATCCCTACCCCCAACAGCTACCGCTGCGAGTGTAACATGGGCTATAGTCAGGAAGGGCCTGGCCAGTGCACAGGTAACACATGCATAGTTAAATAAACACAGAGCTCACAAAGGAACTTTGACATACTGTATACACTACTGCTCGAAAATTTGGATCCAATCTTCTTCATCTAATAAAGTTATCCAAATTTGTTTTCTAGAAGCATTAAGATAAAGTTATATAAGAAATTAAACACTTGGGTGCATGCTGTTATAGGGAAATAAACAGTGACAAGATGGTGTTATAATCCTTGATGCAAAGCAGAATGGCTTCTCTTCCCTTCTCTCCTCTTTTCTCTTTCCTCCTCTGCTGCCATCTTTAGGCCATTCATGATGTAAGATTTTGTCTCTTGTAGATGTTGATGAGTGTAGCAGTAACCCTTGTGTGAATGGAGACTGCATTAACACCCCGGGCTCGTACCACTGCAAATGCCACGAAGGGTATCAGGGAACCCCCACCAAGCAGGCCTGCATTGGTACGAGTTGTGAAATGCATTTCTATGTAATTGTGTATACACAAGTGTGTAATGATCCTGGTGCACAGTCATGCAAAAAAAAACTTTAACATCCTCTTCCGATGTTAACTGTTTCAGATATTGATGAATGTATTGTTAACGGAATCATGTGTCGCAACGGCCGCTGTGTGAACACAGAAGGAAGTTTCCAGTGCATCTGCAATGCTGGCTTTGAGATCAGCCCTGATGGGAAGAACTGTATAGGTGAGGATCAAAACTTCTCACATCCTGAGGACATCCTTTGTTATCACACCCTATGCTAGCCTTTACACTTAATCAAGTTTCTTCTTGTTATTTGCTTTGGTGTTAATTATTTATAATTTGTTCGCAGATCATGATGAATGTGCGACAACCAACATGTGTCTGAATGGCATGTGCATTAACGAGGACGGCAGCTTCAAATGCATCTGTAAACCTGGCTTCACCCTGGCTCCAAACGGACGCTACTGTGTTGGTGAGCAGAGGCAGCTTGTCTCTAATGTAGTTGAATGAAAACAATAATTAACTATCTGAAAGCATCAAGCAGCTAAAAGACAAGCTCTAACTATATGTGTTTGCGTGTGTGTATTTCTATACTGTGTATAAACCTTTTATTAATTAAATGAAGTCGATGATTAACAAACCTTAGTTAATAATTTAAATTTTAATCAGAATAATGCACTTTACACACATTGGCGATTATTATGTGACCATTTGATGTTACCAATATTAGCATATTGTAAATAGATTTTATAGTTATATGTTAACTCAGTTGCTTTTAGCTGGTCCAGCTAGTCTGGTTGACTAGCAAAACCTGTCTGAAAAAGCCGCACTGACATTTGACAGATGCATTATGGAGAAATGTCAGAATAAACTATAGAATAATTTTTTTTTAGATTATCACTAGTTTTTATCTGAGAGTCATGCAGCAGCTGCCACTTGGATCAAAGATCTTTCAAGGTAGAGCTTTTTTTATAAACTCCTGCTTCTATTACTCTCACAGACATAGACGAATGCCAGACGCCAGGGATCTGCATGAATGGCCGCTGTCTGAACTCGGAGGGCTCGTTCCGCTGTGAGTGCCCGCCTGGGCTGGCCATTGACTTGGATGGCCGTGTTTGTGTGGACACACACATGCGTACCACCTGCTACGGTACCATTAAGATGGGCACATGCTCACGGGCGTTCCCTGGTGCAGTGACCAAGTCTGAGTGTTGCTGTGCCAATCCCGAGCATGGATTTGGCCAGCCATGTCAAGCTTGCCCTGCTCGCAACTCAGGTAAAGGTTTTAGATCTTTGCTTTAAAAATTTAATATAAAATTGGTTCTAGTGATTGTAATGAATTCAAAGGTGGGGCTAAATAAAAATGTTAATGTATCTACAACACAAATGTATGGAAAGACAAAATTTTCAAACAATTATCCTTTCGCCTGGATTAAATTTTCACTGAAAAAGATTATGCTTATTCAGTAATTGATGATATCTTAGACTTGAACTAATGTTTGTGAGACTGTGTTCACTGAGCCTTTGTTCTCCCCAGCTGAGTTCCAGTCTCTGTGCAGCAGTGGCATTGGCATGACAATAGATGGAAGAGGTGAGTTTATAAATACACACTGAGACTCAATGCATACACAGATCATGCATGTGGTATTCATCTGTTTTTCAGCTTTACATAACAACTGTTGCCATATTTTCTTTTGTTCCTAAACGTTTAACCAAACAAAATCTAGAAATAATATTTAGTATTAGCAATAGTATAGTAATATTTATGAAAATGATACCCATTGTACCACAATGCAGCATGAAGTTTAATTAATACTCCATTAATACTGTCGAGCATTCAGGTCATCTGATCAGAATTTCAGCCCATAAATGAAACAGAAATGCTGAAAACATCTGTTTCTTCCCAGACATCAACGAGTGCGGTTTGAACCCAGACATCTGCAAGAATGGGGTGTGTGAGAACCTGCGTGGGAGCTACCGCTGCATCTGTGACTTCGGCTGGGAGCCCGACTCCAGTGGCAAGAACTGCGTGGGTGAGTGGTCACGCCTGTCTATTAGCTACAGGACCTCTCAGTCCACATTAAGTCTGCTTCAGTCATTTGAGTTCACTGTTAGTTATTAAAAGAGGAAATATATATTATTAGGTGTTTATACAGTTACTTTTTTTCTTATAAAAAGCTCAATTAGCAGTGTGTTTATAGAAAAACAGAGGGTGTGTGACTAGCAACACTGATCCTTATGGTCCTTTTTGCATCTGTAATAACACTACAATATTATTTTCATGTCAAGTTAAATCCTGATTGTCATAGTGTAGATCAGAGGATTTGTCTCATTTGTCAAAACATTAACTTGGTCAGGTTTTATTAAGTTTACAAGCTTACAATATACAGTATATACTTACACTTACACATGTTCATAAAGATACATATTTGTTCGTGCTGCTGTCAGACCAGTCCACTACTTCTGTAATATTACAAAATTATTACAAATATTTTCCATAACGAAATTTCAGCTCTCTAACTGTGGTGATAAGATTTTTGTTTTTTTTGTGCTCATTAATATTCCTTGGTGGATTCCTGTACTTTCCAGACGTGGACGAGTGTCTGGTGAACCGGCTGCTGTGTGATAACGGCCAGTGCAGGAACACGCCTGGCAGCTATGCCTGCTCCTGCCCCAAAGGTTTCATCTTCAAATCTGACTCAGAGACATGTGAAGGTAACTTTTTACTTCAGAACTTGTAAAAGTGCTTATTTCAACCCAGCCTGCTTGTATAGATCTGTAACTCTGTAATCAGTCAGTTAAAAAAGTTTTAAGAAGCTTTTAAGAAGGATTTTGTTTGATTTTTATTATTTTTTCACTCAGCTTATTAATTGGCTCTGTCTACTGATGTTTATGAAGATCAGAGAGATTATGCATTGGTGTTTAGCAGCTGGTAAACCAACAACAGTCTGAATAAAGGGCAAAGTGACAGCACAGTCATAAAAAGCAAGCTGGATGTGACGATCTTCTTAGACACACTGAAATGCTTTTGGTAGAGTGACAGTTTGTCAGAAAAGTATATTGTGTTCACTGCAAAAAAAAAATCAGCAAAAAAATCGTAATTCTTAAGTGGATTAGAGTATTACTCCTACTTTAGGTAGTTTTTCTGTGCTTGAAATATTTTTCTTCTTATTATTATTATTGTTATTATTATCATCATCTATTGATTATTTGGTTTTATCAAGACACATCAAACACAGCATTAATATTTAACTGTTTCCCTGTCTTTCAGACATTAATGAGTGCGAGTCTAACCCCTGCATCAATGGAATCTGCCGAAACGTGGCCGGCTCTTTTACCTGCGAGTGTTCTCACGGCAGCAGGTTAGACTCCAACAACATCTGTGTGGGTAAGTACATCTCTGTGTTTCTAAAGCGTCATGCTATTGTTTTGCCAACTGTTAGCAAATCTTATATATACATTTTTTTACATGAAAACCTTTACAGAGTTATAGGAAAACACTGCCATATCAGGTCATATAAACAATATATTAAACAATGTATAAACTGTTTATGATAAAGTAATGTATGCTATGTCGATTTACAATGCCAAAGAATTACACAATTTATACCATATAAGACATATTACGTTGCTTACATGAACTGAATAAAACCTATGGAACAATGATGTTAAAGGGAAATAAACCATGACAGTGTGGGTTGTGTCCCAAACAAAAGTGGCCTGAATATGTGACTTGTTTTTCTTACACTGTAGCAATTACACCAACAATTCCACTTTTCATTCATTATTAAACAATTCAGTATGCTTTGTTTATTTATACATTAAATTTGTTTATTAATGGCTCACTTTATCCTGTTTCTCACACAGAGAGTATGAAAGGTACCTGCTGGCTGCATGCTCAGGATGGCCACTGTGAAGTGAACATCAATGGAGCTACACTCAAATCGGAGTGCTGCTCCACTCTTGGCGCGGCATGGGGAAGTCCATGTGAAATATGTGAAGCAAGTGAGTACATGCGAATATACAGTACAGATACAGATAGTGCAGATGCAGAAACAAACAAGCAATACTAGTGGAAAATCATGAAACCTTGTTTGTGTTAGAATCTTTTCAGTAGATCTTTTCTTGCAATTACTGTAAATGGAATCATAGACAGAAAACACAAAAAGATTAAGCAGAATAAATAACACAGGTGTGGAAAAGAAACAACAAAAACTATTATTCATAATGACAATACAATTTTCTATTCAGTTGCAACAGTGCCATTAATTCATTATTTTCAGTTTGGGGTCTTTTACACAGATTTAATAACAATTGTTTCTTTTTCCGCAGACCCACATTGCCCTCGTGGTCTCACTCGGAGGAAGGGACTTGTGTGTGAAGGTAGGATCTCTTGAATTTACTCATTTTTCTGGATATTTGTTTAGGCACAACCAAACTCCCAGTTAAACATACACAAAAAAGAAGTCTGTATCAGCTCACTGAGGTTCTGTCTCTGTTTGTGTATCAGACATTAATGAGTGTGAGGTTTTCCCGGGTGTGTGCACTAACGGACGCTGCGTGAATACACATGGCTCGTTCCGTTGTGAATGCTCCGAGGGACTCACGCTGGACGAGAGCGGCCGCACCTGTGTCGGTGAGGATACCTAGTTATATATTTTTTACCTATATACGTATGTGTGTGTGTGTGTGTGTGTGTAAGTAAATATATAAATATATATTTATATTGTTTATGCTCAGATATCCGCAGTGAGCAGTGTTATCTGAAGTGGGATGAGGATGAATGTGGTGAGCCGTTACCAGGCCGTTACCGCTTGGACATGTGCTGCTGCTCAGTGGGTGAAGCGTGGGGTTCAGACTGTGAGGCCTGCCCTAAAGCCGGCACCCCAGAGTACAAGAGCATCTGCCCTCGAGGCCCAGGCTTCGCCAACAGAGGAGACATAGTCACTGGCAGACCCTTCTACAAAGGTTCTACTCTAAATGTTTTTTTTACTTATTTACATATGCCCGTATTTTTGGTTTTTATTTATTATATATATAGACTGCATAGTATAGATTAATGTGAAGTATTTAATAATTTATCATTTTTGGGGCACTGGTGGCTCAGTGGTAGGTGTTTCGCCTGCCATGCGGAAGGCCCGGGTTTGATTCCCAGCCACTGGATGCAG
>JAOVVA010000004.1:13878151-13922421 GCA_028565275.1 Leiocassis micropogon | reverse complement strand
CAAGTTGTAGTGCGGACTGGGTATTCCGCTGTGGCGACCCCTTGCCGGGAGCAGCCGAAAGACCAACAACAACATTTTATAATTTGTAATAAATTGATTTAATTTCATTGTAACATCAAGCACATTTCTGCAGATGTACTGCAGTGTACTGTACCGTTGCTTCATCTGTCTTTCTGTGTGTCCGTGTGTCTCTTCCTATTTCTCTTTCTAGATGTGAACGAATGTAAAGTGTTTAAGGGTCTGTGCACGCATGGAACGTGCCGGAACACCATTGGCAGTTTCAAGTGTCGCTGTAACAATGGTTTCGCACCGACCATGGAACAGAGAAACTGCACAGGTGAGCACACACCACACACACACACACACACACAAACCTAGTCTTTCTTTTAAAAGCTGTATTTTGTTGTTTGCATTTTGCATTTTGTCGATCAGTATTTATATTAATAGCTTTATCACTGCTCATTCACTCTCTCTGCTTATTTTTAAAAAGTTTTTCTCTTTTTCTTACTTAGACATTGATGAGTGTGCTATCTCTCCGGACCTATGTGGTCAGGGTACGTGTGTGAACACGCCAGGCAGCTTCGAGTGTGAGTGCTTCGATGGATACGAGAGTGGATTTATGATGATGAAGAACTGCATGGGTGAGTCAAAGCCACACACACGCATACACACACACACACACACACGCACATTACTCTGAAAATACAAGTTGTGTGTGAAAATGTATGATACCTTCCATTCACCCATTTCTCTGTCTCTCTCTCTCTCTCTCTCTCTCAGACATTGATGAATGTGAGAGGGATCCTCTGCTATGTCGTGGAGGTACTTGTCTGAACACAGAAGGCAGCTATGAGTGTGAATGCCCCCAAGGTCACCAGCTCAGCCCTGAGGGCTCCGCCTGTGAAGGTAGAAACCGTCATCACACCACACAAATTTTCTTTTCCTCATGAGAAAAATGCATGTTGGTAAGGCATCAAATGGTAAGAAATAAAATGCTTTGGGGTGTGCAGTTATAGGACAATAATCAACCTCAGGGTGGTATGATTCAATGTGACCTGATCAGTGACCTTATCTTACTGTTATTAATCCAAAGTCCATTATTGTCCACATCATTAAGTGTTTTATTCTAAGTAGATGTTTATTTGTCCGTTTATGGTTTGAAGTAAATGATATTCAGTGTCTCTGAAAAAAAGTCCCTCTTTTTTAAACCCTCCAGATGTGAACGAGTGCGAGCTGAGTGATAACCTCTGCAGGAACGGCAAGTGCGTGAACATGGTGGGCTTTTTCCAGTGCTCATGTAACACAGGCTACCAGGCCACTCCTGACAAGCAGGGCTGTGTGGGTGAGTTACTAGTACTGACTATGATTGACATTCATACAACATGTACGTGCACACACACACCAGACACCAGACCTAGGATACTTTATTACTGTATATACTCATTTAAAAGCAGCAAAATTCCATTAGAATTCTTTGAGACACTTGAGTGTGTTGTTGATGTGGTTTGTATGTTTTGATAGATATCGATGAGTGCACAATCATGAACGGAGGCTGTGATACACACTGTACAAACTCAGAGGGCAGCTATGAGTGCAGCTGCAGTGAGGGATATGCCCTGATGCCAGACCTCAGGACCTGTGCTGGTAATTATGCACTCTCAAACACACACACACACACAACCATTAAACAGACAACAATGCACATGAAATTCTGATCTCAGGATAATGCTGATACACACACAAACACACACACACATTCATGCAGTCAGCATGCTTGATTTCTAGACCCATGAATAGGTAATGGTGGTAATGGCTCTCTCTTTCTCTCACACACACACACACACACACACACACACCAGTGCACACGCATAAACAGGTATCCATGTTCATGAAATTCCTGATCCCAAGATCAGTGCTGATACAAATATAGACACATAAACATAACATAAACAAACATACACAGTGCTCCATTAACTCTAACTGCACAACCTTATGACCTGCACAAAAAAAAAAATTATTTACTCATACAGGCACACACCCATGTAATGTGAATGCTTATTGTCTGAACCTGTGCAGTAATGGTGGTACAGACACATGCACTCTTGACCTGTCTTTTTTATCTATTTAGACATTGATGAGTGTGAGGACACTCCAGATATCTGTGATGGTGGTCAGTGCACCAACATCCCCGGAGAGTACCGCTGCCTTTGCTTCGACGGCTTTATGGCCTCCATGGACATGCGCTCATGTGTTGGTGAGAAAGCACTACTAACACACAGACACACACACACACACACACAACATGCACTGTTTTTTTCTTGTTTTTCAAATTTTATGCATGTTTGACCTTTAAGATGTCAACGAGTGTGACTTGAACCCCAACATCTGTCTGCACGGCGACTGTGAAAACACCAAGGGCTCTTTCATCTGTCATTGCCAGCTGGGATACTTTGTGAAGAAAGGCTCTACTGGCTGTACAGGTATGTGTGAACATTTGTAGCTTGATGCATACATGTACAAACATTTGTTTGTATCTGGAACTGTAAGTGTATCTGTTTTCATTTACTTAAATGAAACATATATGATTTGTTTTAATTAATGTCTACTGCATTTTCAATACATGTGTTTTTATCTAGATATCAACGAGTGTGAGATCGGTGCTCATAACTGTGACATGCATGCCGCCTGCGTCAACGTCCCTGGGAGCTTTAAATGCCGTTGCAGGGATGGCTGGGTGGGAGATGGAATTAAATGTGTAGGTGAGGGACTGTGCTGCAGAACATGCCAATAAAGACTAAACATTCCACACAATCACCAATCCACAAATTTCTGTCACATTTTAGAGGTAGCTACAGCTCCTTTTCTTCTCTAGTTTCTCTGTGAACTCCAACCTTGTGGTGTGTGTCCGTAGATTTGGACGAGTGCTCAACAGAGGACCATAGCTGCAACCCCAACGCTGATTGTGTCAACACTCCTGGCTCATACCGCTGCGCCTGCAAGGAGGGTTTTAA
This sequence comes from Leiocassis micropogon, assembly GCA_028565275.1. Taxonomy (NCBI): domain Eukaryota; kingdom Metazoa; phylum Chordata; class Actinopteri; order Siluriformes; family Bagridae; genus Leiocassis; species Leiocassis micropogon. The sequence continues at coordinate 13,919,410 of JAOVVA010000004.1, read as the reverse complement.
CGGAGATGGCTTCTCCTGCTCTGGTACAGGAAACATTACTCACCATGTCCTCTGAGACAGGACTTCTTTTAACCATTGCATTTATTATGTTCTAATAGAAAATGGCTAATTGACACCATTAGGCCGCAGGCAGAAGTTCAGTCGAAGCTTAAACAAGTGATCTCACTTCCATTTCATTTATATTATCATAAACTGCAGATTGCAAACTTCTCTATTAACAAAAACACTGACACTGGAGTCTTCTTCTATTTCAATTATGTTAGGCTTGAATGAATCAGTGTACTCGAAGCTGTATGCTTGTTTATTCAGTCATGCAAATCGATGTGTAAAAGATCACTCACTCTGCTTTTGCCTCTCAGATACCGACGAGTGTGCAGATAACGTCAACCTGTGTGAGAACGGTCAGTGTCTGAACACCCCTGGAGGCTACCGCTGCGAGTGTGAGATGGGCTTCACTCCTACTGAGGACAGCAAGACATGCCAGGGTATACACACATGCACACACACACGTCCACTCACGTATATATTTTCTATATATGGACTACACATATATATGAACACTATTTTCTCTATACACAGACATAGATGAATGCAACTTCCAGAACATTTGTGTGTTTGGAACATGCCAAAATCTGCCCGGGATGTTCCGCTGTGTGTGTGACGATGGATACGAACTGGACCGCAGTGGAGGCAACTGCACAGGTGAGAGCAAATACTGCAGGTTAATACACTGGACTAAAGGCACTGTGGAGTGCAGTACTCCTGTCTTGAATTCTGCTATGCCTAAAGAAATTCATCCACGTCACAGTCACATAAACGGGGCATAAACATAGAAGGGAACTTTTCTGCCTGTGAAACATCACCTCATATTTGTGTAGTCCAGTACACTCATGTGTAAAAGTTAGTGCCCCCTTTATTACTTCTATTTTTTCACCATTCCATTAGTTATTTAACAAAAATTAAGGCAAAAAACATGTGGGCAATACAAAGTACCCACTGATTCCATAGCTTGTAGATCGACTTTTAGCAGCAATAACATGCTAATATTTTCCTGTATGACTTTGCCAGTGTTTTACATTGTTTTGGTCTATTCTTCTTTACAACTAATCTTCTTTACAACCCTACCCTAAGCCTAGTTCATGAAGGTTTTTGTGCATTCTATTATGCGTACATCCATGTTCTTTTTAGACAAAAGAGGTTTCTCCTGGCAACCCTTTAACCAAACCACACTTTTTCAGTCTTCTTGTACTTGTGCCGTCATGGACTAACATGTTCGGATGAGGTCTGCAGAGTCTTAGATATAGCGCTTGGTTTTTTTTCTGAGCATTGCACAGTCTGAGCTTGGAGTGAATGTACTGGGACTGGAAAGATTGGCAACTGTCCTGAATGCTTTTCACTTAATTTTCACTTAATAATCTTTCTCACTGTAGACCGTTGAACTCCAAATTGTTTAGAAATGGTTTTCTAATCTTTTCTCTCTGAGACCATTTCTTACATGTCTTTCCCTCTCGACATTGTGTTAACAAACCTGAATGCTCCAGACCAGCAAACTGCCAAAATGTAATTATTAGGAGCTGCTACAATCAAAAGATTTTAAATATGTTGTTACATATAGAATTTGTCTATTTTTTGACTATAAATTGTACACATGACTATATATTGTATATTCTGTATACTGTAGGCTATAAAACATGAATGACGCTATGTTATATAGGTTTTAGCACCAACCAGAACATACAGTCAGTTCTTGCAGAGCTCTAATGAAGCTCCTTTCCATTATCCTTGTACCAGATCATTCACATCAGAACAACCAGGGCCATTTATAGTTGCATTTTACTTCTGGCCACAAAAACAGTATTTTTCTCTGGACCAGGAACTGTTTTTTTTTTTTTTTTTTTTGTTTGGGCATGTAATCTACAGTATAGACCTACAGTAAATCTCTCTCTCTCTCTCTCTCTCTCTCTCTCTCTCTCTCAGATGTGAATGAGTGTGCTGACCCAGTGAACTGCATTAATGGCCTGTGTGTGAACATGCCAGGAAGCTACATGTGTAACTGCCCACCAGACTTTGAGCTCAACCCCACAGGAGTGGGCTGTGTCGGTAAGTGTGTCAATCAACAAGTTACATCCCTGAACCAAAACAGCAACCAGTAATATCTCACCCAGCGCTCATATCAGCAAATCAAATCTAAGTCACTTTACCCATAGTAGTGATGGGAGTAGGTAACCCAATAAGTAAACCAATCAATGATCGATTAAGAATCAGTTTAACTGCACAGTACAATGCTTGTACAAAGGTTTTTTCAAGTCCGTCAATCAAAATTTAGGTGCATATAAGTACATAACCATAGGTCTCTGTCGTTATAAATTTTCCTGCTCCGCACACCGATCGTAAAGTTTGTCACTGAGAGCTAAACTTAGTTGGTATCTTTCAAAGTTACAGTGTATTTAGAACACCTTTAACTCTTCTCTTTCCTATTGGCACCCTTCATTTAAAATGAATAAATAGACACTATGTGATAAAGTGATGCAGGGACATTTTGCATGTATGTGTGTGTATGCAGAATATGTTATCATTATTTTTTTCATTTAGTCTGTAGAACTGCAACATCACCCGATTGTATCAGCACCAAGACACTTATCTGCACTTAGAGATTTTTGTCCAGAACAGTTTTTTTTTTTTTTGTTTTTTTTTTGAGAATGACATTGTATAAAGCCTTGGAATGAGGCACTGAAAAGAATTTGCAGTTTAATATTTGGGCTATCTGGAGTTTAATGTGTGTGCATGTGTGTGCCACTTGTGTTTTTTTTTCTCCAGACACTCGGGTGGGTAACTGTTTCCTGGACACTTTGGATCGGGGTGATGGCGGCATTTCATGCAGTGCTGAGATTGGAGTGGGCGTGTCCCGAGCCTCATGTTGCTGCTCTAAGGGCGGAGCTTGGGGGAATCCATGTGAACTCTGTCCCATGATCAACTCCAGTATGTCCTTTCAGCTTTTCATGAACACAACTCACCACCAACAACTAAAAAAATATAATAATAATAAATCAATAAGCATAAAAACAAAAAAAGAAGTTATATAAATCATCTAACATATTAGAAATTTATATAGGGTAATATTTAAGTAAATAATAATAATAATAATAATAATCATCATCATAGTGAAACACCCTTACTTATGTAGCACTTTCCATAAATTAAAATGTACCTGAAAATTAGTTCAGAAAGTCATATGAGGTGGGTGTATGAAAGGCTAGTTTAGGCCTGTGTGTGTTTGTTGTGTTATTTGAAGCAAATCATGAGGAAATTAAAAAAAATTCTCTCTCTATGTAGCTGAATACAAAACTTTGTGCCCTGGAGGAGAAGGCTTCCGACCCAACCCGATCACAGTCATTCTGGAAGGTAAGAATGTGTGTGTTTGTGTGTGTCTATGTATTCTGAGTGTCCTTGCTGTATTAATTAGTGCAGTCTGCAGTATCCATGCCACAGCTATGCCTGATGACTGCTAATGGCTTTACTCTCTCCACTCTGATGCTCTCATTAATAGTTCATTGTTCTCTCTTTCTGAACAGACATAGATGAATGCCAGGAACTGCCCGGCCTGTGTCAGGGGGGCAACTGTGTCAACACTTTTGGCAGTTTCCAGTGTGAATGCCCGGCTGGATACTTCCTAAACGAGGAGACACGCATCTGTGAAGGTGACGATACTAAAAGCCATCACGTTATTGTTCATTAGTTCATTTTTTAAAGTTATAGTTAAGTTAAATTAAAATTTACCCTTTTCACAATATTTTTATTGATTTTAAACAGAGATATAACAAAGTAAACATGTAGTCTGAATAATGTGTTGTAATCGTCTGGAAGTATTTATTTTCTCATGACAAGAGATCCAAAGAGCACTCACTGCAGATCCATGGAAAGAATTACAAAAGATGATATTACACCAGCCATCAAATAAGTTAATAATAATAAACAAATTCTTTCATTGCAATTTTGTTGTTCCAGACATTGATGAGTGCTCAACCCACATTGGGATCTGTGGCCCAGGAACATGTTACAACACACTGGGCAACTACACATGCATCTGCCCTCCCGAGTACATGCAGGTCAATGGGGGCAACAACTGCATGGGTAAAGTGCTTATTTACCATAAAAACAGTTATCTAATAATTATCTAATAATATTATCTAATAATAATAATAATAATAATAATGTTCTCATTTCTGTGATGTTATCTGGCCTTTTACAGACATGAGGAAAAGTGTGTGCTACCATAATTTTAATGACACGTGTGAGAACGAGTTGTCCTTTAACATGACGAAGAAGATGTGCTGTTGCGCCTACAATGTAGGAAAAGCCTGGAACAAGCCGTGTGAACCATGTCCGACCCCAGCTACCTGTAAGTGTCCATATAACAATCTAGTGACTAGTTAGTAGGCTTGTGCATCATCAACCATCGTTTTACAAAACATGCCCCCTCCCAAAAACAGATTTTAAATTGGAAACACAAAATAAGTGGCTGAGCTGTGATGTTGGGTTATGATACTAATTTGGGCAGTTCTGGTTGTAGACATACAGTACTGTGCAAAGGTCCTGAGCCACCTCTCACCTCTTCATAGTAAATTAAATTAAATTATTTAAATTCTGTATTAAAAATGGGAACAAATATTTAATTTAAACAGGCTGCTAAATCAAAGTTTATGTAACAACCTTAGCAGCAAAATCACTTCCCCTCTCGTCTGTTCCAACCACTCAGCATTCAACATCACCAGTATACTAATCACCGGCCTGATCATTTGTCATATTCTGCACCTGTTTCTCACTGGTTTATGCCTTAGGTTCGAATTTTTGTATGCTTGAATGATTTATAGATCACTGTGTGGCTTAACAAACATTCCTCTGAAACTGGTCAGGTACAGGGACTAGACTGAAAATGAAAGCCAAAAACCTGCCCAATATGAGAGCCAAAAAATCCTTCGCAAAGTCTGGAGAACTATTGCTTAAGACTACATTAAAATTCAAGAAAGTCTGGTGCTTTGGAAGCAAAATATGAAGACATGATTTTATTTTCCATGTTAGCGGAATGTTTCATGTTCTGGGGAACAGCATCATGGGAACACAGATTTATGCAGCGCTGACCTCATATTTGGTTGAAATATGAAACCTCTGAGCATTTTATGAACGTTAGGAATGAGTTCACAAATTCTTACCGGAACAGCTGCCAACCAATGATGAATACTCTGATTGTCTCTAATTGCTGCTGCTGTCTTTTACACACTAATGTTTGTGTTGCTGCCTTGAATAGCTGAGTATGAGCTCCTGTGTGGGAACCCAGCTCCAGGCTTTATCATCGACATCCACACTGGAAAACCCATCGGTAAGACAGAATGTAGAGTTCTGTCCCTAGAATTTATAAAGCAATGCCCGTCGCCACATGATGCGTAAACTGAAATGTGTGTCATGATCCAGATATTGACGAGTGCAGGGAGATTCCTGGGATATGTGCCCATGGAGCGTGCATCAATCAGATCGGCAGCTTCCGCTGCGAGTGTCCTATGGGCTTCAGCTACAACAACATCCTGCTGGTTTGTGAAGGTACACTCATGCTCAGATTACACAAACTTATGTACACAGCCCACCCAGTGGATCTGTAAGTACACAAACACTGTTCTATCAATTGACAGTTATGTCTCTCATGACTGATTGTACCACTTGCTGTTTGTCTTTTCTTCCGCAAATCCTTTTTTCAGATATCGATGAGTGTAACAGCGGGGACAACCTGTGTCAACGCAATGCCAACTGCAACAACATCCCCGGCAGTTTCCGCTGCGAGTGCTCTCCCGGCTTCAAGCTGTCCCCCAGTGGAGCGTGTGTGGGTGAGTCCTCTGCTTACTAAATCCACATAGGGTTTTTATACCATTTTTATATTGAAGTAGTTCTTTTAGCAGCACAGTTACAAGTTGGTGCATCAGTTACATTGTTTACCGTGGGTTTGATGAATGAATGAACGACACTTTTTTCCTGCAGACCGTAATGAATGTCTGGAAATTCCCAACGTGTGCAGCCATGGTGAATGCATCGACACGCAGGGCAGCTACCGTTGTCTGTGCCACAATGGTTTTAAGGCCACAGCTGACCTCACAATGTGCATGGGTGAGTGTGTGTACACGACTTTGAATTAGACTAATGCTCTTCAGTCCAGCTTTTGCCAAACATTCATAACCCAAATCAATAATTAGATAATGAGATAATGACCTGAATTCATGTGGTAATCTCTCTCTGACCTTCTTTCCCTTGCATTCATTCTCTCGTTATCAGATATTGATGAGTGCGAGCGGCAGCCATGTGGAAACGGGACATGTAAGAACACTGTGGGCTCCTATAACTGTCTTTGCTTCCCAGGCTTTGAGCTCACACATAATAACGACTGCATGGGTGAGTCTCTTAAACATTGTAACAGTTTGTAACATTTATTATATCCCCAAACATCAGAAAACCTTTGGCAAATGCTTCTTAAAATCACTCATTTTCTATCTCTGAAAAAACTCAGTTTGTTTTATCTCTCAGAGTTAGTTAGGTGTCAGGGATGAGCAAACGGACGCAAATACAGCTCAGAAACATATTCAATTTTATTAATGAAGTGTGAGAGAACAAACACACATCTCTGAATGGTAAACATTAAGCAGGTGATCGTTAAACAGAATGAATTAGGCGAGAAATAAAGAGCTGATTCAACCTTTCAGAAATGTTGAAATAGGAACTATGTAAACAATAAAAAATAAAAGCTTGGTAACAACAGCCAATAACCCCTGAGCGTATACTTCACAGTGTGAATGTGAACCGAGCATCCTCGTATACTGTGATGGTAAGTGAGTCCAGGTGTGTGTAATCAGTAAAACAAACTGGAACAGTCTCTGTGTATTGCAGTCTGTGACGGCCATACTGACATTAGCGTCTCAGACATTATGGTACAAGTCTCTGAGAGATGTTTTAAAATATGTTGTTATATTTCCAAGTTTTTACTGTTTTATGAGGGTGTTTTTTGTGTGTCTCTAAGAGTTTGTTTCATCTCTCAGGTGTTATTTTATATCTCTAAGAATGTGTTTGTGTTTCTGTGCAGATGTGGATGAGTGCACTACTCTGGCTGGTCAAGTATGCAGATATGGGCAGTGTATCAACAGTCTGGGCTCCTTCCAGTGTCTATGTCTGGAGGGCTATGAGCTCACCCCTGACTCTAAGAACTGCGTTGGTAAGTCAATAGCATTATCATACTTTCACAATACAGTATACAGTGCCTAATTTACTACAATGTTCTGTGCAAAACTTGGTTTCCCCATGGTTTCTGGATAGAAACTCATTTTTGTTCCATAAACATTTCAATAAACAATAAATCACAAAGCCTAGACGGATAAATCTAGTAAGCTCAGAAGTTTGTCTTCTCAGTACTGTGCACTAGATATTTGATATTTATATTTATGTTTATTTAAAAAATTACTCCTTTAAATGTGCAGTAACGTAAAAGTCTGTACATGTGTACTTCATTAAACTAATCCATAACACAGACTCAAGCAGTTTGTGTGAGCACTTCATAATCAGTTGAATGAGAGCAACTGTCAGAAGAGCTGAAAGTAGAAATCTTGACTTTTTACAGAGCTAGAGTAAAGCATAAAATATAATCAGGAATTCATTGTAGGTTATTGAAATGTGTGAGACTTCAGTGTGTGGGAATTAAGGACACAGGACATGTATGGAAAAGCTTGGAAATTTGACAACATTAGTTGAGAATAAAAATCTAGATACATATTTAGTTGTGGTAATCTACTGTAGACTAAATTCTAAATCAATTTTCTGCATTAATACAGCCTTCATAAAGATAAACTAAATATAGTATGTAATGCAGATTCAAATTCATAATCTTAGAAAAAAACAACATAGACAACTGACAGATAGTCATGTACAGGTGTTTAAAACATGTAAAAACAACTTAGAAACATCCAAAGCAATGGGAGGATAAGCCCATTTTACAGTTTTTTTGGAGCAATTATTATTTCTACAGGTCTAAAATCACAGTTCATGGTGCAGTTTGTAAGGTGTTATTTTGCTTGCAGACATTAACGAGTGTGTGACGTACCCGGGCACCTGCTCACCTGGAACCTGTCAGAACCTGGATGGATCGTTCCGCTGTATCTGTCCTCCGGGTTACGAGTTACAGAATGAGAACTGTATTGGTGAGCCTGCCTCTATCTCTTATACGACACATACAAGATTAAGAGCTCTCTTTTACACTATGTGTCTCTTCCTTTTTCACATAATTTTTCCTCAGACATTGACGAGTGTGAATCACAGCCCAACCTCTGTCTGTTTGGCCAATGTTTTAACACACCGGGAAGCTTCCAGTGTACCTGCCAGCCAGGTTTTGTTCTGTCTGATAACAAGCGTCGCTGCTTTGGTGAGTGTAACCTGTTGCACATTTGACAAGTATTTGCTATCAGACATGATTTCGGTAAACAAGTAAACCCTATAAAATAACCACAGCTATAGAAGTTTTGAGGCAGATTTGCAAATATGAAATCCCTTTAGTGATTTTATATTAAAAACAACCTTCTCCTCAAGCCAGAGTCTTGATTATAATACAGCATAATTAGAAGTTTTGCAATAATTTTTCCTGCTTTTCCCTCTCTCTCGTAGACACTCGCAAGAGCTTTTGCTTTACACGTTTCGAGGCCAGCAAATGCTCCGTTCCCAAACCTCAGAACATCAGCAAGGCTGACTGCTGCTGCAGCCTGATGCCCGGCGAGGGCTGGGGTGACCCGTGTGAGCTCTGCCCCCAGGAGGGCCAAGGTACTGACTATCACAGATAGCTACACACAATAGACATCCTGAAAATAAATAATGAAAGTAAATGCAATGATGACTATAGCATATACCATATACATTTCTAACAACCTAATTTACATTAACGATCCCATTTTGATCTTTGTCATGGGGTTTGTTGACTCTCTGCAGCTGCGTTTAAACAGCTGTGTCCTTACGGTCATGGAGCTGTGCCTGGACTAGGGGAAGGCCGTGTCGGTAAGATGCCCATAACAAACTACACAATATGCATACATAGTGATCACAGAACCAAACAGCAAATGCAAATGCAGATTTATCATTTAGCAGGTTGAACTGTTGCTAGGCAACAGGGAAATATGGATGCTATGCAGAAATTAGATAATGACCGAATATAATATTAAAATAGAGTGAATGTGAAAATGAGAGGAACTGTCTTGGATTGTAGCATTGTATAATGTGTTTATTAGGAAAAGGGTCTGACCAGTCATCTGAGTAATATAAACATATCAAGTTGTTACAAGCTGTGAACTGATACTTGAGAGGGATCTTCTGAACACATTAAAGCATTTGAATATAGGACACAGTTTATTTGTGTAGAAAGTTAACAGCAATACTGTAATGTACAAAAAGTTCAAGGCGATATTCTTACTGGCCCCAATCAGAATAGAAAATCATGAAAATGATGAAAGAAATCAAGAATAAATGTATGAATTATTAAACTAGCACTTCTTAATCTAGGCATACACGACAGCATTTAGATTTTACAGTATAAGGCTCCAGACTACTTGCTGTTTCAATTATTAATTGATCTATATAATGCCAGTTAAGTTTAGACACCTCTCCTAATTCCATGATATTTCCTTGTGCCAGTCCCAAAGCAATTTACAAAAACAAAAAAAAGCAGCATTTTTGAAAGGCAGTATTGCAAATTATATTTTTAATGGTACTTTTTTCAAGCTATATGATTATTGTAGACTGAAGATACTTAAAAAATAACCAGCTGCGGCTTTAGTGTGTTTAATAAAGTGTTTAGAATACATACTTTTTTGTATGGAATCAAACTCCTATATGTGTATTATAAATATTTTTTTAAAGAAAATACAGAAGATATCCTGACATAAGCAGTAAGGTCTACTGATAATTCTACTAGAGTATTTGTGTTTCCGACCCGGAAATTCACTTCCATTTCTGAAAATTTATCACCTTTGTGCGTCCAGTATTATACACCTTGCCTCTTCCCCTTGTACAGATATGAATGAGTGTTTGGATAACCCATGTAAAAATGGTGCCTGCATCAACACTGACGGTTCTTTCCGCTGTGAATGTCCCTTCGGCTACAACCTGGATTACACTGGAATCGAATGTGTGGGTGAGTTCATCGACACACAAACTTAAATGCCCAAACATACTTGTAGGTTCATATCAACATAAGATATGTACAGTGTATGCAGCTAACATAACAAATGCACACACAACCTAACAAAAGTCAGTTGATTCAGATCACTAGTGAGACACTTCACGTTTTCTTTCTTTGTGTTTTAGACTGACTTAAATAATTTAAAAAGTTTGAGTGCTATTATTTTCTATTTCTTTTTATAACTATCTTCTTCTCTTTTATGTAAAGCACTTTGAATTACCATTGTGTATGAAATGTGATATACAAATAAACTTGCCTTGCCTTGCCTTGCCTAGATACGGACGAGTGTTCGATCGGGAACCCATGCGGTAACGGAACCTGCACAAATGTGGTGGGAGGCTTTGAGTGTTCCTGTCAAGAGGGTTTTGAACCTGGTCCCATGATGACTTGCGAAGGTGTGTGCATCCTAACATAATGGCATGTAATAATAATAATAACAATGATAATAACAAAGTATAATCACACATGAATAAATGAGTGAGATGTGTAACCTTTCCTTTATATGGTATAAGGTTTACAGGCAATATACTGTGGGTTTTTTTTATCACATTTTAGTGTTTTAAAGTGATGGAATCTCAAGCAACATGTTTAAGAAATTTTAATATGTAGTTTAACAGCTAAAGCTTGAAATGAAGGATACTGACATTTTCTCTGACAAAATTCTGCAGCTTCAGAAATAAACCTTTTATAAATGCAAATCCATGTTCAGGATCATGCAACATAAATACTGTTATGTTACAAAAGTAATTGGACAAAGACTTTTAGGCAGTGTATGTGCAGGAAATTATTTGTAAACCAAATGCAGTGAAGTAATAATATACATATTAATCCAGAAAAATCACTTAATATTGAGAATGATAAAAAATAAGTTCCACAAAATGTCTAGTTATATATTCCATTAAAGATTTTTAAATAAACTTTAACTCAACAGAGGCTTACTCACATTCTTCTTCTTTTTCCTCCATTTTTTCAGATATTAATGAGTGTACTTTGAACCCCCTGCTCTGCGCCTTCCGCTGTATGAACACATTCGGCTCGTACGAATGCATGTGTCCTTCAGGCTATGTGCTTCGTGAGGATCAGAGAATGTGTCGAGGTGAGAAAATCTACAGTCCGATACAAGAGACCATCATCTCCAAATACCACTCCACAGCATTTACACTGTTCTAATGTTTCTATAACAGATCACCCTTGTTTACACTTATTTTTTAAAGTTTAGTTTTAAAAACTATCTCTATCTTCATACCTGATTTTTAAGAGGGGCATTCAAATCAAACCGGGATCTTTGATTGTGCAGAATACAGGTAGTCCCTGACTTATGAACATTCGAGTTACGTACCGGTATTTGAAAGCGCAGAGACAACATTTCACTGTGAGATTCATTTCCTGAGGCGCAGTTATAGTTTTTGCCCACATGATGGCAGTGTTAGGAAAGGGGACAGATTGAGTCAAGTGGATTAGTATGCTTTATATTGTATATTTGTATCAAAGCTTTTCAAGACTCACTTTGTCAGACTTACAAACAAATCCGACTTACAGATGTGCTCCTGTAATGGAACCCGTTAATAAGTAGGGGACAACCTGTAATAGAGCACAGTTATGGGAGTAAAAACTCCCTTTATTTAGAAGGTTATCGCAGTATGGCGGAGCCATGATTAGAATGCTGCCCCCCAGGAACTTGAATGGCTCAAACATGACGAAATAGCTTAGAGAGAGGTCAGGTGATGTGGCAATAACTCCCAACAAGTTATTCTAATATATATATCAAGGTTGCTAAGGGTGAAGATGTAGTAATTGTGTGGAATGACTAATTATTGACTAATAATTTAGTGGAGTGTTGAATGGCATGTGGTTAATAGAAGTACTGCATATTGCAAATGTTAAGTGGTGAAAAGACATAAGTCAAATAAGTAAATAAATAAATGATGTACATACTAAGTCAGCGAGTAAATAAGTAAATATTGCAAGTGCTCCGAAGTGAGTACATACAGGATAAATATTGCACACACTTCAGTGAAGCCATGATTGCACATAATCCAGTTTGTAAGTAAATAAGTAAATGTTGCACATTACTACAATACTGTATAAGTAAATCATAAAATGTCTAACACCAGTATTTAATGTTCACTCTCTCTCTAGACCAGGATGAGTGTTCTGAGGGAATGGATGACTGTGAAAGCAGGGGCATGGTCTGCAAAAACCTCATCGGCACCTTCATGTGTATCTGTCCACCAGGAATGACTCGACGCCCAGATGGGGAGGGCTGTATGGGTGAGTGTGTGTGTGTGTGTGTGTGTGTGTGTGCATTTTAAGAGAAGATTAAGCAAGTGCTGTAGACTTAAGGAGAGCATATAGCTTAAATATGAAATGACAGTAAGGCACCATCCCAGCTTTGAAGAAAGGTACAGTTTTAATATGCTCTCTTATGTTAGTGAAGGTCAACATTCTCCTATCAACTTTCAAATTTAATTCTATTGAATAATTTAAACTTTTATAATTGTCCGTATAATTTTGTTAATAACGAAAGCGAATGCATTTGAACATAGAAAAAGGACAGTCTGTAAAGAAGAGCACAATAAAGGTTTGAATGTTTAAATCAGTTTCTGAGTGAATATTATAAATATGTGTTGTGTGATAATAATAGATATTGTATTGCATAGGTTCCCCCAATGAGTTTCAGATTTTTCTATGTCTTTTTCTTTACTTCGGTTTCTCTTCACTCTCTTCGCTCTCGACCACCCACTCATCCTGACTCACTGTATCTCTCATTCCCCTCCTCTGCATGTCTCCTTGGCAGACCTGAACGAGTGCAGAAGCAAGCCTGGCATCTGCAAGAACGGCCGCTGCGTGAACACGGTGGGCAGCTACCGCTGCGATTGCAACGAAGGATTCGAGTCCAGCTCCACAGGCACCGAGTGCATCGGTAAGAACCTGCCACGAAGGATCACATACTCATGCAGAGTCAACGTATGCTCCCGCTATAACCTGCATGACAGCCATAAACAAATCTTTCACTATTAAGTCTGTGTTTTTGATAATTCTCAAATATGTAGTCAAAAGCCCAGCCTATAGCACACCTCCACAAGTGTTATCTAACACACCCACACAAACACTGACAATAAAAAAAATGCACTAATGAGTTTGCAAAACTGTCTTACAATTCTAAAAACATGTTTATCCTGCCAGTTTTTTTTCTCGCCAAGATTTATCTTATACACATCCTGTGAATTCACACACATTGGAAAAGTGTAAAAAAAATCACATAATTCTACCATACTTCTCACACACCTACAATGATTCACGAATCAGGCGACAGTTGAGAGCAGGGTTGTTATCGGTCACAAAAACAGTTTCTGTGACTTTATGGATTTCAGACACATCCTGTGATTTAACCATATTTTCTAATATAAAAAAATATATATATATTTATTATAAATGTATGACTATGCTATTTTTTATTTATTACTGTACGTCACTGGAAACAGTGGCTAGGAATAAAAGATGAAATCACAGCAACTAGTCTGATCTGTCATCTGTTGTGTTTGCCAGATAATCGTCAGGACTACTGCTTCACTGAAGTTCTGCAGACCATGTGCCAGCAATCGTCTACCAACCGCAACACCGTCACAAAGTCCGAGTGCTGCTGTAACGGAGGCCGTGGCTGGGGACAACAATGTGAGCTCTGCCCCCTGCCTGGGACTGTGCAGTACAAGAAGATGTGTCCACATGGGCCAGGTTACACTACCGATGGCAGAGGTGAGAAGGCATAGTACATTTTATAGGGTTATACAGCAAGGACCTATCACTGTGATGTAGCCTGTAACATAAAATTGCTTTCGCAAGATGTAATTCATGATTGTTAAACTGAATATGACTCTTTGTTATGACAGATATCAACGAGTGTAAGGTTCTGCCCAACCTGTGTAGGAACGGAGAATGTATTAACAGCGTGGGTTCCTTCCGTTGCCACTGCAACGTGGGCTACACCAACGACTTCAGTGGCACCTCCTGCATCGGTACGGCCTTCACTTTTCACTCAGTCATCAGGAACCTAATCATCATGGGTCCTGCAAAGATCTCTAGATTTTTTTTGTGTGTTAAGGTCATGTCAACATTACCACAATTATAAGAACTCTTAAACTTCTTTTTATTTTCCCTTTTCTCCCTTGTACAGTTATGAAACAAACGAAAACTTAATTTGGTATGTGGACTCAATAGTAAAGGTTTTTTCAGGACACATGAAAACATAAAGAATTTTTATTTATAGCAACACGATATTTAGGTTTTACAAATCTTCCAATTAACAAAATGTTCAAATAGTGTAGTCTATTTTATAGGCTTTTGCAATTCATTGTATGTACGTATTTTAACTTATTATTTATCATTTCCTCTTATTGACCCCAACAACACATGGTATAGCTCAGCTTTTTAGGCTTTAACTTTTAAATTCAGTTTTAAGTAAACGGTATGTGTTAGCTAGTGTTTTACTGTTGCAATAGAAACAGCCTATGTTCAAGTTCAAGGAGATGAACAGCTTTAGATAGACTCTCTAACAGTTAGTTTAAAATGAATTAATACTGATTTTGAATTATGTTACTTTTTAAGTAAAAAAGTAAACCATAGTAGAATAAATATTCAGATGCCTCCAATTCACTATACACCTCGCTGTATTGAGAAGGTAAATATACGTTACTCATCATTGTCAGCAGTTATTAATAATAAAAGATGACGAAACTGTCCTGAATTCGGACATTGAACATAAACAATACTAACATTATGCTCTTGCTGCATGTCTTCAGTTGCTGTTTCCCCTGTGTTTCAGATTTGGATGAGTGTTCTCAGTCTCCCAAGCCCTGCAACTTCCTGTGTAAGAACACAGAGGGCAGCTACTTGTGCTCTTGCCCTCGAGGATACATCCTGCAGCCAGATGGAAAGACCTGCAAAGGTGAGTTTCGCCTTCTGCATCGCTTCAGTGCATAAATAAATCTGTGATGTGGCATTTAAAATCTATAAGAGTGTAAGTAATGGTTTATAAACGATGTGACATTTTGACACACAGACTTGGACGAATGCTCCACCAAGCAACACAACTGCCAGTTCCTCTGTGTGAACACCATCGGAGGCTTCACCTGCAAGTGCCCCTCTGGATTTACTCAACACCAAACCGCATGTATCGGTAAGCTTAGCTCCATCCACGTGAGTGTATGTGTGTGCAGAACTGCTAAATATATACATATATCAAGCTAAGGTAAATTAATATTATGAAGTTGATGTTAAAATGATTACCTTGCGTAAGAAAAGGACATAAATTTGACCTTTCATAGTGTATGCACAATGTAGTTTACCAACTCTTTCTGATAGCTTAAAATGATATCCTTATTGGATGTGGATAGGAAATGTATAAGGATAACACTGTTAGGATATTCGTTAGAATAGCAATTGCTTTTCTAACGCAATTGCTTGTTCATTATCATCGTTCTTTTCTGTACCTGAGAATGATGTGGTTCTGACTGCGCTTTTTTACCTGGCAGATAACAACGAGTGTACCAGCCAGCCTAGTGTGTGTGGATCCCGAGCATCCTGTCTCAACTCCCCCGGCAGTTTCTCTTGTGATTGTCAGAAGGGATTCTCTCTGGACACCACTGGAGTGGAGTGTGAAGGTAATGATTACACAGTGTACAGACATTTAACATCAGTGGTTAAGAAACTATCACCACAAGACACAATCAGAGTCATTGACCTTTATAAATTCAGAAAAGGTACAGTAGTAACCGATAGCGGATTCACATTCACTAGATGTGATCAGCTTTGAAAATGTCAGCTAGCTACTTGCCAGGAGATGTGTTCTATAATAAAGAATTATGACACATGCAATAATAAAATATAAATCATAAATAATAAATAAATAAATGATAAATAATAAATGATAGTTGCTTAATATACTGTATATATAATACAACACAAACTTTTTGTAATTTTTTTGGGCTCATTGAAAACTTGAAATTCCTATATGAAAAGAATACATATTACATACATATTCATATAGTTTAGGGTGATTTAAATCTTGAATCTTTGTAAAGCTGCTTTGTAATTGTGTCTGTTGTGGTATATTTTAATATAACAATATAAAAACACTTGTGGCATTGCAGATGTGGACGAGTGCACAGGGAACCACAGATGCCAGCACGGATGTCAGAACATGATGGGTGGGTTCCGCTGCGGCTGCCCTCAAGGCTACGTTCAGCACTACCAGTGGAACCAGTGCGTGGGTGAGTATCCTACAGCACGACTTCTCAAGCCACCTAAAATCAGCCAGCTCCAAAATAGCAATTATTAAGACTAAGAAATGCAATAACACAAAATGAAAGGTAAAATGTGGATTTCAAATCATTTGATTGTACACTATAATACATAATGCGATCTGATATCAAGCATGTGAAAAACTAGCTTCTATGGCGATATTTTTATTTAAAAGTATTTGAATAGGATATTCATATATTTAAAGTATATAGAGGTAATTTTTGTATATTTAATACAATTATATTTTACCTGTTTTTTCCTTGGTTTTGAAATTGCTAAAGGAAAATCAGAACTCCAAGATTTCAAATTTCACAAAACTGTATGTTGAGACAAAAAAACCTAGGCAAAATTCTTTTGGAGTTTATTCTATGTATGTAGCCTGTATAACTGGATGGTTTGGCACCCTGGCATAGCCTCCAGGCTCGCAGGAACCCTGTTTTTCTTTTTTTTTGGCCCCACAATAAATAAATGAGCTGATGTTATAGAAGATTAATCAACACCTCCTGATGTGAGAACTTTGGGACCATAGGATTTGAAAAAAAATTAAAATATATATCTATATATATCTACATATATATATATAATTTAGAGCCAAGATGGTAAATAAAAATGAATTCATTGACTGAAGACTGCGATTGACCAATCAAGAATACCGTTACATTTCACCAGTCAATACAACAACTTTACCATTGTAAAGTTTGTTATGCAGCTTTACTACTTTAGTTCTTTTAGGAATGAGTTGCAGAGGATACACATAAATGAAACAATGTTTTTTCACGAATTTATGCGTAAAATACTCAGGACGCACATGAACAATTATTACTGTTTATTGACTCACTTAATAGTGAACACCTACCTTAGTGTCACTTAATAGTGAACACAAATACAACCGTTATTCAATAATGAATTACTAACTCTCCTCCATCTCTCTGTCTCTTCCTCCTCCCGTTTAGATGAGAACGAGTGTAACGGCAATCAGATGTGTGGCTCAGCCTCATGCTACAACACTCTGGGCAGCTACAAGTGCGTGTGTCCGTCAGGATTTGACTTCCAGCAGAGTGCGGGTGGCTGTCAGGATGTTAACGAGTGCACCATGTCTAGCAACCCCTGTTCTTATGGATGCTCCAACACGGATGGTGGTTACCTGTGCGGTTGCCCAGGCGGCTTCTACAGAGCAGGACAGGGGTAAGAAAAAGAACTAATATTTGTGAGCAAACCTAATGATTGTGATAGTCTTTGTAATAAATTATTCACTGCTGTTTGTAGATTAGAGTTTAATAAAGTTGTGTGTGTTGGTGTATGTAGGCACTGTATCACAGGAGCGGGCTTCCAGGGTCAGTTTGGTTCTGAGGAAGATGAGGACAGCGCTCTTTCACCTGAAGCCTGTTACGAGTGTAAGATTAATGGGAATAAAGGTGGCCGTCACAGGCGCAACGCTGGAGACAATGAACTGAAGGTGTGTTACAGTTTAAACCCCCTTTATCTTTTATTGGCTTCAGCATCTGATTCCACTTACAAGATAACCACAACAATAATAGTTGTTATTATTATAATTATATATTATCTTTTCTTTTTTCATTTTTTCTTCATATTACTTTTTCATTGCTTTTTCATTTTTCTAATCTGTTTTCCCTTTTGGCCTTAAATTTTTTTCCCTCTTTCTTTCTTTCTTTCTTTCTTTCTTTCTTTCTTTCTATTGTTTCTTTTAAAGTGGCTGTAGTGATGTCTGGGCACTGACCCTTTGGCTTTAACCACCGTCTTTTTCCTGTGCTTGCAGGAGACTGTGAGCATGGCCAGTGTAGACACTCAAAACTCCATCCCCATGAACCTGTCTCTGGCCTCGCTGCAGAACAGAGAACCGCTACTGGAGCTGCTTCCAGCCCTGGAGCCTCTGGAGCACCACATCCGATATGTGATCACTCACGGCAACCAGGGCGATCATTTCAGGCTGCTGGAACGGCGTGACGGTAAGACGGTGCTGCGCTTGGGCCGTAAGACTCCCCCGGCTGGCGCGTACCGCCTCGAGATCGCCTCGCTGCCCCTGTACGGCCCACGTCAACTCCGCCAGCTGGAGGACCAGCATGACAGTGACTACCTGCTAGGCGAGATCGGAGATGCGCTGCGCATCAAGCTGCACATTTACCTGCACTGAGTGCTCTCCTGACCTTTGACCCCAGTCCCTACACTATAGAGCTTTATTATGCTGAAGAACTGTCTTCAATCACCACATACGTTTTTTTTTTACTTATTCAGTCTCCCCCTTATACCAAAGCATGACAGTCAAGCCAGGACAGGCATGAAGACAATCAGAAAGCTTAATTAGCCACAAAGGCATTTAAGCAGTTAGTGACAGAAGAAACTGTCAAAATGACCAAAAAAGGGACTTAAGCTGATGCCCAAATCTTTTCCCTGTAATCCAAGACAATACAATATTCGTCTTAGATTATAACGTAGTGACTATATCAGCCTGTAAATGCACATACAGTTAACTTGTGTCTTCTAATATTATGTAATGCATTGATCACATGGCCCGAACAACCACTGACCTTTCTGTAATCTCAGACAACACTGGGGTCAAAGGATATTCCATTCAGTATTGAGTCATTCATTAAGAATTGTACTGTTTTATGTTTTTAAGTCACAAAGGACTGCAACAACCATGTTTCAGGTCAAAATAGAAATGGATCACGTCAAGGCTGGTCAAGCCTGCTCCTCTAGGTCTGCCTAACCCTGGTATTTAATTCTGGACCTAATCCAACAGCTACACATTTAGAGCCAGTGTTGGATCAGAGTCAGAACCGAAATCTGTCCAAAGGTAGAGCTTAAGGAGTAAAATTGGCCACGCCTTAATGGAGTCACATACTGCTTTTACCTCTTCAAGAAGTGGTTTCTGGTCCCAGGTCTGGACGTTTCAGGAGAATGTTGCATCTGCTGCCATGTCCGTAATACCTCAACCATACACATCTTCAAGGTGCAGTTTGTAATTTGTGAAAATCAGAATATTAGAAAGGTACCTCCAGATAACTGTGATTTCACTAATAATGCCATGTAATGAATCTTTGGCCAAGCTTTACTTCAGGCTACTGTTTACATTTTTCTGGCCCAGAATAAGCTCCACCTTAAACCAAAGCCATTAGCCTTAAAATGCATATTAGAAGGAAATCATAGTTTCATAAGAGGTTCTTGGAAATCAGGTGTAGGCTTCTCAATGATTTCAGTGTCATTGTAATTTACTTCACAAGTTAAAACATCACTAAAAATGACAAACCACCCCTTTAAAGTCGTCATTGTTAGGCATCAAACCTGCTTTCTGTTAAATCAGGGAGATCGATATGCAATATGGCTACACACACGCTGTTCTGTCATTAAACCTTAAATGCTACAGGGGTACAGTAGCAGATTTTTCTGACACACTCCAGACCACATCACACACTTAACAACATCTGTTCATCTGTTAGCTTACATTTCTGTTTTCTCTCAAGGAATAAAAAGGTGCTAAGTGACTCCACCAGTGCTACAGAAATACAGTCTCAAGTTACAGATTGCAGTCGTGATCTTTATATTAGAGGCTTGTGTTTGTCTTTTTGTCTTTTAATTTTTTTGTATTGTCTCAATGCTGAAAACCAATATTATCAAACTCGCTTTTCAAAAATTAAATTGTATATTTTAAAAGTGAAATGTAGATTTTTTCCAATGTCAATCTTTTCCTTAAGCATCAAGGCTGACAAAACCAAACAGAACACAGAATAGACTTAAAAGTGCTGTTGACTTTGTGTCCATAATTAATAATGGCGTCCTTGATGGCTGCCAGACACTGAGTGACACCCATCATTGTTTACAAGGCGTTGTCCTCTACGTGACACTCATTGAATTAATGCCAGTATGGTGTTAGTGTGATATGGGTGTATCAAGGACCTGCACATTCAGCATTATTGCACTGTGTCTGGTGCAGCCTGACTGCAGTGTCTGGTCCTTTCTCTCTGGTGCTAAAAATCATTACATCTTCAATCCTGAACATCAAGGTTACTGCACTGTTAAAAAAAAAAGCGAAAAAACAAACAAACAAAAAAAAAAAACAGCCTGAGCTATATTTATGCATTAACCATTTGTCTAACATGGGAACTTTGTATACTTTTGTATCTTTTTTGTAATGTTTTTAATCATAATTTTATTTGCCACTACATGTAAAAGAACGAATGTGTGTGTGTACTGTATTTCAACATCATTAGCAAACTTGAAATATCTCAGTCATAGTCACGCTGTCACAACTGAACAAATTTCATCTGTGGTGCTCATGATATCACTGTTTCAATCAAAACACAAGCACACACACTGCAGTATTTTGTGAGCACATAGGAATATAAGAATGAGGCTGTATCTGAGCATCCACAGCACTCTGGAAATAAAAGTATTCTTAGAAATATTTGATCAGTTACATTGGTCATATAATGCCATTATTTTTTACCAATCTGTAAAACACACCAAATGGCAATAAAGCAATGGGTTATGTTTTTAAATACTTTGATGTGTGTGTCAGTTTGTTGACCATCGAGGCCATGTTTTATCTTGAATATCTGGGGAAATATTAAATTTATGGTCAATAAAGAATGAAATGTGCTGTTCTTCACGCAGGGTACTAATAGTGCAGATGCTGAACTGCAGTTTACCAGTAAACTGAAGTATTACTCCGGCCCCAAAAACATACAGTGAAAAAGTGTTTGTCCCCTATCTGAATTTTTTTATGGCATATTATGTTTGTCTTTTTATCTATATTTTTCAATTTTTTGCATATTTGTCACAAACTGAGATCATCAAACTAATTTTCATAGTACAAAACCATAACCCGAGTAAATAGAAAATGCAGTTTTTAAACTGAGATGTCATTTATTAAGGGAAAAAAGCTACCAGACCTGTTGAATCAAGAAATCACTTTGATAGAACCTGTTAGTGAAGCATGCTAAAAGATCTAAAAAAGCAACAAGAACAAATTCAAGAACAGATGACGAAGTCATAGACATGTATCAGTCTGGAAAGGGTTACAAAGTCATTTCTAATTTCTTTCAAAGTGAAAGCAATTATCCACAAATGGAGAAAACTTGGAACAGTGATAAACCTTTCCAGGAATGGCCGGCGTACCAAAATTACCCCAAGATCACAAAGATGACTCATCCAGGAGCTCATAAAAAAAACCCAGAACAACGTCTAAAGAACTGCAGGCCTCCCTTGCCTCAGTTAAGGTCAGTGTTCATGATTCAACAATATGAAATAGACTGGGCAAAAATGGCATCCATGGGAGAGTTTCAAGGTGGAAGCAACTGCTAACCAAAAAGAACACAAAGGCTCGTCTCACATCAGCCAAAATATATCTTGATATTTCCAAGACTTTAGGACAAATATTGTGCAGACTGATGAGGCAAAAGTTGAATGTAAAAAAACTAACACAACGTTTCATAAAAATATCATCATATCGACAGTCAAATATGGTTTGGGTAGTGTGATGGTCTGGGGCAGCTTTTCAGCTTCAGGGCCTGGACAACTTGCCATAATTGATGGAACCATGAACTCTGCGCTCTAACAGAAAATCCTGAAGGAGAATGCCTGGCCATCAGTTAGTGACCTTACGCTCAAGTGCACTTGGATTATGCAGCAGGAAAATAATCCAAAACACACCAACAAGCCTACCTCTAAATGGCTAAAATAAATAAATAAAAATTGTGTGTGTGTGTGTGAAATACTCATTGCCAGTTATTGCAAATGCTTGATTGCATTTGTTGCCGCCTTCTACTTTGTTGCTTTTTTACATAGGGCCAGGCAGATTTGGACATCATTTAAAAACTGCTTTTTGTATTTACTCGAGTTATCTTTGTGTAATATTAAAATTTGTTTAATGATCTGAATCATTTACAGTATGGGTGCAAATACGTTTTTTACAACACTGTAGGTACTTTGTTTCTACTGGAAAATAACCAACTTCTGTGTGGTACAGTTTACACATTAGGTTGCATTACACCATCCCAAATTTTTTTTCCTGTTACAGCATTCTCCATTGTGTTTTATTCCTTGCTTAAATAAGCAGTTTTGTTAATTATGCCCCTTGAAAGGCCCTGTTATAATCAGAATTACTTACCACAATTCTGCCTTTGAATTTTGGGTCTGATGACATTGTGCATAGACACACAAAATGTTCCTTTGAAGGAACATTGGCTGTTTCCGCTCTATAATGTACTTCTGCTTGGTTTTATAGATAACAGTGTGTCATTACAGTTCTAGTCTCTTTGATATAGCAAACAGCTCAACACATTTTGAGGTGAGTGTGTAATGATGAGTCATGCCTCACTTACTTGGTAACTCTGGTCCAATGTAAAACTGAAAAAGCAAACCCCAGACATGAAATGTGTTGGATTCTTTCAGGTGGTGAAGCTGTTGAAAATTGCTCACTGATAATGTAGAAAGTGTATGGTGTCATATTCATTTTATTACTGAATATTTCTAAGGCATAAAGTGAATAAAACCCCACTTTATTTGACACTATTGCCCCAGCTTAGCAAAAACAAAGGACTTAGGAAAATATCCAATCTGCTTACAGTACAAATATCAAAAACACACCTAAGCAACACATTATGTTTTTTTTTCCTTGATCCAGTGAGACATTGCGCTAGAAATCTTAAACTGAATACATACAGTACAGTATTAGCAAAATGAGACTCCAAATCTGAGTCTGAATACAAAAATAAAGCACTTTCATTAGTTCTAAAACTCACACAGTTACTCACTACACAGTCACAGAGCTCGGAAGTTCGGCTACGGCTAATGACCACACAACATAACACTGCATAAATATACATATATAGATAGATAGTTAGATAGATAATAGATAGATATGGCTTATAAATGATACAAATACACTGAAATACACTGCAGCAATATCACATTTCTGACATCTTAAAGGGGATTCTGCTCCTGTAAACACCAAGGAAACAACACACACCATCAGGAAACAAAGAAGAGTGCTACTTACGGGTGGTTGAAGGCAACAATTTGAGGGGAATTTCACATAGCAGGTGAACAGTGTTTACATGTTAGGTGCACATATTAGTTGATTATCAATTTTATTCAAAAGTGATTTTAATATAGTTTGTAAATAGGATTATTCAGTGTCTATTACAGCAGTCTGGTGATGCACTGGACTGGAAAGTAGCCTTACGTAGCAGTCACACTGCATTTTATTTTAACAGAGCAGAAAGGTAAGTATGGCAGTCCTGTGTGAGGTTCTTGTCTTATACTGTATGCTAGCAGTTACTAAGCTAAGTGACGAGTCAAATCGGTAGATTGAACCGGTCTGATGGAAAATCCAGTGCTTACAAATAGCTAGCAATGTTTTTAATGCTAAGCAAAACTAGCTATAGCTGCGATTATCAAAGTCTGTCCTTTTGGGAAGTGCACTGCCTTTTATTTCCTTTTCAGCTAGGCACATGTATTTGCCTGTGGTCTGAAAACTACTTTAAAATGGTCAATATTATCTGTCAGTTGATTAAATTAATTAGTTAAAAAGGGGGTGGCTCTTTTGTGAATGAGGCAGGGTTTAGCTGATGAGCTTGGAACCATAAATCCCAAGTGACCCACATTTGAACTTTGAAACCTGATGAGCGATCTAGTAACCTGAATTTTGAGAATTTACTTTATGTATTTCTTCTTACACAAAATAAAATATTGTTGAACTGAATACAAGAGCCAATTCACATGTTTAGAGTGCAAATCGATGCGATTGCCATCAATATCAAGATGACAGTATATACCAAACAACCTCTGTGCTTATTGTAAATGGCCTGGAACTCTCCCTGTGGTTTCTTTGATATCTATCTGTAAGTTTGGATGGATTTTTTTTTTTTACTTATCTTGCTTGAAAATGGGAAAGAGCAACTATTTTCCACCATGAGGTTTCCATATCCAAATATAGACTATGACGTCCCTATAAAGGCATACCCACTCATCCGTCACAAAGCACAATTCAGAGAAGAATTGTTTGATTGACCCTGTCTGATGCTGTCGCTAAGGTTTCATATTTTAATAAGTTTCCTGTACCTGTTCCCAATCTAGCAACTTCGTTCTCCTCTGGATATGTTTCATTAAATTGCGTAAACATTTTTAAAAAAACGATTCGATAGTTACTTGCACAAGTTACAGTAAATTGTTTTTGTCAAAATGATTTCTTGTGTTAAAATGACTTCTGCTTGAGGCTTGAGTGATTTTTAAGATCATTGAGATCACTGAGTTGATCCTTAACAAGTCATCAGGTAACTCCATCAAGAAATATAAGCGACCTGACTCATCTACAAACAGGAAATGGCCAAAGACTTGGCCTTACATCCAGCCAGTAAAAAGTGACAAGTCAAAAGTACTTTGTATTTAATTCAATGATGTCTCCGACACTACACTACAAGGGTTAGATTAGCAACTTAATGAAATGTTTCAGGGTTAAAACTGAAAGCTTGAACTGAAAACTGAGAGCTTGTCTAGTATGAGGCATAAACTGCTCGACAAATGCTGTAAAGACAGCAGCACGAAAGTATAACTTGGACCTTAGTAACTGAACTAAATAATATGAACTGTTTTTGCTGTTGTAGCTCTTGTTGTAATGCACCAGCATACCGTTTTTGAAAATAAGCTCTGACTGCACTCTCACAATTTACAGTCTTGACAAAGCAATCTAATGTCATGCAGTCTTCAGAATACAAAATCCTTTTGGTGTGGAAACAATAAATAACTTGTTTTTTCCCCCTTTCGGTTGTATTCTAAAAAGATTTATAACAATACACAGATTATTAAAATGGTGTGTATTATCATGATCTTTTCAGAAAGGAAATACACCTGGATCTCGATCTTATGTTTTTAGTGCAGAGATTCCCACGTTATCATAAATTACTGCCACAAAGTGCAACCTAAATTTGCAGAATTTCCCAGGAGAGCTGGCCTCCAAACCTCACGCCTTCAGCAATTGAAAGATCCCCCTAGTGACCGGCATTTTCTTAATTCAAACTTGGGATCTATGTGGAAATAGTCAATTCAATATGGCAGCCTTGCTGTGGAAATTGATAGCCGGCAAACATGAACAGTGGTTTCCCAAGCATAATGATCTAAATGTGCAAAATTATCTCATTTACCCTTTCTCAGAGTCCACTACCAAGAACAGCTCCTCATTTATCAAAAACTAATACATTCCCTTAAACTAATGATGGACATACAATAGAAGTAATTATCCTGACTGAGCTAGTTAAAATAAAATAAGACATACGGTGGATATGAAGTCAAATACAGTATGTCAAATAAACATCTAGGATTTCAGGCCATTATTGGTCAAATACAGATGCAGAGGATCGGATTGCTGCATTCAGATTTATTACTCAAGACAAATTAATTTTTGTCAGTATGAAAGAAAATGGGTCTAACTATGATATATCTGGTGCACTCATTAGAAGCACTTTGTCCACAAATTGTCCTGTTTATCCCATAATACAAAACAAAAAATAAAATGTCACTTCATATATTTACAAGGCTAACACACAGTGCTAATTCTTGGCATCTACCAACAAAAAAACCTTATACTGCCTTAATAAAAACACATTATTCTAGCCTAGTGAATCTAAAAAATATTAACTGACAAAACTGTATTAGTTTTTCATAATCAATGGAATGGTAGTAGTTCGTAGTACCGGACTCTGACTCAATTTTGTCTTTGAATACTCTGCAGATTTTATGGGCTAGAGTAAAAGTGGATCATAGTTCGGGCAGCACTGCTCAAAGGCAAACCTTGTAGTAACCCTGAAAAGTTACTACAGGATGTAATAAACAGAGATTCCCAGGGAGGTGGTGAAGCTGTCGAGGGCTGACCACAGAGAGAGCAAAGGCAGAGGCTCTCGGCTCGTCCACCATCGCTGGGCAGTGTTTTACACCAGCGCGTAGTCGAACTGGCCCCTCTCCAGGCCCTCTTTGTGGTCAGTCCAGGACGAGGCCGGCATGCGGCTATAGGGATCAAGCAGAATGCGGAAACAGCGCACGAGCAGGAAGAGCAGGAAGAGCATGAGCAGGCCCACAAAGGCTAGAGCCGTTCTCTGCTCAGCGTCTGCAGCCAGCGGCGGCCTGCTGGGGAGCGCAGGGGAGAGCGGCTCGTACTCCAGTGGGGGAACATCGCTCATCCTCCACACACCTCGCCCGCAGAACCTGCACACCGTCTGGACACTCGGGAGTATGGGCAACTCAGCCAGATTGGAAAGGAAGAGAGAAAACTTATGTGAGGTTTATAGTCTAGCACAAGTGGGAGCACACTGGACTTCAGCTTGCCCTCGAGGAGAACAAAAAGTCTGCTTATTTCAACCCCAGCACGTCTGGTCTTCTCAACAGCAGGCGCGGCCCGAGGGAAGACGACATGACACAGCAAGGGACAGATAGCTGATGCACACACACTCTCACAGCAGCTAAATGGATCCAGATGTGGCTTTGGTGTCCAGGGGTTATACACCGGCCCCTGCTTTTTAGAGATTAGCACAGCGGAACTGGAAACGATTTGATGACACACGTCCTTGTTTCCTGTTTTCAGCGTGTCCAAGCCTGCAGACCTGAGACTAATCAGATCAGTGGGACAGTGGTTGGATGCAAACAGAATAATAATAGTTGTTGCTAAATGAGGGGTCTGGCCACTTGAGGAGGGAGATGGAATGGGTAATACGATATGTTGATAGTACTACAAAACAATCGCACAATGCAAACAATCAAGAAGGTAATAACAGATAGTTGATGGTCTTGGAAGGGTTAAGAATATATTATAGAGCCACTGTGAGAGATCAGAACAGAGGAAGTCTGGGGCTCTTTAGTCCAGGTTTTAGCAATCCGCTGTACGTATGAATGTCTCTAGTTGTTTTCCTTATCTCCTTGGTCCACACCTGTAAACACAAAAAACTTGCATTTGACAAAAAAACACACTCACATTAGCTCATTCATTGTCAGCAAAATATAACTGGCATTTCAATGGGATTTGCTGAGATCACACAGAATTCTGATGTGAATAGATTTTGTGTGTAAAACTAGGTTCATCTTTACACATCTGCTTTGAGATTATTGTCCTTATAACTGAAGATCCAAAATGGATGATATTCTAATTATAGGTGTATATATTGTACTAATAATTGGAATGAGATTTTATATAATACTCCCTGAATCCAAACAAATATTTATTTTCGGAACCGGTGCATCGTAAACAGTAAAATGTATGAAATGGTATAACTAGTTTTTCAACTAAAAACGTTTGGGTATCATTGGCAAGCAGGGAGACACGCATTTCAAATTTACATATTAATCTATTCATTTGGCTCTCACTTAAAATTCCAGTGGAGCTCAGTCAGGATACCACTGAGTGTTTGATGTTCAAGGACCCAGCAGTTGCAGTTTGGTTGTGCTGGGAGTTTAACTGAGGACTTTTTTTTTCTTTTTTTAGAAAAGTAGTTAAAAAGGAAAGCTCCACCATGAAAGATTTGGATATCCACATTTCAACATATGATCTCAGTGCTCTAAAAGATTATTGTTTTTTGAATTTTTAGTTCTTTCATCAAAATGTTTCTCTATTTCTACTTTGGTTAACAGATTTCTACATTGCTATTCAACTTCCGGCTGCCAGTGACACATGATTTAGCCCTTGCTTCATTTATCTAAAGAGAACGATGTACTTTAGTCCTTTGGTCTGTCCAGCTCTTTCACCCCCTTTAAAAAAAATCAGTTTCCAAAGTTTTTTCAGTGAGAACATCACATCAGTCGTATTTTACACTCAATATCTCATACTGTAGATCTCTAACTAGCCGAGCCAAGTCCCTGCTGTATGTAAGATTTGCATCTAAAGACTTTGAGTTAGCATAAATGTCTCCACTATTCCAACTTGGCTTTTCTCATTAATGTGACATTGAACAGTGCTGGAACATATTAAATAAGATAAGAAGCTCTCACTCTTTTTAGGACCAAAGAGCAAAGGCTGTATGTGTTGGTTTGAAATTTCTTAAACTTTTTTTCTCCTATTAAACATCTTTGTAACTGTGCCAACACCTGTGATGTCAGCACAGAAAAGAACTTAACACTATAGGACCAGGCAAAAAAAATAGGATAAGAAACATTAAACACATCAGATGTTTAATGTCTTTCAGAGTAGTAGTTTCCCTTTAAAGCCTCAGCTGTTAATCCATCACTGTCCTACAACATTCTAGTGTAATTAAGGCTTTAACAGTTTGTGGAACCACTGGTCTGAGAAATCACCCTACGCTTTACTCACACACCCCAGTTATATACAGTATTTGTATAAACAGCAGCCTGTAGACTAATGGAATAATCTTTACCCAGCACATTTGTAACTCATTGGAAATTTGTTTTTAATGCTTAATACCACGTCCATGTATTAAAATTACATCAGGTTTTTAAGCAGTGCTTAAAACTACTTAATATTACTCTGACACATTGACAGCATGACCAATCAGTGATTACCTCGTTACAGCAGCATTAGCAGTCAGGAACAAAAGCACACCGAAACATTAACAGTGTAAATACTATGCCTATTCATAAGGGCTGTGTTTCAGTATTATTTCCACACTGCTTCGAGGAGGATTCAAACAGCTACTCAGGGATAATAAGAAGCATCCTGTTAAGAGCACAACTCCGTTCCAATCCTCTGTTAGCTCTGGTTTGTTTACTATGTGTGAATTATATGAAGCAAGGAACAAGGAGGAAATAAAATAAAAAGAAGGAGATGGGGATAGAAGGAAGGGACAATGAAGAGAAGGCACAAAACAGACTAGCTCCCCTTTAGCATCCAGGAAGTTGACAAGTCAAAACTAGGCAGCTTTAGAACTATATGGTTAGTTCAGGGTAGCCATATGCGTGATTCCAGTTAACCATAAGATTAGGGAAAAGAAAAGTGTTAAATTTGTATTAAATACACTGTAACATTTTTAGCTCAGTTGGACTGCAGAAAAAGTCTCACCTGAACTTTGTAATCTATTTTTGCATGGAGCGAGGGTACATTGTACTCACATTCCAGTTGTCAAAGTTCATGGTTGGTATGTAGGGCATGAAAACTTATATATTATAAACTTATATATGTTATCTTATATAATATATATCACCTATTATAATATAGGCACCTTATATGCACTTATATGCACCTCAACTTTCATTTAAGACAGAACTGAAAAAACTATTTATCGTCTTTACCCATTTTTACTATTAGTGACAGTGGATCAATAGTTGTCCGTATGTAATATCATAGTAGTTATAGTACAGTAGTAGTAGTAATAGTAGCTGTATATTTGTAGTCCAGGCTTGTGTGCGCATACACACAAGTGCACACACACACGCACACACACACGCACACACGCACACACGCACACACGCACACAAACACTTAACCAAATGACTTAATCAATAAAACCAGATCAATCGGCTGTTTTAGGAGACACATAATGATTTCCGAGAGCCAGCATCAGACAGCAAGGTGTAAATAAATCTAAGTGTATGGAGAGATTTTAATGTAAAAAAAAAAAAAAAAAAAGCTTACACATTCTGTGACTCTGTCCACTATTACAATATCAGCAGTAACTCAGCACTAACGATTTCAGAATAATTATTATCCAATAATTAATGTCCAGATATGCAATAGTTTTGTTTGTTACATGTATGTGCAATAGGGCTGGTCATGTTAGAAAAGTAAGGTATCTGGGTACTAATAATACATTATAACTTATGCAGTGCAAGGATTGAATGGTAAGCTCAATGGATTTTAAATTTCTATACATCGATGCCTCAATGACGACCATAACTAGTTATCTAACAGTGAGATCTGGAACTGTTTTTTCAGTAACCAGCAGCTACTTTTGGAGAAAAATCTGCCACTCATTTGTTTTCTGTTTTAAACTTGTAACCACTTGAAAGGTTTGCATGCACTTTCTTATGCAATACTGTACATAGAATCTCTTTCTAAGAATAGATTCTTCATTTGCATGAGCGTATTTAGCAAAAGCAGCCAAGATTTATGCAAATTGTATACAAAATATTTAACATCTCAGTTTATAATTGACAATAACTAGAAAATAAACCATTTTGTGATGCTAAGAGCCTTACTCTGCTTGTAATGTGTAATGTGAAATCAGTTCACTGAAAATTTTGAAACCTACTAGAAAAATACAGATTGTTTGGTCAGAAATACTGTATTATATTTTGAGCCTGACAGAAAAAGTTAAGTTTCAATATGTCCACAAAATAAATAGTATGTGCTTGCC
Source organism: Leiocassis micropogon (assembly GCA_028565275.1). Lineage (NCBI taxonomy): Eukaryota > Metazoa > Chordata > Actinopteri > Siluriformes > Bagridae > Leiocassis > Leiocassis micropogon. The sequence continues at coordinate 13,888,549 of JAOVVA010000004.1, read as the reverse complement.
AAGAAACCTCTTATACTAAATGCTCCTTTGACTTGGTCAATTCACTGAGGCATTTTTAAGAAATGTGAAAGCAAACTTAAAAAAAACAAAAAAAGATTTTTAAATTTGCTGGTTTTTGAAGGTGAAATTAATAGGTAATTTCTTGTAAACATGAAAAAAAAATGTAAAATGTAAAAAAAAAAAAAAGTTTACCTCAATAGGAATGATAAAGCAAAAGGAATTAAATATTAATAATTGAAGAATTTTAAATTCAGCTTTTTAATATATTAACTGCATTTCTGCAATGTGGAACTTACTACAATTGTTGTCCTGTTTACAGTAGGATGAATAAAACATGAATTCAAAAATGTGTTTATAATAATAATTCTTATTATTATACTGTAATTGACATATTAGTGTTTAATGACATTATAAACATGTATACACTCTTTTTGAACTGTTTCGGTATCATGTCTGTTTTTGTCAACAACCCAATGATTTCCTCATATCCTTAATGACATTACAATAGGTTAGTCTTACGACATTAAAGGTAAAATAATCTCATGTGTGGGACCTCGTAAACGTTTTGTGTCCTCCAGGTCGTGAAGAGGGAGAAGCTTCAGATGAAAGGGGGGCGTGCCAGGCTCTGACTCCAGGGTCGGGCAGTGCCCGTCTGTCCAGAGAGCAAAGCAGATGGCAGCGCAGCATGAACCCCAAAACCTTTACATCAGAGTCTACAGAAGAGAGGAGAGGACATGGTGAGGTTACAAAGGTACTCAGGCAGCATAAAAATACAGCCAAATACTGTCATCTCTCCCAGGCATACAGTATATAAACACTCAATCGCTCCGATATGCCTCAAGGGGCTGTTTGTTGTTGTTTTTGTTGCTATTAGCACAGATTGCCTCTACTTGCCAGCTTCGAGGAATGTCACCACAAATCGATAGAATATTTTGTGGACTGATCACCATTCAGTCATCCTCTGATGAAATATTTCTATCCTGATGAGTGTGGTGTCTTCCAGGATGAGGGCTCACTGAATGGTTTGATGGAAATTAATATGGTTTGATGAATAGTAGCTAGGATTAAATTCAGCAGAAAAAGAAGAGAATAGCATTAGCTCCAACACGCCACAAGTTTCAGGGTCTGCCTTCTGCTTTCAAGCTGCATTTGTGAATCACCTTGGGCTGCTCTGAAAGGTCCCATATTGTTACCCTAAAGGTTTAAGCTTCACTGAAAACCCACGTTTGCTTCAAAACCTCCTGTGCTTCACGCAAGAACTGCTTCTATAACTCTGCTGTAAAACGGCTGTCATGTGCTCACCCCAGAACCCACAATCTGCTCTTTTTGAACATTGTTAGTTCTGTATTTACTCGTTCAAAATTATGTAAACATTTATAATCCTACTATCAAAGTCAGCCAGAAGAACATGGACGTCCCTTGTGATTTTGGTTTCTACTTAAGATTTTTTTCCCAAATCTCCATCCTCAGGGTGATTTTCCTTTATTTAGTTCAACTATGGCTTACTTGTTATGATCTAAACCTTCATCTAGAGTTCTGTAAAGCTGCTTTTTGACAATATGCATATATAAAACAACCCTGAATTCAGTACTTGGTGGTACAATAGTAAGTGAAAGCGATGCTCAGCCAATCTATGTTGCTTAACTAAACATGCTATTAAAGCCTCATTCTGTGTCCAGCAGATCCCCCTTCATCATCCTTTAGCACATCAGTTTATTGGTGAACCCTTGCCTCATTGGATCAACAGTCACCCTGGTCATCCTGCCAAACTCCTGATAGTAATCTGACTCGTAACATGTACACAATGAAATCATCACATAATTCAGTTGTCAGGTTCACTCAGGGGAGATCCTAAGAGAGAATGAGGCAGGACAATGGCAGCTGACTGGAAAGTTCTAATACAAAGAAAGCACGTCAAGGGTCACTAGTAAGTTCACGTGTTAAGGTCATATTACATTCACGTTTTGAGATATTAATTTGATCTTCATCTTGTCGACACAACATCCTCAAACCCTGGCCCTTTTTTCACCCCTTTTATTCTTTGTTGTCTTACATTTTCAATTCAAACCTTTACTTTCCCTTTTGCATTTTTCCCACTTTTATTAGTTTTCATTCTCTATTTTATTGTTTTTCTTGATCTCCATCATTCTTATTATCTGGCCATCCCTCCCCTCCTCCCTTTCCATTTTCCCTTCTATTTTCTCCTTGTTCTACCCCAGCGCTCCATTTCCAAGTCCTTCATTTTTTTCTTCATTTTATTATATTTTATTATTTCTTCCATTTCAGTCAATCTTTTTCTCTTTTTATTATTTTTCTCTATTTTATTCACTCCATTCCCTCACTGTTTATTTTTCCCTAGCCACTTCTTTCTCCCCTCTTGATTCTCTTTCCTTATATAATTTGCTCTTCATTGTAGAGAATATCTTGGCAGGTTAAAATATATTGAATACACAGGCAAATGTATTGATTGATTTTAATGTCATTATGATTAAACAAATGCAAAATGTATTAAAAATGCAAGCTGACTTCAAGCTTAAATGCATAGTCATATTGGCAGATAATTTTGCCTAAATGCAATATTTAGGCGATAATTTTGCCTAAGCAGAATTATTTGCCAACAGTTCCTTTATGATTTTCTCTTCATCAGTCTTTCCCTTTTTTCTTAACATTTCTTTCCCCTCTCACCCCTTTAATCATTCTGTTTTCCCATTCACTGTCACTTTTTCTATTTCTTTTCATTATTTCATTATTATTTTTCTGTTGTTGACTTTTTCCCCCTCGTTTATTCATTCATGTCCTTTCTGTTTGGTCCAACAGCTATAATTCTCCCTTTTTTCTCCATTCGGTCTTTTTTCCTCAGGCTTTCTTCTTCCTCTTCTTTCCCTACTTTTTATTCTGTTCATCTTTCGGTTTTCAGTTTCATGTATCTTTTTTAATCATCCATTCTCCTCCTTCTATCTTTCATGTATTCCTTTCATCTTCTAGTTTTCTTTGACCTTTTTGCTGATTTTATTAATATTTTTTTCATTCCACTTTTTTCTCACTATTTTTCTTCTTTGCTTCCCATTCTTTCTGTACTGTCTCCCTATCTATTCCCTTCCTTCAATCTGTTTCGTTGTTATCATTGTTTTTCTGTTATTTTCCTTTCACTTTGTCATACATGATCTCATCTTTGCCAGTCGTTTTTATTTCTTACATTGGTTAACCATTCTTTCCTTATCTCTTACAATCACTTTCTTCATTTCTTTTTTTCTCTTTTTCATTCTTTTTCATTTATTTTTCAGAATCATACCCTCTGTTTCCCAGCAGGGATGATGATGATCCTCAATAACATGTCTGTCTCCCATCTATGACCCTCAGGGTTTTCTTTTGCTGCTGACAGATAAAACAAACAAGGGCAAACACGGACATAAATGGCATTCCATGAAAGCACCGGGGTGTCCAAAGTCAGAGTGTGCCCGCTGTGTCCGATCATTGCATCCCCACAGCGTCTGATCACAGCACCAGCTATTCCTCACGCAGTGGCACTGAGGGGCGAGCCTGTATTTATCATTATTTGAGACTTGTCTGTGGTCCTTCTGCAAAATGAATTAGAGGCCATGATCTAAAGATGAATGCCACAAATCAGTCCACTCTGTTCTGCACCCCCCACCCCCACACACCACCAATATCATGCCCAAACTGACAGTCAGCTGATGCTGATGGCCTGCACTTTGACGGGAAATTAGCTGAACTCCTTCCAACTGTCTGCTTATAAAGATAAAATGCGTTTTGGAAAAAGGCACAAGAGAAACTGTTTACAAAAGACACAGTGTCTGATCGGAACAAATGTTGCAATATAAATATAATGTGTGTGTGTGTGTGCCCAGAGAAGCTATTTATGCCATCACTCATGGACATTCTGATCTGATGGAGGTTCTAGGTCTTGCTCCAATCCACTGATCAGTAAAGAACAATTTGATCCGCAGTAATAAGGTGCTGCTTAAAAACATGGACTCCTTGAACTCAGATAAGTCCTAAACTGTAAGCATCTAATCTGTCTTTGGATCTAACCCAATCCTGCATCTATGTAGCCTGTGCTCTAGCTACTTATGTAGCTCCAGTTTTTATTGCTCCCCCTTATTTTAGCCCTAAATTAGTCTTGGCTAGTTTCCACCCACCAGCCAGCATTCCCCAACATATGAAAGTTCCTGATGCTCAAGTGTGAAGGCTACCAAATTGCTTCCTCAGTCCACCTTATCTTTTCAAACTGCTGCTTGTGCTGCCTCACAGGACAGTATAACACATTTTCAGGAAAGTGTTATCCACTGCCTTCCACATGCATGAACTCACAGATGCCCACAATTACTTTGTGTCACTGTGATTGACACGGAGGAGAGAATATGCCAACCCTCCCACCCGGAGAACACGCCAATTTTGTTCCCCTGGGCTCCTAGCCACAAATAGCAGTGGCATCTGATTGGGATAGCAGTTAATTTTTTTATTATTATTTTTTTTTATAATAAGTGATGTGTCACTTAACAGCAGCGTTGTCTTGTGTCATCTCTCAAATGCATCTCTGCTGGTGAAGTAAACAAAAAATAAAATAACTGCGATATAAAACACATCATGTGTTCCAATGGGATGAGAAAGGAAGGAGCAGTTTTATTTAATATTCTCCTGGTTTAATTTGTGCTCAACAAACCTGAAAAAGTGACAAATTATTAGCCTAATGTGTCATATATAGTATTCTGCCACTGGAGAATGCTTGTTCCACCCCTTGACTGATCATCACTATGTCTCTGGGTATCATGGTTCTTCTCAAACTGCTGTACTCCCTGCCCCCTCCCTTCTAAATAAATATACAGTCACATCTATCATTGGCCAGCTTTGAACTAATCACTTTAAAAATCTCATTCTAAGCATTAGCAGGACTAATAAAGTAAAATCTAACAGTGGTTTTCTGGACATGGCCCAGCTGGCTATGCTGGAAAATGACAGAGTAATTTTCTGTTCCGAGTCTGTACCACTGATAGTCGGTGTAATGGAGGAGCCCAGTGGCTATCCAAAAAAGACCACTCACTGCTGATGGTTTTTATGTCAAACACAGCTGCCACCCATCACACCGCAGGCCAATGAGGCGCTCCATTGAGAACAGCTTAACAATGATGGCAGAATTGTATTTTTGTTAAAAATTACCATTTGATCTGGAACAAAATGTGACGGAACAAAATGTTCAGAGGGTTCAGTGCTACTGTTTCTTTAAACAGAGTGCATCACTGAAACAGTTTGGAGGTGTGGTAAAAGCTTTTTGCTGGAGTTTTGTGAAGGAGGCGTGGCTTCTGTTCCTGTCAGTCCTAATGAAGGAGTCATGGCAGTAAAGGGGGGGTGCCTCTCACCGTGTTAGGCTTAGTAATGAATGTCTAAATTCCCTTCTCACTTATAAATGCCAATACTAATAATCACAGCATATTGATAAATGTATCTAACTACTTCAGTATTTTAAGGGGCATGGCCATGTATATAGTGCCCGAGAGATGAGGGAAACAAAATTGCCAATAAATTGCTGATGTGTAAAGGACATGGAATATAAAGTACAGACTGAAAGTGTGAATAAGTAGCAAATTTAAAATGAGTGTTACATCTTACAGGTTTATTTAAACTGACTGACTGAGTGCACACTTTCTACCTGGAGCTCAGTCAGAGGGAATATGCCAGCACTCAATGCCAGTCAAACCCACCTGCCACATCTTTAATTCCCAGCCCAAATCACAGCATGAAATATTAAGCTGGAATGGACAGCACAGATGGCAGTGAGTGACTGCGGCCGAGTCTATGTAGCAGCGCAGGTCCTTAGTGGGATCCTACTTTTAAACAAACTCAAAAGATGAACTATTGGAAGTTACAGGACGGACACAAACTGAACTTACTCTCAGACTGTTCCGTCCCACTGCACACACCCTGACACCCTGATATAAAAACAAGTCAGCACTTTCTAAATACAAAGGACAGCAGTTTCTCCTCAAGCATAGTGAACTGCTTTGGGGACATGCACCCGAGGACTATGCACCCACAGACATGTCAGTTCCTTCCAGAGGTCTGTCATTGCAGGCATCACATCAAAACCAAGCAAATGTCAAAAGCATGGTCAGGGACAGTGGGAAGGGACAGCAAAAAGGTCAAAGCATCTTTTCTGTGAGCAGCATTACAAAAGAGGATTTCAGTTTGAACTTCTGTCAGCAAAAACACAATAAAATACAGTAATTGCAAGAGAAAATGAAAATGCTGATGCAGAGCAAGTGGTGTGTGCATGAAATGCTCTGGCTCGTAAAACCACAAAAAGAAAGCTTGGATTAAAAATAAAAGATGCTCAGATGACCATCCAGGATTATATTCCATATTTGCCTCTCTAGCAGTCTGAGAAGGCTTTGTGACCAAAATGCTGGATTCCACTTCAAATAACTTAACAGACGCTGGAGCAACCTGTAAATCGGCACTCTTGTCTGGGAAGATAATAAAAACCCAGACATGGTGTCACTCATCAAATGGCTCCAAATTATGGCTGTGATTAATATTTCAAGAGTGATCTTGGAAGGAAATTAAACCCTGCCAAGCTCTGTTCAAAACATTTACTGATAATAAGCTGTACCCAGGGGGAAAAAAATCCTTCTTCACAGGAGAACCAGGAAATCAGGGGATCTTATATATTCAAACAGATGGAGAGCAAGCAATATGCTATGCCTAGTTAGAAATCACTCCTTCAGAGAAAGATTCAGAATTTCAACTTGAAAAATGACTCACATTTCTTTGAACATCAAATAAATAAAGAAAATACTTGTAAGATTCTTATAATATTAGCTTCTCTCATAAACCAATGTTCCACCATTACTGAGACAACTAAATATATTTAAAATAAATTTATTCTTTGAGAGAAGTTACAGCGTTTTTAAAATGTGTTCGGTAACCAAACTGTATGTTGCCATCATTGAGGTTGTACACAAGAAAACTCATTTTATCTTCTGTCACCATGAAGAACACCAAAGACTTTCAACAGTAAAGAGACAGACTGCTGTTGAGCTGCACAAGACAGGTATAAAAATAAATACAAATTCAACTAAAAAGATGTCATCTCCATAACAACAAGCTCTTTGGAAGCACTGACAGAACCTCTCAGAAAATGCAGCTTTAAAATTCATCATGCATCACTAAAACTATCATTTAAAATGTCTTTTGTGGGCATGAGACCAAAATCAACCTTTCTAGCTAAAAACAACTGGTATGTTCTTGTAATAAATAAGTCTGAATTTAGATTAGAAGAATCAAACCCCGTTGTAAATTCTGCGGTGAATCTCTGATGCTTTGGGGCTGTATTGTTTGCCTGTCCTTGTAAAGAAAGTCATTAAGTAAAGAGGTTTTACCCCAAAACATGGTTGCTTCTGCTAGGAAGTTATGACTTGGATATAGATGGATCTTTCAACAAGTTAATTAGAGAAAACATTCAAATCAATACAGAAATTGTATTGATTACAAGAAATACAGGTTACAGGAACACAAAATCAATTTTAGTCTCCAGATTTGTACCCATGTTCTGAATCAAAAAAGTATTTTAGTATTGTACATTTATCATGATTACAAATTCAGTATTGTATCCAATTAAATTCAACAGATCTTTGTAGTACATACTGAGTCAATTGTGTTTGCATGATTTGTCATGTGTTTGCATGTGATTACTATGTGTTTGCATGATTTGCGCACATGAGTTACTTCTTTTGTACTTTTAGTATGTACAATGCATATAGAAAAAGTAATGTAGCTTAATTGTAAACTAAATTTAGGTATGTAATTGGACCTTATAAACCTCTGATCCACATGTTGAGCATAAAACCTTCCCTGAGAATATGAATCATGTTGTTAAAAAAAACTATGATTGATAGAAACATGACTGTTGTCATATTATATAGAATAATTAATATTTTGTGGATTAGTTGGAATGAACCATATGTTTAAACCTTGCATAAGTTTTATAAATCAGGAAAAGACTTTATTCCCACTCTATACCATTAAGAGTGCAGTACCTTTGATATTCTAACAATGAATAGCAGCAAGATCATATTATCAATCTGTCTAGAGAAATAGTGCTGAAAATATATAAGCATATACCTCTATGTATAAACGAGATATATTCTTTAATATAATGTAGATTAAAGAGGATTATACTCAGATTGCTATTCGGCACTTTAATATATGACACAGCACTACTGTATTCAAGTAAGGATAAATATCGAGGTATGGGGGGGAAAAAACTACTTAAATGTCAGTTTTTTTACGAATATAATCTCTGCCATTTTTAATCAAATAAATCCGATGGAAGTTTCTCAAGCTGCCCGCAGTCTGATGCATCTAACGCTGAACATGCAACAGCATAAACAGCGAGCCGTGCAATGCCTGCAAATAAAAACGGGAACGAAGGATAGAAACCCTTACCCCTGCTCTGCCCACAAACACTGATATGAGCAGCTTCAGATGTGAAGTGAAGTCTAACTTCAGCCGCTTTGCAGCTCCGCTAAACGAACTCCAATAACACCAACGAGCGACGGATAGTGACAAGCAATTCGTCTGCGATTCGTTTCTTTATGAACGACTCTTGAGAACGATTCAATCACCGAGTCGATTCTTCACCAGGAACGAATCCAGGGATCTTTTATTTTTTCACCCACGCACAAACAAACACTCAGCCTACATAACCCTACGGAACCTCAAGTGGGTGTTCGTGCATTTCGAGCTGTTGAGGCTTTTCCAACATTTCTCTCCTAAATTATTCACACATTTTTCCAGTCATTATGTTTGTTTGCTACTGCACATGCGCAGTGTCAGAGTCGCCTAATTGGTCACTCATAACAAGAGGTAATTGTGCAACATGCAGAAGTAACTGTCTATATGAAGAAAACACCAAGATTATGTATAAGCATAATCAAAATGAGAAAGTAAGCAAAATACATCTGATAAATATACCAAGGTTTACTACCAAGATATTAAATGATGCCAAATAATGTGAAGATTTGTGCGTAATATATGTGTACATTTTGTGTAATTGTACATTATTCATTTCCATTACAAACTATAATACATGAGTATGGAAAATACTCATTTCTGATTAGCTGAAATGACATTGGAGTTGTACACCCAATACTGTTGAATATCAATACTGATTACTATGTAGAGGAGGGTAACCATGACAACAAACATCTCATACTCTTAGTGACTGAAATTCCTGGAGGTTATTAAGATGCTAGCTTATTATCCACAGAGCTGGATCAATTCTAATGAATGCTGGACACTTCTTGCTACGGTATTTAACTGCTGTGTGTGATTCATACCTGTGACACTAGTGCAATTTTATCAGGGACAGTGTGAAGGTGTGAACTGGGTGTAAACCCCTGCAGTAAACATGCCAGTATGACGTTGTACAGGTAGGTGTATATGGTGTTGCTGACCTCTCTCCAAACAGCTGTGTTCTGTGTCTAGCTGAATCAATAAATAGAGTTTAAGAAGATATTACCATCAGTACGATCATAGTACTGTTTTTATAGTCTAAATTGTGGTAATAAATTTCACAGTCTCAGGTAGCAGATATTATAAATTCTGAGTTACACAGAAGAGTTATTTTCAGCTAGAGGCTACATCTGAATATTTTAAATTCAGTTCAATGAACCATGCCTTCTATCTGATGCCAATAAGAAAACTACATCTAGAATTCTAAAGCCACTTTGAATACTATTCAAAATAGATGCATTGACACAACAGTATCAAAGCATATGAACATGCCAAGCAGATCATCAGGCATCAGTGCTACACATCTAATCTATTACAGCAGCTTCAGTGACAGTTGTGAGGGGTATTGTATAAGTATGCCTCATTAACTTATTTTCTGATAAATGTGTCCACAGGTTTCCACTCGACCTGTGCCCTTTGACTCTACCGAGACACCAGTCCAGTCCCAATGGTCTAGATGTGATCCTGAGCCCTGGGCGAGGGCAGGCAGCCATCTGTGCCACCTGCTGCCACTTCCTTCTCATGCAGCCAGCCTTTAGCTGTGCCCATCATGGATATCACCTTTTCCATGAGGTCAGAGTGTAAGAGTCAAGCCTTTCCAGCCATAGTGTCACACACAAACATATCCACAATTAGAGGTACACTTTTCAATGCTAATAGGTAGACATACTGACAATCCACATCCTGCTAGGCAGGCCAAAATGTATATAGTCGAGGAATAGATCAAATGAATAATCCTAATAGGGAAAGGCATAGTCTGAATTGTAACACTGGTGAAAATAACCGCAATAAGAAGTAACAAATCAAAAATTATAATTAGTCACCAGGCCAAATCTGCAATTGTCAGGTTCAAGATTCATTGTTAGT
>JAOVVA010000004.1:13847370-13869863 GCA_028565275.1 Leiocassis micropogon | reverse complement strand
ATTCAAATTATACCCTAATGGTTGATGACTTGAAAATTATACTGACTGTCATTTGCAATGACTAATTATGAAAATCAAGGAAAGATATCATTTGCATAATAATTTGGAACATGGTGTATGTACATTATATATAATTTGTACCAATGAAGGAGTCATGGCTTCTGTGTCTGTCAGTATCACAGACAAAGGCATGTCTGCTATACCGGAAGCATCTCAAAATCAAGTACAACAAATGTTTCACATACTGAATGTCTTTCTGGAAAAAAAAAAACATGTTGCCACATGTATACCATTTATTTCGTGTTGTGTCATTTTACATTCTCTGTAGGTTTTTCTACAGATTATGTTTATGCTATAACACCAGAATTACACTAATTCTCACAGTAGTGTGTAGTGTATATGCAGAATATTCCATGTTCCATCTTTAAACCTAGTTAAAGCACAGATCAGGACTGGACTACTCTATTAAAAATTCAAATGGGTTTTTAATCAGTCATCAGGATAAAGAAAAACCCCTCACAATGGATGATTTCTATATTTTCGTCCATGGTTTAATTTCCTGCCTTTTCACATTTGATCAAAGGCTTAGCCGTCTTCCCAAATCTCTCCATCTCTCTCCCTCCTCCTGTTCTTCCTTAAATGCTTAACGGAGGTGTAGGGCTCATCCATCAAAGCACAGCAGCCTTGTTGCTCCATACTGCCCGTTTGATAAGCAAGTAATCTACGGCTCAGAGCAGCTGCATCACACTTTAATACGGCTATTTATTACACTAGACAGGCCATGGACAAACTGTCGCTCTCTACATGCTAATGAGAAGTTCTTTCAGCAGGGAACACATGATACTGCCATGTAACATGGCACACATCATGCATTCTTTCTTACTCAAACCTCAGTCTTAACCATGAGAAAGAAGGAAAGGCTTCTCATAGATCAATGACCTGTCAGGTTGAACATAGGTTAGAGCATGCACTGTACTTTTAGCAAGATATCAAGGGGAATTAGAAGTTATATCCTGTATAAATGCTCGCAAAAAATCTGTAATACTTGTTGCCGAACCCAAACATGCTATATAAAGGCATGTTTCAGCCCTGTTTGTTTTTTTCACTGAATAATTTTAAGATTTATGCAAGCTCCATGCACATTGACCCAATACAGTTCCATTCTGTTTTTCAGTGATGCCACACGAGCAAGCATCCATCTGAGGACAACTTAAGCAGTAAGTTTAATAGTCTGTTATTGGGGCAGCAATAGTGGACAAGAATTATGCAAGTCTTTGGTATGTCTTTTATTAACCTCTATAAAATAAACAATAAAATTAACCTTGAAATATTTTAAATCCAGAATAAAAGCATAGCATAGTAATTTGCTTTTTAAATTGCCAAATTTATTGATAATTGGTTTTTTTTGGGGTTTGGATACTATTTTGTAAATGTATTCATGAGCATCTTCTGCGTAAAACATATTATAAAAGTGTAAATAATTAGCGGACAAAACTAAAATCTGACAGAGCATCTTACACATATGAAAAATCCTTAGTAGTGAAATAAATACCAGTGCAAATGCTTTAGAAGCAACACTCAAAGGTGAGAAACGAGGCAGCACAGATGCCGGGAGCTGAAAGAGAGTGAGGAAACGATGGACACGCATTACGATGCTATGTGAAAGATGGCTGATGGGATGAGTGATTTGTGCTACGCAGCTGACCTCAGCCTGTCTTACTGCACTCCAGAGACAGGCCTTATAGAGCTGAGAGGATTTACACCCTAACACACCACACTGACACTTAAACATTAATATTTAAAAGAGGATAAAGCTGTAATTTTGTGCTAGAGGGATTTTATGAGTAAAAACATGCTAATTCATCAACCACTGGTCTTCAAATGTATCACAGAAGCTATTGACACAATGAAGACATCAGCCTTAGACATTTATCAGCTGCCATGTTTGACTTCACTGCTATCATTTCCGACTTTCATGAAGACTTTCATGTTTAGTGAGTGACTTGGATTTACACGACTTTACCTTAAATTAAGACAATCAGCCATGTCACAGTATTTGCTTCTTTAGTTTGGGACTGGGAATACAGTACTTGAGTCTTGAGCCACCTCTCATTTCTTCATTTAAAATTAAATGAGGTAGATCAAAATAAAGAAACTGGAACAAAGGTTTTACTGCTACAGGATGCGTAGTGCCTAAAGATAAAGATTTATGTAACAACCTCAGCAGCAACCTCATTTCCCCTCTCATCTCTTCCAACCACTCAGCATTCAGCATCACCAGTATACTAATTCCAGGCCTGATCGACTGTCATTATCTGCACCCATTACTCACTGGTTCATTCCTTAAGTTATGTGAGATTTTAATGCCCGAGTGATTCATAAGTCGTTGTGTGATTTAACAAAACTAAAATTTTCTTCTGAAACTGCTCATGTACAGGGACTGGACTGAAAATGAGAAAACTATTCTTCAGGACTACATTAAAAATATGCAAGAAAGTCTGGATCTTTGGAAGAAAAACATGAAATGAGGAGTGGCTCCAGTAGCTACTGTCATGAACAAATACAGAATGTACAGTATCTCTTCGCAAATGTATTCCATGATGTCACTTAGATATGCAGTGTGTGTGAATTACCCAAATCTATATAAAACATGTAAACTACACCAAACCACAAGCAGCTACATTTTGTATTATTATGCAAGAAGCCTGTTTGACAAATCAGGTGCACTTTTATTTTGATTAGAATTTTTATTTTCAATTATTTTGAAAAATTTAATTTCATTCCTTATATTTTACCCCACAGCGCTGTTGAAATCGCAATTATCTACAAAGAGTTGTATTGTGAAGCTAATGTGATGTCCTTTAACAAATCACAAGTAATCATTACTTTGGTGAAGTTTTATAACATTAGTAATCTGCCACAGGAAGCCTTCAGGACAGAGGATTTTGCTCTTCCGTTTTATTTATTTATTTATTAATAGCATGACAAGCTCAGTTTGTCTGAATAAATCTAACAGTGAGAAAAATACATAAAGACTAATAATTCACAAATTGTTGTGGTAAAAGAGGAATTAAACATTTTGGGACATGCTCTTTTTTGGAAAATCATCTTCAGAGTGGTGAAACTAACTACGCTTCCTGTCTTGCCACACAACACACCTTTTTGTCCAGTTAATTCCTTAAAATATATAGTTCAACTTAAAAATACATTAAGTTGTTACGTGTAAATAGATTGAAGATGCATGCGCTTAAAGAAAAGAATTTAGGTGTGATAGACTTCCATTACTCTAGTGCAAAGCCAAAGAAAACAAAACGTTATACACCAACTTCTCAACTACTACTATATCCGAGTACAATGATTCAGTCTGATATCTTGCCGAATTGTTTTGTTAAGAACCCATTTGTTCTGACTTTGAAGCAGTAACTACAGTTTGCCATCAGAGAGCTGAGGTTGAGTGTGTGATTTATGCTGGTTTGGAGTATGACCGAGACATGTCTCCATCCACGTTAAATCTGGTGACAAATCGTTCCCCTGAAAGCCACAATCAGGACATTGTCAAGCCAGCACAAGACTCACAGATCAATACAAACCAAATTAGCCATCGCTTCCTTCCAGGCCAGAATAGATCCTCATAACGATTCTGCCTTATGGCTTTTCGTAATAGAGATTGTGTGTCTGTGTCTGGGGTGAAACCAGATTTAATTTGAGCACGAGTTCACTTCTAGAGTCACCACGGCTTTTGGTGACACTTGAAAAACTGTGAGCCTCATGAGGCGTCTGGATGCAGACACACTGCCGGTGCCACCTCAGGGTTTCTGCATGCCCCTTTGCTCAATCGGCCATTTGTCTAAGATGTACTATTTATTCTAAGGCATGCTCTTGCCGAGTCACATGCGTCTAAGGGTCGAAGAGTGACCTATTCTGTTAAAGAAGGAATTATTCATGATAATGCACAGATTATATGCTTGTAAAGGATCAGAGGAGTTGTTTTGCAGGCTAAATGCTCAATTTGTAGTGCCGTTAATACATTTAATCACAATCGCATATGGTTTTAGGCAAAAACAGGCTGGTGGAGGTGTGTTGTATTTGCTGGCACCCACGAGAATCATATCCAGGGATGTGGGTGTTGAAGAGCTGTGAGCCTCAGCAGGGGGATTTATCACAGCAGACAGGCCTGAAATAGTCGAGCTCAGCGATGGATGAATGAATGCGCTTGTTCATCATTTTTTCTAGTGCTGGATTATAAATCTAACCATATCTGTGTAAGCCAACCCCCTTTCTCAAGCTATAGTGTATATCTGTTCTTTGAGATGATACAACACACTGTATATGATAAACAATCAAATATATTTGAAGCTGTCAACAAGTTCCGATTTAGATCAGGTTTAGTGTGATATAGTAAACAAATCAATTTTAGTGGAGCAATGAACTCCTCCAGTGTGACTGACAGGTACAAACACCATGCCTCCTACACTCAGGATGAGAGGCACAGAGGCCACACCTCCTACAATGACAGGCAAAGATGCCACGTTTCCTACACCAGTGACAGGCTTCGGTACCTGTCAGTGTCGAACACTGAGACTGACAGGTACAGAGGCCACGCCTTCTACACCGAGAACATCAGGTACAGAGGACACACCTCCTACACTGAGACCGATGGCTGAGATCGAGGCCACAGCTTCTTTGCTTAGATTGAAAGAGATTAGTTTAGATAGATCTTTTTTTTAAAGACACTGATGGAAGGAGACCACATCTCATTAACACGGTCTTTGAGATGCGATTGAGATGTGATTTTTTTTTCTCCACCTTCTATACCACTTATCCTGTACAAGGTCGTGAGGGCCTGGAGCTATTCCAGGAGACTCAGGGCACGAGGGTGGGTACACCCTGGACAGGGTGCAAATCCATCACAGAGCATGTGCACATACGCACACAAACGACGGATGAATTGGGAACACCGATCAACCTAATCTGCATGTCTTTGGACTGTGAGAAGAAACCGGAGGACCTGCAGGAAACCCACCGAGCACGGGAAGAACATGCTGCCGTGGGGTCATTTAGGGTTTCAATTTCCACTAATGCTAAAGTAGTGTAAGCTAGTGTAACCTTAGTTGTTAGCTACATTAGCCTGAGAGCTCCTAAAAAGCAACCTTTGAACAGAAAACATGTGCTTGCTAAATTGTATTTAGAAACAATGTTTCCTTTTAATTTAACTTGTATTTGTTTCAGACATTTACAAGGGACTTCATTTACACATTCAGCAGCAATTTTTCTAAATTATTTTAAAAATCAAATTTTAAATGTGCCAGTAAATGTCTTGGTAATTTTTTTCCCATTTTTTTTATTACAGTTTAAAGTTAAGTTGACTTCACTTTAAAACTGTATTGCACACTGCATCTTAAAAAAAAAAAAAATAAATAAAATGATGCAACACTTTGTTTATGGATTCGTCTTGCAAAACTTTTGCCACATTTTTAAACATGATTAAAAACATCAAATATGCGCTTACAGTTATTACGTTTATTAGATATTAATCGTTTGGGAATGATTATATTATACAAATCTCAGCCAATAAAGATATAATCTGGGCAAAATGCTAATGTAGCTAATAATAGAGGGACTTCAGAGTTACGTTGGCTTCTGAGCTCTTCCACAAACCCTGTTAGCATATTCGGCTGAACTATCCCTTTAAGATCTTTTTAATAGATATATATTAAATGGCACTGCTTTACCACAGACCCTACTGCGGGAAGAACCGAACACACAGCAGAACTGTAACAGAAAGTCACACATGTGTCCAACCATGTGACATCATTCTCAGGTCCAGTGACACGGCCAGAGTAGTACAGTCATGCTTTAGGGAAAGTCTCACACAATGGATTGTGTATGTGCAGTCACTTCCTTTCATTCTGAGCCGCGTGTGTGTATGTGTGTGTGTGTGTGTCCGTGTGTCCTCAAGCTCCTCAAAGAACCTGCTCCGTGCTCGAGGCAGAGATGTCAAGCAGCCTCCAGGCAGCGTAGGGGTTAAATTCCTCCTGGTCACGACACAGAGCCCAAACATACATCATCCTCAGGACTTTCTCCTAAAGAACAGAAATGACACAAGACAGGCAGAGACACAGACACGTCAGTGAAGTCTTGTTACATACCATAAATTATGCAGTCTGTACAAAGCAGGGCTCATATTAAGTAGAAATATAGTTTCCCAGGGAAGAGAGCGAGAGACATTTTGCCAATGTACTTAATCAACCTGTCTGAATTGTACTTTGTTAGTTTTGCAGTAAACCTACAGTATGAGGCTAACACAGCCAACACAACATGGATTCTACCCCATCAAAAATCTGTTCCACAAATATAATTGAATTGTTCTATAGGGAGTCCACCGACCTTGTTAAATTAAATTAATAACAGTTAATTTACTCACTCACTCATCTTCTATACCGCTTTATCCTGTATTCAGGGTCGCAGGGACCTGGATCCCAGGAGGCTTAGGCTTAGGGATACACCCTGGACAGGTTGCCAATCCATCGCAGGGTATACACACACACACACACACTCGCACTCACGTTCTCATTCACAAACTACGGGCAATTTGGGAACGCCAATTAGCCTAACCTGCATATCTTTTGGACTGTGGGAGGAAACCGGAGTACCCGAAGGAAACCCACCTAGCACGGGGAGAACATGCAAACTCCATGCACACAGAGATGGGAATCGAACCCGGACCCTGGAGGTGCAAGGCAACAGTGCTAACCACTACACCAGCGTGCCGCCACAGTTAATTTAATAATAATTTATAAAAAAATTATATTCAGGGAGTAATTATACTGGTCATCTGTATCACCTCCAGCTTTCAGACTTTGGGAGTCAAGATCTGGGAGGCAGAAAGATAAATGTGCGTGTTTAAGATGGATAGTGTTTAGCTTCATGGTGAACTTTTTATACATGTTTATAGATTAGTCACACATTTCCTAAACAACCCTAGAAGCTCAGATAAACTAGATTTGATCAATTTACAGAAAATATTTTGGCTTAAACAGACTTGGATAATTGGCTGCGTTTCCATACAGCAAAACGACTCCTTTACCGTCTAGATCACAGAATCTTAGTCTTAGATCTTAAAGGTCTAAAATGCCCAGACTAATGGAATGCCCGGCCTTGTGTCTCAGTCAGTGGCCTGCTGTAATGAACAGCTCCATCTACATTCAAAACCCCCATCGACAGGCTGTCAGAAAGACTTCGTCATATTAACGACCCAGACAGTGTTTATGTGCTTCCTAATCCAACTCAGACCACAAGAAGCACCACTTAAAATCATCAGCTAATAAAAATAAATTTGAAGTTGCAAAACAGCAACAAAAAAAAAAAAAACAAATTACATTAAACGGATGAGCTCCCTGTAACTGGAATGCATGTCCCTCACCTCCACTTTAATGTCTGGCTAACTAGAACGTCTCACTCCTGGCACTGGAATGTCTAGATCTCTGGTCCCAGAATGATTAGCTTCCAATAACTGGAACACCTAGGTATCCGAAAATGAAAAATGAACATCGATCTCTAAATAACCGATACCTCCTGCACAATAAAACTGGACTCTCAAGCACCTAAAAACTCCTGGCACATGGTTACAACATCAGATGCTTGGTGCTTCTTTGGATGATGTCAAACCAGCCACCACAGCAGTGATGTCTGATATTCAGAACACACCACTTTCTGTTTACTGTTTTTCTAATTTACAATTTGATTAATCTATAAGCACGGGCAATTATTATGCAAAGATTCCATTGGCATTGGTGTCTACACAACATAAATGTAATAACATTAACGCTAATGTTAGATGGCAGTGTGCAGTACTAAATTGGCCCTGGCTATCGTTCTGGTCATTAAGATTTAACCTTGCTTTAGGTACAAACAGATTAGCTACACTTTAGTAGCACTGCACCAGTATCCCAGGACTAATTTAAGCACCTTCTCTGCCCCAACATGAAAAGGGGAAAAGAATTCCACCTCCTCAAGCTGTATCAGGACTCACCGGGTCGCCCTCCACCACTTCACCCTTGGTGTTACGGATCACCATCACCAGCTGGGCTTGGAAAGTGATGATTAAGACAGGGCCTTGTTCCATCATTTTCCCCATGGCCAGCTACACACAAAAACAAACAAACACACACAACTAAATTAGATTTTAAATTGCATTTCCTGAGAAGAAAGAATTTGTCTTTTGCATACACGCTCCATTAGCTGTTATAAACTGATTCACGTCTTCAGAATAAAAATGAACACAAGTGCAATGAAGTGAATGCTAATGTTCTGTTTGTGGAAAATAATGGTAATGTTCTAACAATATCATGATGACTATTCTGTATTGCCAACAGTTCAAAACCAAATATATAACAGTTTTTGAAGAATTGCCTGATACATAATACATTTTATAAAATTAATTAAACAATTACATGAAATATTTGAGTCATGTAGTGTCAAAGTGTTGTGCAGCATGCACACGCCTTTAAAGTCACCCTAATTTTTCTTAAGATTTTCTTAATCCTTTTAGATAAATTTATTTGAAAACCCCGCCAGATCGAAACGCACAAAACTCTCTTAAAAAAAAACGATAACTGTAAACATAAGCGAATAATTGTTAGTCTCCCTGGATTTCTATAAAACATGCAAATGTGAGAATGGCTCATGCATTGATCATCAATGATGTAGTATTATATATCGTGTAGTATCATCACTCATCAGTTTTTAGAGAACATACGTGATTCTCAGTGCATTTGGCTTAGGACTTATATGTACCTTTTCGCTTTCTGAATTAACCCCAAATAAAACAGTCTGACACTGCATTGTGCGTGTGTGATTGTGTCTCTACCGAACTCTAAGTATTAAGTACAGTACTAAGACAGTTCGAAACACAACGGAAAGATCTAGTGGTTCATTTATTAAAATTTAACCTCAACAGTGATGTAACAGTTTTTCTGCATACTGTCAGCTTTTACTCACATCTACATTGTCAATGTCTAGAATCTTTGAGTGAAACTGCAGTCCCATTGCTTTAGCTTGATGAATCGGATGGGCCAACTGGCTGTAAGTCTGCAAAAACCAAAAGCAAAGCAACAATCAATCTCATCATTTTTTGAATGACCAAATTCCACAACAAATTTAACACACCGAAAAAACACTCAATAATGAATAAACGTACAGCTTCATAGCACCAATCTTTCAGGACCTCCAGCTCTCCTTGAATCATAGCCTGAAAAAAAAGAAAAGAAAAAAAAAAAGTTTAAAGTGGCACACAGGTACAGGTCACTTTACTATAGTTAAATGTGTTGCTGACGTACCTCTAGGATGTTGGGAATGATGTCCTTCTCACACTGTTTAAGAAAGGAGTCTTTATCAAAGTTGGGGTCTACCTTCAGGATCTCAGTGAGAACTTCCGACATCTCTGTCTTGGAGAACATGCCACCTGTTAAAAATCAAACATCAACAAATCCTTTTTATTAACTGTAGACATTTTGAGATTTTCAGGGTCATATTTTCAGCATTGGAGAATATACTATAATACAACATTCAGCTCACATTTTGAGAAGATACAGTCTGAGACTCCTCTCCTTTATTGGGGACCAGATGTCCTACACCGAAACTAATAGGTAGAAGAGTTTTTGCCTCCTCAGTAAAACTAACAGGCATAAAGGACACCTCTCTTAGAACTGACCATTGCAGAAGACATTCCTTCATTTAGACTTACATATACAGAGGCTATGCCTCCGTTGTTGAGACTGACAAAGAGGCCATGTCTCTTTTACTGAGACTAAAAAGCACAGAGACCACACCTAGTCTACAGCGACTGACAGCTGCAGAGGCCACAACCTTTTTTATTAGGACTGATTGGCATCGACACCATACCCCTTCACTGAAGACATGCCTGCTCCACCGGGACTGCCAGCCCACAGAATGCACTCCTTCTTTATTGTGAGTGAGTGGCACAGTGGACAAGGACCTTTTATTGTGATTGATAGGCAGAGAGGCCACAACTCTTTCATTTGTCCCGATGGGCAAAAAGGCTACAACTCTTTCACAGAGACTGGGACTGACTACAAGAAAGGCCACGTCTAATTTACAGAGCCTTAACAACATCAATTAGTTTATGCTGTCAATGTGCTCTTGTGATCCGTCATTATTAAAAAAAAAAAAAAAAAAAGTGATCCTTTTCATAAATCTATCAAATCAGGTAAAATACGTATTTCGTAAACATGCACATTAGAAATCTGCTGGCTGTTCACTATCTAGGTCTGACGCATGTCTAAAAAACATAATAGGCACCATAAAGGTGAATTATATGTACTAAGATAAATCATTAGGTGTTCAGCCAGTGTCACACAATAAAAGGCCCAGTTTATTCCTGTTTCAGTTATACAAGTCTAAAACACAACCTCCAGATCGCATCCCTTCCTATGAAATGGCTATAAAATAAAGGTAGCTGAGGTGCTGATCCACTTTACCTATGAGATCCGTCATCTTATCTGTGATGGCACGAGATGCTCTGATTAAGGCATTGTCACTCTCGTCGTATTTCATCTTCATTTCAAAGAATCCTGTAGATTAAAAAAAAAAAAAGTTAAAAAAGTTTTTTTTTAATTAAAATACAGTTTTGGACTTTAGGGCAAATTTCCTGATTTTAATTAATGTCTGTATTTATGTTTTCCCTCAACTTTTTGTCAGTTTTTTAAAGCAAACTATCTGTTTGACTGCTTAGCAGAGAATGAAGTGCGTATATGATAATTCAAGCTTGCCAAGTGCTTCTTCACAGCTTCAAACTGTATTGTTAACGGCCCTATTCCAGGACTCAAACTGTGAAAGAGTGGTTCTTGAAGCGTGAGAAATAATTATCTCGTGCATGTAAAGGTAACAGCAAGCACGCAAGCTTGAATCTTTGAATATGGTTGTGTCATGAGGGAAGAAATTTGAATTAGTGTAATTAACCTGGTCATTCACTGGACTTAATTTTCTTGCCACATAACATTACTGAGTATAGACTTGACCAACCCCAGATCATAACGCTGCCTCCAGAGGCTTGTACAGCGGTCACTATGCATGCTGGGTGCATCACTTCATGTGCCTCCCTCCTTATTCTGTTGCACCCATAACTTCAGTCTGAACTCATCAGACCACATGACTTTTTTCCATTACACTAAAGTCCAATCTTTATGCTCCCTAGAGAACCGAAGCCCTTATTTTGCCATGATTAGTCACACTAACAAATAGGTTTATTATGGATACCCAGAAATATAGTTACAATCATGTTGAGTTCTTTTGCAGTGACAATTTTTTAGCCATGCCCTGTATGTTCCTATACAAAAAACCCTGACTCATAGCACAATGTTGCCTAACTGACCTCTGTTTAAAGCATTAAACCTTTGCGGACAATGTCCTTTAACACAACTATCAACACTCCCTTTTCATGGGTCATAACTTTCCTTACAAAATATTTCCAATAGTGCAAGTATAAAATGATAACATAGGTCATGATGACAGTGGTCACCAGCCTGACACTGGGGAGGAGAAATTAAAACGTCACTGCAGATACAACATTTGGAATGAGAGAGAGAGAAAAAAAAAGTTCCGTTAGCTCTCAATCCCTCACTGTGTGGCTTAGAAAATTTAATTACAGTGAACTGAACAGATAAATGACAGACACCCAGTCAGAACCAGCATGAAATAACATCCAGTTTATTAATCTTTACCCCATTCCGAATGAATCATAGGGTTTCAATGTGAGACTCAACAACTTTGGCTCATATAGCTTGCTGTGAATTAACACATTAGTGCAATCCTTCATTCACAAGCTTCATTAGGATTAAAATTAACAAGGGCAACATGACCCTCTGCTCAAAGATCAGTTTCATTTAGCACATCCGATGATGAAGACAAATGCCAATAGCGCCATCTGCTGGAACAAACAATCTGCTGAGCTTACACACTTTCCTCAAGACAACAGTGAGGATGAGCATAAGAGACTTACTGTTAAAAACTACATTGTTGTCCTTGAAGTCTTTCCACTGCTGGTACCATTTCGAGTCCTTGTGAAGCACGACACCTGTCGCCTCCCTGAAAACACACACGGACACATACATTTAAATTGACTTTAAACAGAGGCAATTATTAATGCAGCTAGTTATTCCGATGCCATCCTTCACTTAACCTCAATAACAGTGTTGGGGGACGTTACTTTTTAAACTAACTACTTACATTACAAGATTACTGTCTTTAAAAAGTAATCAGTTACATTACAGCATTACTTTCTGATAAAAGTAACTAGTTAGAGTACTTTTCCATTGCAGAAAATGAAAACTCCTTTGTGATTTGTGATCATCATTCAGCGAAGTTTGGCCCATAATCTGTTAACTACTAATACCCCTATCTCACCTACGTGGTTTCGCGCGGTGGCCGCGAGTACGGTTCATCTTGATTGATCGTGGGTTTTGGCGCTGTGATTAGGTTTCCATCTTTCCGTGCGTCGGTCCTCGCATAGTCAAACCACATAGGTAAGATAGGGGTATAACAGCAGGAATAACAGAGGGGGGCGGGTTATGAGGGGCGGGGCTTGTAGGACGACTTTCACACACACACACACACACACACACACACACACACACTAACGGATTGGGAATGACTTCTGTCTGGCTCATGGATTACATAAATTGTCTGAATAACAGATTGCATTTTTTTTAAAAATAACTAAATAACTGAGTACTTAAATGGCGGCCCTAATGTGTTAGATTACATCAAAAAAGTAATTCAAGTACTCTAACCCAACACCAACATAGGTATGTATATGCACATGTGCTTTGGCTTCGCCGTTGCTTCTGAGTTTTACATAAAACCCTTCTTTTATGCTTAAAGCTTTTTTAAAGCTAAAATTTTTATTATGTGATAAACCATTTAATTTATGGGTAAACAATTTAATGGGTAAAAATAATGTCAGTCTAAAAGGGTTTAAAGATTTACAAAGGTTTGCTTTATAAAAGCAGACAGAGGGATTTGTTTGCTTTGTGACTTCTGTTGAGACGTGATTAGATAATACGACATAACTTTATCCACCACAAGAGGGCATAAGAGAAGAAAAATCAAGAGAGAGAGAAGGAGGGAAGGAGAGAAAGAGAAAAATAGGGAGAGACTGACAAAAAGGGAGAGACAGTATTGTGCAGTGAGAGAGAGAGAGAGAGAGAGAGAGAGAGAGAGAGAGAGAGATAATAGAAATGAAAAGAGAAACAGAGGGACAAAGACAGAGAGTGCTAGAAATAAAGAGGCAGGGACAGACTGACAGTGAGACGGAAACATGAGAGAAAGAAGAGATATACATTGTGAGATGGAAAGAGAGTGATAGAGGGAGAGGGGGAGAGAGAGATTGGCTTCTACATTCAGTAATTTGTAATAAAATGCTTCATATGACTTTCATGATCTTTATGCGTTCCTCTTCCTCTATAATTTCTGACTATGAATCACTTAAATGTTCGCACTTTCTAGTTAAATTAAATCTATGCTTTGTCCGCATTCAATTCTTCCATATGACGCATTGAAGTGCAAAAGTTTGTACACCCCATTTAGTGCGTTTTAACTTAATTTAGTGTCACAAATAATAGAAACGTTTTAATAATTGTGAAAAGTAATCTAAATGACATCCGTTAACAAGTTTTTGCTTTTCATGATTTGATAAGAATGTGTTTAATAGCAAGTACACTTCCCATAACTACCTCTAACTTTTTGTGGTTCTTGTGCAGCTTTGAGGTGGACACAGATCTGAACAGATGAACAGACATTGTTCTAGCTCTCTCTGTCACATGACCCAGCCGGTTTCTTTCCTTAACGATTTCCAAGAATGTCTTCAGATCAGGCCTAGTGTCTGCAGGACACACACACATTTATTTTCCTTACCATTGTTTTGACCCAGCAACTAAGTTTTTACAGTGTGTTATATGAGCAGTGTTTGCTGGTTTGTGTTCTTACTGTAAAAGATTTCCAGGTTGTGTACTGTTTCTCATTTTATCATCTGACTCGTGATACAGTGATGAAGTCCAGTGCTTGGAGTGTGGGATGGGACGTGCACTCATTCTGTCAGTGCTGTGCAGAAACGCAATGAGAATTTGATTTGCTCTGTTTATGCACTTCTAAGACTATTATCTTTGTTTTTTTAGAATACATGGTAGAGTCAGTTTGAGATTAAAATCTTACATTTCTGGGGCTGCTCGATGTTGGTTTCATTGTTCCAGCTGCATAATTCTTTATTGGAACAAGACCAGGATGGTAAACTGTAATCACCTGTAATGTAATGTAGCTGTAGATTTAGCCATGCTGTAAATAAACTGTAATTGTAATGTTTATTTTTACCACATTATTCATTAAGGCACAATTCTCTTTTTAGTTGTAAAGATCAGTCTCCAGTGGGTGTATATGAATAAAAATGTTCTCCATTTTTGTTTAAGCCAGAGTTTATTACACAAGCCAGTTTGATTTATTCCCCTATTGTGACCTCATAAAAGATGAGCCCCACCCCATTGTTCTTTGTTGGGGTGTGTTTCTTGTTTCTAGGTGATTGGCATCCAGTAAGTTGTATAACAATCATTTATAGTGTCCAATCTTCCTTAAAAAAAAAAAAAAAAGACAATAAATGCTTCCTTGTCTGATCAGTGACCCCACTTTCTCCGAACAGATTGAGGTTCAGTTAATTAATTTAACATAGACACTGAAATGGCACATTTGAAAAAGGAGCGAAATTAACGGAGTTGGGGGTATTAAACACAAGTGTTAACACAAAAAAACACTTCGGATGAGCTCTGAGACCCTGGGTTAACTGGGTTAAAAGAAACAGTACTGTAAATTATTATTATGTCAAATATCAGACTTTTAACCTTCTATATGACATCATTAAGCAACATCCTAACCATCAGATTGGAAAGCTCTCTGCTATCCTGCAATATGAGCCGGCTCAGTGGTTGAGACAGTAGCTCAGTAGGTTCTTGGGTACAAGCCCCGGCAGCATTTTTCAGCAAGGCTCTCATTTTTCAACTGATCAGAAGTATAATGAGACAAATGTCAGTATTTGCATTATGATGTGAATGCACTCGAGGAGGCTAAGTGTTAGCACAGGCATCGTCCAGCGTTGTTTCTGCTTCTTATGCTTCTCATACTTTTCCCATGACTGCCTAGCAATTTCAATGATTGACAGGGAAGACAGTAACACCATCACTCCTCCCACCCAGAGAACTTTCCTAATTATGCTTTGTATGGTTATAAGAAACAATATGTACAAATTGTGTGCAAATATTATCACCACTGTCAGGAGCAAACCTTGTCCATATATGCTTGTTTTTATTTATTTTGTTTTAATAAATCAATGCTATTGATCACCCTTTACATTTGTCTGTTTGCTTCACAAATATTTATCCAACGAAAGGCATTAAGAACTTGAGATTAACTCCTTTGTCATGGTTTCCATGATGATATGCAACTGTGAAAATATAATTCTGTTTATTTGAGATGCTGCGTCATATCAGCCGTGTGTACGTATCCGTTTTAGGACATGGTTTAGGACACGAGGCCCTGTCTCAGGAAAAGAAGTCACCTTTATTGCTGATATATTAATGTCTGGACGATTATTGTGCTTTTTTTTTTCTTCTTTTTTTTTAAAGTAAGGAAAATGATTTTTTTATACAGCATTTATTTACAGCTTCTATACATGTGACAGTCACTAACACAGGACATAGGGGGACATGTTCAGCCATGCTCTTTCTGCTCCTCTTCAGACAATAATGCACACATTGAAAACATGGTACGCCACACTTGGTGAAGAAGAAGAAGAAGAAGAAGTAAAAGTTCAAGAAGAGTGAAAAAGCGTAGGTCTTTGGAAATTGCTTCCGTTAAAATAACAATAGAGTTTATTATATCTCTTGAAGAGCTTTTTTCCTACCATATGTGAAATGGTAGCTTGGTTTAAAAAAAAACGATCAGACAAACAAGACAAAACACATCTGAAGCAAGAGGAGGAAAATAAAATACTGTAATGTGACAATTCTTTGTACCTCCTATTTGAAATGAATACTAAGAAAATAAATGAAAAAATGGAGAAAATGGAAAATTTGAGCACGATGCCTGTATTATTATTATTATTATTATTATTATTATTACTAACAGTACTCGCTGAACACTACTGCTATACAGGTAATAGTAGACGACTGCACCTACTGTAGTATATCAGCTCTTTTTCCCGGTACTGTGAAGCAAATGATCCTTTCGCTGCCCGCTCAGCAGGCCCGTCGTGTCAATTTAGAAAAGTCCCAAAGATCCAGAAAGGGGCTAAGAGTGGATCTTCTTTGTGTGCACAAAAAAGAAATGAATAGACCACATTCTTTTGAACCGAAGGACTACGTCTATGTGCACTTATTTATCCTAAGTGGTCATGGTTTTTTCTTAAACCAATAATACCTCTATAATTATGCTCTTTTACTTAACACAAGGTTCTAGTAGTGCTATAGGGATGCACAGGAGAAAAAAAATTTACGAGGAACAAAGCCTGATATGTGTTTAGCTATTTCTTTTTGTAACATGTAATGTGTAAGATACTTGACATTGTTACTGTTAATTACTCGATTATGTGAGATTAGTGCCCAGTATTGCCTGCTGTGTGCCTTTTTCAGTATACCCAGAACACATTTTGAGTCATCTGAGTTACGACATTCGAATTCGAATTACACACTTGAGGTGCTTTGGAAAGGGGGGGGGGGGGGGGGGGGGGGGGGGGGGGGGGGGGGGTGGGTGGGGATGGGACAAGGACAGTGGTCAGGCACTCAGACTAGTCGTCCTATTTCTTCCTGTAGTTGCCCAGCTGAACAGCGGAGCGGTCGAAGACGCAGCGGAAGGTGATGGGCTGGATCTCCCAGTACGAAACGGGGTTGCTGAACAGACTAATGCCGGAATACATGGCCTTCTTGGTGTTAAAGCTGGAAGGGCAGAAGTCTTCCGTTCCCACATTGGCTATCTTGTTAGAGTGAAGATAGATGACCTACCACAAAAATAAAATAAAAGAGCAAAATGATTAACCAGCTATTCTTAAGAAGGGCTGTCTAACAAGGATATATGTATCGTATGAAGATTTGCTGCTCACCTGGATGTACTTGTGGTCAGAGAGACCAGCAGGCACACTGGTTAAAAGGTTGTGCTCAAGGTGGAGCTCCCTCAAGTGTGGCATCATAGCCACAGTACCGTTCTCTACAACAGCGATCTCATTATTGCTCAGACCAAGCCTACACACAAACACACATACAATATCACAATCTGTTTTTTATATAATCATTTTCATTAACCAGTTTATCTACTTTGTTTTAGGAACACTAGGGTGTGCAGTAGAAATGCACCTACAATGGGATGGAAGTCCTTTAGCAGACAGCACACAGTATTACAACAACATATGCTATGAATTATAGTTCTCCCTTGTGTACCAAGAAGGTGATGTCACTAATTAGTTCTTGTCTATCTGGCTGAGAAGTGGTGCTAATTAGAATCAGCTGGTTGAGTTAGTAAATGGAACAAATATGTGGCAGAGCTTTTACGTTTCTGAAGCCAGGGGGTTCACCTCTGCACAAAATTGGCTAAAACTTGGGAATTGTGGAAAATTTCTGTACATTATCTTCAATCAAGCAGACATGGCATTGAAACATTAAATATCACTTTTGTTTCAATACTTTTCATTACCACTCTAGGAGTCAATGCAACATTCGAGCATGTATTTGGGAGGTGTGAAGAAACGAGAGAACCCAAAAGAAACTCAACTGTTTTGGTGTAGCAAAGTAATTCTACTCCTACCCTTTTTTAGTACCTGAATGAAAATATTTTTCCTCCTTTCTTATGATCTCACAATATCTGATATCTGACCACTCAGCTCTGGAAGAAGTTTCAAGTTGCATGAAAAGACTCTTAAAGTTCTTACTTGGCCAAGTGTTTGAGACCTTTCAGGCTGTCAACAGTGACCTTGGTGATCTTGTTCCCATCCAGATGGAGCTCTGACAGAGAGGTGGGCAGACCTACAAGGATTTGGAAGGAGGATAAAGAAATGGTGAACAGTGATGCTAAGCATTGTTTAGCCATTAGGTCAAACAACACGTCAAGAAATAATAGGAGTAGGAGCTCCTGAGTGACCCTTTTCATGTGAAATTGCCTGTTAACAATAAAACATCTACTGTAGTAAAAAGTAATCACAAATATACTACCGAATAGAATAAGATATACCCTCTAAAACCTAAAGACAAATCATTAGTCTGTGTTCCTGACCTTTGGGAATGCTGGTAATGTTGGTGTCAGCGATACGGATGTAAGAAACCCTCTTCAGATCCTTGAAAGCATCTGCATCCACACCCGAACTGGTCAAGGGGTTGGAGCCAAGCTCTGAAAGGTCAGAATTATTACTTTACTTATTATTATATGTGACAAGATAACTGCAAACGGACAAACAGATACTGCTTTCCTGATTGTTCTCCATGTGTATGGGTCACTTTGAAATGTAGACGTAAAAATGGCTGGAACTCTATTTGCATATGCTGATTGGCTAATTTGTGCATGTGTGTCGAACACAGAGGGCGCCGTAGCCGTGCTGGAACAGACCGCTCACACGCGGCTGAACAAGTCCAAGTGGAAAACAGGTGTTTATCGTGGTAAGCTAAATAAATGCATATGAATGAAGACTGGAAGTGTTCTGGTCTGCAATGGAAAACCGTGACCTGTGTAATTTTATGCAAGAGAGTGCACCCACCCACACACACACACACACACACACACACCCTCTACATACTCCATGATTATGGAGGTTTTCTTGTATTTTAATAACATCACATGCAGAATTCATATCTTTAAATGACTGGTACACTCTTTAAAGGATTTTGGCTAATCAATATTCCAAGGATTTTGAGACTTCCTAATCAGGGTCTTCATGGAACCCTGTTCACTGTTTTAGGGTTCTACACAAAACTATAAAGGGAAATTGCTGAAAACTTGAAGTATTGCAGATTTATCGGATTTTAACCCCATACATGCCACCACATTTTCCCTCTTTGCCCAGAACGGCTTATCTTATTTGAAGCCTAAGACTTTTCCTTTTTTTTTTATCAAACACTCAGAACAAAAGTGGGATTTACTCTCAGAGACTAGAATGAAGCATTTCATTTCCGCCTGCTTTACACACCTCTGAACAGAGAGGTGCCTATTGCATTTCAACCAGGCTACAGCCACATGTTTTATGCATTTATGCACAGATATGCTAGTGCTAGCTCAAATTAAACTATTTTAACTAGAATGATAAAATAGATTGCAGAGATCTAATTCTGAAATTCTAGGCTTTTTATTGGTGTTACCATATTGCTCGATAATTTGATGTTTAAAAATTTCTACTAAATTACTAAATTACTGTTAATAAATTCTGAATGTGCATGTTTGATGAAAAGGGGACCTATGGGAAGGTCAGGTATCTTTAAGCTATACCAGCTTGCTAATTGGTTTTAGATTTAGTCCTCCATACACCTAAAAAAGGGTCAAGTGTTATTTGGATAGTCAGTGGTTTTTAACTACTGCGGTGCTTTCTGAGCAAAAAACGGGAAACCTTGTACTGTAGTGTTTCACACAAAACCTTTACAGTCGTGCTGCTAAAAACAAATTTGACTGGAAATCCCTCTGTTCCCTTTACGAGTTCTCTTTTAAGGAAAACCTTCTTGTTTAGACCTAATGGGTTAGCCTAGCCCTAACCCTTGTTCTAAGAAAGCATTTTATGTAACAGTTTCAATGTTTAAGAGAACATCAAGGGTTATTACCATATCTCTGTGGTACTTCTTGTTGTAGAGTTAATCGTTACAAACTTGAAAAAATCTGAACTATCCCTTTATGGTTTCCAAAGAACCCATCTGGTGCTAGATTAAGCCTGTGCAGCTTAACAAAAATACTAAACCTGAGGCATTAAACAATCCCATACAGAAGGTCATGTGAACCTGACTTTCTGACTTACCCATAACAATGACATTAACCATGCCAGTGAAGGAGGCCTTCTTGATTTTGGAGATCTGGTTCTCGTGGATGCGGAGTTCCTGGACTGTCTTCGGCATATTGTTGGGAATGTCCTTCAACATATTCTTGGACAGGTAAAGCCTTTCAAGGTTGACCAGAGGAGCCAAGGCCTTGGCATGGATGATGGTGATCTTGTTATTGACCAAGATGAGAGCCTTTAAGAGCCGAGAAGCAGAGGATTATGGGTATATGTATGTTATACATTTTATGTTTTAAAATATTATTAATATGAATTGTGAATTGAAAGTGAATTGAAAAGGAAATCTTAAATAAGCTTAATGTTTGACTAAAATTTTGGGTTAAATTAGATAAGATGCATGGTCAGTGTGTTGAGAAACACCTTCTAGGACATGATTTGGCCATGACGTTGTGGCTATCTGTGCAATGCTGTGCCCATTTACTTGTACACAACACATTGAGCTCAGCAGAATCAATCATCGCTAGATAAGGAAAATTTACAGACAATTTGCTAAGTTAGCGAATATATTGTTCTTGTTGATTAGCCACTATCGGTGATTTACAATGAGGGATTTGGATACAATTAAAACTAGAATGGATACAATGAGAACTACAGCTGTACTGAAGCAAGTCAAAGCAAACCTGCTCTTTCCCACTGCAATTGCTCTCAATCCAAGTTAAATAACATATCTAGTGAATGCACTTAATTTAAAATCAGCTCATTAACACAATAAGAAACAATCCTCACAGCCAGAGTGCATGAGGTCACATGTGCTTCTAATGGTCATGGTTTAAACCGGGGAAACTTAAACAAATGTAACAGATTTCCTTGATTGCTTAAGATTCATTATATTACTCATCTATGCATCAGTATTTGTGTGTTCAGTCTGAAAGACATCAAACCGCTGCATTCTTACCGAGGACAGTCATCAATTCCAACCTTCTACCATTTAAAAGTACGTAATTAAACAGGCGTCTGCCAGCAAAGTTCAACATTATGGATTGTTCTCTGATTGTTTACTTAGGATCATGTTTAAATCCTAATGGACCCTGTTATAATATTTCAGGCAAATGTAGCATGAAAGATCTATCCAAGCTCTCCACCCATTTCTGACATTCAGTCAAAAAGACCGAAATATTGGAATGTGGTACTTCTCACTGCATAAATAAAGTAAAACATCTCAGTGGACAGCAGCCTGTATTTATTGTGCTTAAAATACTAGGCATGTGCACACGGAGAGCTGGTTCCCAAAAGCAAATTGTTTCCTGCCCTTAACCTGATCCCATCGCATGTTGACCAAGTGGAGGGGTAAAATTTAAAAGATGAGATCAA
Source organism: Leiocassis micropogon (assembly GCA_028565275.1). Taxonomy (NCBI): domain Eukaryota; kingdom Metazoa; phylum Chordata; class Actinopteri; order Siluriformes; family Bagridae; genus Leiocassis; species Leiocassis micropogon. Next base: position 13,848,472 of record JAOVVA010000004.1, on the reverse strand, counting down.
AACTTCTTTTTAAGTGTGAAAAGTCATCATACTTAATTCCTTAATTATTATTATTTACTCACTCACTCATTCATCTTCTATATCGCTTTATCGTGTATTCAGGGTTGCGGGCCCTGGAGCCTATCCCAGGAGGCTTAGGGCACAAACCGGGGTACACCCTGGACAGGGTGCCAATTCATCACAGGGCACACACAAACATACATACACACACTCACATTCACACACACTAGGGGCAATTTGGGACCACTAATTAGCCTAACCTACATGTCTTTGGACTGTGGGAGGAAACCGGAGTACCCGGAGGAAACCCACCAAGCACGGGGAGAACATGCAAACTCCATGCACACAGAGACGGGAATCGAGCCTGTCTGGGAATCGAACTCGGACCCTGGAGTTGCAAGGCGAAGGTGCTAACCACACCACCAAATATTATTATTATTAATTTCCCTTTATTTTAAAATTAGAGAAAAGGCATACTAAAAGTCCTATGGAGTTTATGGTTGTCTGGAACAGCTGAATTTTATCACATCAAGTAATACATTTTCTCTGCAGCTAAGTGGGGTTAGGAAGGATTTCCAAAAATTAAAGTAAAGGTTATGACAAAGAGAGAGATAGATATATATATATATAGAGAGAGTGGTTTACATGAAGTCCTTTGAGGCCTTTGAAGTCGTTCTCTCTGATTTCTGTAATCTTGTTGTTTTGCAGATCCAGCAGGTGGGTGTCTGATGGGATATTCTCAGGAACATTTTTCATCGCTGTGGAGGACATGGGCAGGATTAATAAAAACAGCTGAAGGTGAAAAGTTTAACACACAATGTAGGTTGTCTGGTCTTCCAGCTTGTATTGGGCTTTCTATATTCCTATGTATAAATTACTTAGTTTGTGGGTAGGCAGGAGGGGCATTGTCCCCCAAGCAACTGAAATATGTCTTTACGCCAAGTCCAAAATAGGTTTGATCAAAACATTTATGTACATATATTAAGGCTGGGAAAATTAACACCTTAATTAAACCTTGGATTAATTATCATGTTTAAGAAATGAGACATTTTTTCTCTCACTCTCTCTCTCTCTCTCTGACTCTCATTTGTTTTGAGTTACC
>JAOVVA010000004.1:13825097-13845852 GCA_028565275.1 Leiocassis micropogon | reverse complement strand
CTCTACAGCCAATCAAGGGCGTCTGTGAGCTCACGCAAGTGGAAGGAGCGGATAGCGCTGTCCTCCGAGTGTGTTACACCCCTAACGGTGTATGAGTGAGCAGTTCGAAAAGATGCGGTCGGTGACGTCACGTGGGTCGGAGAAAACACGTGATAGTCTGCGGCCCTCCCAACTGAGTGGTAGTAGAAGCTTAATGTGGGAGCCCCCTAGTCACTGGGAGGAATTGGACACGACTAAAAATTTTGGGGGAAAAATTTATAAATAAAAGCTCCCATGACCAAACCCTGGCACCATCAAGTTTGCACTAGTACACGTAAATGTTCTATTTATTGCAGCAAAAAAATAACTAATCAAAACACCCGTACACAAATATAATGACGATCCGAGAAAGTATCATAAATTTAAAACTACAATTAAAAAAATAAAAAATAATACAAATTCTTAACTAGCATCGAGCAGCTCTCACAAATGCCGAAATGCTTATCTAAAATGTGACTGTCTTACTACACTCGCTCATTATAACAGTTAGTATATGGAACAACTCTATGCCAATGACTCACTATTATTTTTGTGATCATGGTTTTAGCCTTTTTACTCTTTGCGGAGCAAGACCCAAGCTTTTAAAGGGCTTCAGCTATAGGTGGTTGAGTGAGGGTCAACTTACAAGAGATAGCTGCTTCCTCTGCAGATAACTTTCCTACTCAAATTATTCATGGTGCGTTGTTCTTGAGTGGTGAATACGGTTTATTTTGTTAAAGCTTGGCAGGAACGTCTGGAACACTGCTTTAGAAAAATCTTACAGTTAAAGAGAAAAAGATGTCTTTTAAAGAGACTTGGTAATATTCCCAGACTGGCGACAGGTCTTTACACGCATATCAGTTTGTGTGATCAGCCAGTTAAGACACATCTGTTCTGTAAATTTAAGTTTGTATTGGCCAATTTCGATCTGTGGTCAATTGATCTGAGCACCCTTAGTGATTTAGTCTTCCCTCACAGACAAGGCTGCATTACAAGCCTTAACTAGAAGCAGAAAGTTTCAGGTAGAGTAGAGTTTATATGTAATTTATAATTACATATAAACAATTCAACAATTTGGAATAATCAGAGCAGGATAAAGCATCCATTTAATAAGGTAGTTTAAAGCAAACAAAATATAAAGTTATAAGGTTGTATGTATAAAGTTGTATCACATAGATACGCATCTATTCGTAAATCCATAATTACGTAATCTATATTTGAAAATTACGTTATAAAAAGTCAAACAATTCCTTTGTATTTAACTAAATTGCATGTAGTACACATAGAATGTTTAATATGACAACCTGTGATATATCCTGTATGAAGGAACCTTAATGACTAAATAATTAATAACATTAAAACAAGAACTTACATATTTCCGCCTGGCTTGTTGAAGTGCCTCAGATTCCTCCAGCTTTTTGGCCTCCTCACGAAATTTCTTGATGTTCTCTTTCATTTCCTTGTTTTTGTTCAGCTCCTGCTTTAAGCCGTCCAAAAATTCACCTAAGAAGCCTTTTCGCCCTCCTCTGTCCGCGGATAAATACCGAACCTGAACAAGCACAAGAAAATAATGTATTCTTATTGAAATATCTACCGGATCTTCAAACAGTAAAACTAGGTAAAAAGTGATATAGTTCAAATAGTTCAAACCTGTGAGGCACTTGTGACAGACCCACATATCCTATGCACACAAGAGCTGTCATATGTGGACAAACAAGTGCGTGTAGTGAGTAATACTAAACTCCTCCTGACATAGTGCTGAAATCAGAGAGAGAGAGAGAGAGAGAGACGTCAAAAACATTCAACAGACCCAAAGTACAAGTACATTCAAATTTCACTCACTCATTCAGTCATTCACAGAGTAATTCATTCTCTATAATGTTTATCCTGTACATGATCACGAGTGGACTGGAGCCTATCCCAGGGGACTCAGGCATGAGGTACACTCTGGACAAGGTGCCAAACCATTGAAGGGTACAAGCACACACACCACACACACTTTGGGCAATTTGGAAACGCCAATTAGCACTAATCTGCCTGTCTTTGGAAACCGGAGTACCTGGAGGAAACCCACCAAGCACAGGGAGAAGATGCAAACTCCGCACACAGACCCAAAGCTGGGACTCAAACATTTGACCCTGGAGGCGCGACGCCACAGTGCTAATCACTAACCATTGTGCCACCCAATATGAAACCAGCAGTAATTCTTCTCCTTGTCAAAGAAGTCAAATATTATTCATCACATATGGCACATGATAAAGTTATACTGAATCCCATATTAAAGTTCTCAGTGTACATTTATTTATCCTATTCATTAACTTAACACAAAAATAAAAACAGCACCAAAACAAATAGACAACACCCCACAAACTAGACTACAGTACAACACATTAAACGCGTCACAGACTGACCGTAACACCGACAGCCTGCACTCCACGGGGCATGATGCAGGCACGCGCCTTACTGATGCGGCTTCTCTACAGCAATGAGAATGCTCTTATGTGAGATTCATCACATACGCCCAGCATTTCCACAGATCAAATCACTAAAATCCCTATAAGTAAATATGTCCCCCACAAAAAAAGCAAAAAATAAATAAATTACTGGGAAAAAAAGGTCCAAAATTAAAATCGGCTCACCGGCATGACATGCTAATGCTAGCTAGCTAGCTACAACCCCTGGTCTCTCGTTTTACTGCAAAACCCTTACAAATTCTAAATAAATGTTTCTTTAAAAGCATAACATTTCAATACATATACACAGCTCCGATCACGCGTGAACAAATATTTCAATGAAAAAAAATCTCACCTGATAACAGTGACACAAGGAGGCCGCCATCTTGGTCACTTAACCCCTGTAAGCGCAAGCGTTGACCTTGTGACGCATTTCCGGGGCGGGGCCAACGACCACGTTTTAACAGGGAAAGTTCACGTGCAAGTTTACAATTCTTCAGCCTTTTTGCCTCATCTGAACACTTCTGGATTGTGTTGCAAACACAAAAATGACAAAAAAAAAATAGAAAATCTCTTCCTGATCAGAAAATAGCATGAATCGGTGTGTGTGTGTACAGAGAGGCTGTATATATTAATTTTTTTCACAATGTACATCGAAGTGTGCATCAGGCCATATCACGCCACCATATATTTTTTATTACTATTTTGCTGTGGTTCTATGGTGATTCCTTTCTACTGTAGATATGTATACACTGTTATTAAAAAAAAACACTACAGGTTTGCTCCACACTCTAATAAGTGTACAGTATATTGTTGCCACAGCGAATATATTAACACTATATACTCACCCCTTAATGCCCAATATTTGTTTTAAAAAACAGGCTCACCAAGATAAATGTCAAGTCTTATAAAATGTAAGAAGACAATGGGTGGAAGTAATGTGACTTAACTGTTGAACTGGTTCAGCTGATAAAATCTATATGACAAAAAGTCTGTTTTTTCTAGATGAAAAAAAAAAACATTGATAATTTACACTGACAATTGATTTCTAATAATCCACCTTTTCTGTTATAACACCCTTGACAAATTTAAGTAAGCATTTTATTAATATGCTGGATATCACAATCACGCCATAATACACAAATAGCCCATAGAGTGTAAAATAATCAGATGTTCTATTGAGAAAACAAAATAATGTACAGAATAACTTACTGATATGGATAAATGCACCAAATTTCATTTTTAATTCAAGTGACTGACATCTCATAAGCAATCTTCAACATCAGAGTCTTGACCTTCTGCCACAGGTGTGTTAAGTGATTTAATTTAGTAATTTAAAGCCATCCAAAACCAAGCCCAAGAAGTCTCTGTTATGTACTGTATTTATAGATACACGTTGACTTTAGGTTTAGAAAAGCACCCTCTTTTAAAATAACAATACATTTTATATATAAAATACAAAAGGAAACAGAAGGGTCAAGCCCGGTTGTTCTTTTTTTAAACAATCAAGACAACTGAGATTTTTTTTCTCATGAGCAGAATAAAAGAAAGGGTGATGTGGAAAAGTCATAGGACAAAAACCCAGCTAGGATAACAGTTTATAGTTCTTCTTAGGAAACAAACCACCAGATAGTTGTTAGATTGAGCTTTAGTCAGCAATGTTATGTCGTTCAAAAAAATGGCAGACATTAAAGGACAGATTAAATCTGTATTCTGAAAAAGCCAACAGTAAAGTTACCATCTGATCATACGCTATGAGTAATAATGAACCTGGGTTCTTGAGTCACGTTAATCATTGGATAATCTAAAGAATCAGTTTCATAGTGATGTGAATTGCATTTATTTTTGTGATTTATCGAGTGTTTCATTTTTTAGAAGTCATCTTCTTCTCCTGAATCTACACCTTGTCCCACAGTCATGGTAGAGTTATTTCCAATCATGATGTATTTAGCATTCTCGATGTGGATGTTGGATGGTGGTTGTTGCCACATACTCCCACTGTTGTAGGAAGGCATTGGACTTGGGTCTTGGGCAGGCATGGAACCAAACGGTTGTGGTCTTCCAGAAAAAGGAGGTAGCAGTCGTTGCTGTTGCATATGCAGTTGCCGTACTTGCTTCTCTAACTCCTGGACCTTTGTAGACTCTCGAATAACATCACTATAATACTGTCTCTCCTCCTGAAGCCACTGCTGTCGTTCTCTTTGTTTCTTTACTGATTGTGCCATACTCCACAATAACTTCTGTTTCTGTATGGTTCTTGAATCCAAGACCTTTTGGACCATTTTTTCAAAAATGTTTCTGTCCTTCGTTTCATCTAGTGGGTTTTTAGTTCTCAAAATGAAAGGCATTTGGTTACGAGTCAAACCATTGGCCCGGGGCAGCAGAGGGATAACAGTGTTGTATTTGTGTGGCTTTTCAATCGAGTTCATAAGTGCAGAATCTGCGCTTGTCTCATTTAGTCGAGTGTTAAAGTTTGTTGTGAGTAGCAGCATGACAAAGGCTGAGTTCTCAATGGCATCCTCCACACACCTAAAGGTGGACTGACCAGGCACTGCAAAGTCCTCAGAGAAAGTTGCTCCAATTGTTGAGGAGATCGACTCCAACCTGGACTTGAGTCTCACAGCTTCATCAGAGTCCTGTTGTGCATGCAGGATTACAAATGCATAAAACATGCTCTCCTCCTCTTGGCTGGCCTTCATTCCTGTACTATTGCCGTCATGCTTTCCAATGTCCTGAGTGCAAGTTGTTTTAGGTGACTGGTTTGTTGACATTGGTTGAGCTCCTACCTTGCCATTATCACTAGAGGTGGACAAAAATGTCTTCTCTAGTCTGGATTCTATACTTGGACTCTTGGGTGTTACAATGTCAGAACTGCCATGCTTATCTAGACACTGCCTGACTTTTAATTCTGTTGGCTGCTCCTTTTCCTGAAGTGGCTTGGCATCTGAAGGTCTATATGACTTTGTTACTGAAGGAACTGATTTCTCACAGACCATGGGACTTGGGGGCTTGGCCTCATGGCTTTGACCATCTCTGCTCTCTGAAGGTGTCTTTAGGGGCAGTGGTCTAGATTCTTTGTCACTGTTATTGGTTGTGGATAAACTGATTTCTAGACTGTAGGAACTGCAGGATGTGCAGGAAGTGGAGGTGGAGCGAAGAGAGGATGGGTAGCTATCACCTCGTTTAGGTGGTTCTTTCTGAGTGTTTAATACCTCAGAGGGTCCCCTGCTTGGCTGTAAGGAGGAACCCATTATTAGACATCCAGCACCTGTGTTCTCAGTGACTCTTGATCCTAAAATCAATCTTTCTGGAAGGCTATTCACCAAAGCGCTGGGTTTCACACAGAGCTCTGTCAGCTTCTTTTCATCCACCAGTGCCGTCTCTTCTGCCATTGTATTCTTAGTGCAGTATGAATGTTGACAAAACCACCACGCCCAGCACACATGTTCATTCCTGCGGCTCTAAAGGAGTACTTATCCAACAGGGTGATAACACTGATTCATCAATGTCCATATCTCTGCAAAAAAGAAACAGATCTATTTTATGTCTATTTGTTTCTTAACGTGATCGCACCAATCAGTTTTTTTTTTAATAATAAAAAATTCAGTCAATACTAAGTTAAAAATTAAAGCTAAATAATTCGCTTGCCTAACAGTGTCATCTTCATTTAAAATCAACCCACAGTGTCAAGCGTACAATTAAAAAAAGCACACTAGAGGAAAAAGTGAACTTGATGTCCTTGACAAGGTTATGAAAAGCTAAATCCTCCATAGCTTGTGAAAAAGTCTGGACGTTTTTTTTTTTTAAATAATTTATCACAGTATCATGAAAAGGTGAAAATTACTAATGTTATACGTTAATGAAGATGTTCTAAATTACACACTTCTTTTTTACTTGTTATTCTTTTCATGCATTTTCAAGTCTGGAAAGGAGTGTTTTTGCATTATAATGGTCATGAATGTGAAAACTTTAATGTCTGACTGAAAATAGTATATAGTTTCTATTTAAATGTTTATTATTATTATTATTATTATTATTATTAGAACAGTCTTTCTGTTTTAGTCTTTAAAACTTCTTTCTACGCAGAAGTTTGCAATCTGTTGCTATTTTAAACGTGTAACAGCTGCTTCTGTCTGGTTTTGAAAGTTTAGTTAAACTTCATTTTCACTCGAGCTGTTAAAGGGTTCTTGAATGTTTCTTTAAGGGTTTGTTCGATTTATGAATTAAGGATTCTCAGCTTCCTAGAGCTTAAATTAAATCAAATTTGAGTCATGAAGGAAATAGGCTGCTAAAATACGGTTTCGATCTGACTCGGAATATGACACACGCCAACACAAACACAGACACACACGCGACTCTGAACCCATTGAACAACTGACCATCAAGCAAACAACAACAAGAAGAAGAAACACTCCTGTAAGATTTAAAAACATACCTCAGTCAGTAACGCTGTTTGCTGTTGGTTACTTCCGTAAAAAAAAAAAAAACCAACAGGAAGAAGAATTTGTTTGGGAATATCGTGACATCACTGGGTCAAAGATCAAAAGTACGACGGCCCCATTTTACATAAGCGGAACATGTAATATTTAATGGCTTCCACAAGCTTTTAATAGTACACGTGTATTACTGCGGTTAAACCGGACGCTCTTCTTGAAAGCGCAGTTAATCTAACCGCATGTAAAATGTAAGGGTTCGGCTTTTAGACACTTAGCGGTAAAAGCGGGCTTCCACGAGTTCCCACATAACCACAGAAAGTTTCTACAAAACCATCAGTTACATCAATAAGTAGCAAACGCAATACAACTGTTTACATTATTCGTGTTTATACAACCAGGCCAAACCTTTTTACAATTATTTACATTTAAAATGGGACATAAATTGTCAAATAATAATAATAATTATTATTATTACTATTATTATCCTCATCATCAAATCCTGAATCAATTCAAATTACAGTATAGATGGATTTTATTTTAACTTTATTGAGGAACTCTGACACCAAAATATTAATAATATTTTTTTTATCTTACTACTGAAATTTCCAACCCACTCCTTAACAGCTGAGCCTAAATCACTCACTCTCACTCATTGTCTATACCACTTTATCCTCTATTCCCTGGACAGGGTGCCAATCCATCGCAGAGCACACACACACACTACAGGCAATTTGGGAACGCCAATTAGCCTAATCTGCATGTCTTTAGACTGTGGGAGGAAACCGGAGTACCCTGAGGAAACCCACCAAGCACAGGGAGAACATGCAAACTCCATGCCCACAGAGACAGGAATCGAACCCGGACCCTGGAGGCGGCCCGAGGCGACAGTACTAACCACTACACCACCGTGCTGTCCAGCTAAGGACAAAAAAGATTAAATAATTTTAATGTCGGTTTTTTAAGTAACTGGTAGATTAGATTAGATTAGATTAGATTTGATTACGCATACTTTGAAGAAGAGCGCCTGTTTTAACCGCAATGTGGAAAAAGGAAGAAAAAAAGGGAAGGAAAACAGCTAATATTGTCTGTGTTTCGAATGCTAGAAATCATTTCAAATGATCTTTACAACTCTCATTAAATGTGCATAACAGGTGTATAATGAATATTATTTGTCTTAATTGCATGTGGTAAAAAAAAAACCCTGCAAAACCTAAAAAATGTCAAATATAAGATGATATTATTTCCCCTACATAGTCTTTAACATTGCCAAAGAAAATGAGGATTAGGTTATCCAATTTGTAATTCACTACTAGACAAAATGTGTCCCAAATAATAAACAGTAAAATGTTTAGACATTGTTTTCAACATATTTAATCACAAATAAACTTAAACATGCTTGCTTTAAAGTTCTTCATCGATATTATCCAACAAAATACCATTTGCAAAATAAATAAATAAATAAAAGAATAATAATTTGCCATTGATATGTCCTGCAGTGTCTGTGATCTTGATGTTGAAACAGCTTTATACTTGTTTTGGTGCTTTCATTATACTGTAATATTTTGAAAAGAATTTGTCTACTACTTTCATTGCCACACTGTTTTCTTCCCATTACTTTACACAGAAAAATACATAAATCTTGTTGTCAGTTTAAGCAAAATTCTATTTCACAAAATAAAATTTTAAAGCAGAAAAACCTTTATTCAAAATCTTCTTTAAAAAAATGCAACAATACACAGAAACTACAGTACACTAAAACTAAACTGTTATAGACTGCTGAACCTCTTGTCAATTTATGTATATGTATTTTATTTAAATTTTACTTTTGTATTTTTTGTATTTTTTTTTCTCCTAAAAGCTTGCCAATTAGGTCCAGCTCTATGCCACTTATCCTGTAGGGTTGCAGGAGGACTGGAGCCTTTCCGATGGAACTTGAGGAACTATGCATGGTCCACCCTGGGCTCAAGCTAGCACATACTCACACACTTATTCAAACAATAGAGGCAATTTGAAGATGCCAATTAACCTAATCAGCATGTCCTTGGACCGGACTACACAGAGGAAACCCATGAAGGACATGCTAATTCCAATCTCTTGCTATTAATCTTTCACATACAGTAATGTGTACCTTTGTATTGATAAATGAACTATAGACCAATCTTTGTGCATTTTTAATCATCAAATCTTAGCCATAAGATTTGATGATGTTTTGATTTAGAAAATATTTACAAAGTAGTCTTTTACGTACACTGATAAGATGACTAAACATTGTGAACCCCTTGTTCATAAACAATGACACGAGGACTTGTCATTCTGATGGCCCTGACATGTTCACTGAAATAAATGTTTACTTTTGAGATATAGATTAAATATTTTAACCTAGTTACAGGCTTTTAGAGAACCTTGGGTATTCATGTAGATGTTGCTTTGGCAAATATCACCTACCTAAACATTGCTGCAGACCAAGTAAACCCCTTCATGGAAAAGGTATTCCTTAATGGCAATGGCCTCTTGCAGCAGGATAATATGACCTGCCACACAGTAAACATTGTTCAGAAATGGTTTGAGAAAAATAACAGAATTCAAGGTCTTGACTTGGCTCCTAGAGTCCCCATATCTGAATAACAGTCATTTTAATGAATAGATACATCATCATTTAACTTAACATTTGTTAGATACAGTGAACTCAATCTATGGACCTGATAATTGTATGTAACCGATAAAAAAGCCAAACAGCTGCATCTGGCAATATGTACTTATCCTGTACAGCATTATTTTTCAACTCCAGTCCTATAGGGTCATGTCCAGTACAGTTTGTAATTATCACCAACTATACTTTTCTGTGTATATTTCATTGCTTAAAGGTGCTATTACAATCTAGACCACAGTTTAGCCCAGACATCCTGCTGCACTTGTATACGTGGAGATGTCACTCGATCAGGAGATGCAATGTAATAAGTACAGAACAATATGCATAATCATTTTAACAACAATTCCTTGTTTTGCTAGATTGATGGTATAAAACAAACGTTCCCAATCATAACAAAGTTATGTAACAATATGTATATTATATGATACAAAGAAATACACTAAAGGTTCACTGTGTATGATTTAGTGGCATCTTGTAGTTAGGTTGGTGAATGACAATCAACTGATTGCATGCATTTGAGTATATAAATGTTGAAATACATTTCAAAAGTAAATTGCATGCAAAACTTTGGAATGTTGCAGTTGCAGTGTAATTTGATCACTGTTCTTAAAAGTCTATAATATACTCTTATAATTTCTGTAAAGTATGAGATAAAAAGAAGTAACTAATCTTGTCTTCTACATTAACTACATCTATAACTTTAAAAAGGCAGAATGTAGTTTTATTAATAAATTACAGTAGATAGATAGATAGATAGATAGATAGATAGATAGATAGATAGATTGAGTGATTTAATTCCAAAGGGAAATTGTAACATTGACAGTTCACAGATTATACAACAGCCTACGAGCAACAAGGTGAAGAAGAATATTAAGGCTAGACAAAAAAAGAAATAATCAGTCAATTCATACATAAGATAAATAAATAAATCAATTAATTAATTAATAAACAGTGTTTACAATAGTGCAGTCAGGTGAGGAGCTGAAATATCCTGCACAGTAAAGTACATTAATGAGGTAAAAACTTTTGTAAAATTATAAGAGTATACTGTTTCTATGTACATGTGCACAATGATTGTACAGTATATACAGGTGGGAACTTAATTAACTGTACATAAGGTACACCAGCAAGTTGTAATATTAATAAAAGAGAGAATGAAAGGACATCATTATAGGAGGAAAATTGCTGTGGTATAAGATAAATTAAACAATTAAAAAATGTTTCCATGTTCTCTTTGTGCTTGGCGGGTTTCCTTTGGGTACTCTGGTTTCCCTTTTCAGTCAAAGACATTGAGATTAGGCTAACTGGTGTTCCCAAATTGCCAACATGTGTGAATGTTGATGGAGGGCCTAACACAGTTGTAAAATGGGAATAAATACAATCAGTCACCTTTGGCCTTGTTGGTCCTTAAGTTGGACTACAGAGATTCCTAGCTGGATGATCGGGCACATATTTTTATGCTGCGTACTCTTATTGTTTCAGATCAAAATAGTGAACTCTAAAGAAAAAAATAATAAATTATCTTTTTTTTTAATATCAATGAGTTTCAGTTATGCAAGTAGTTAACTAAGTAGAATAGTGCGTTACTACAGTCATGACTTTAGTTCCAACTCAACTGCGGAAAGGTTAGGTTAGGTGTAAACAGGCAAAAAAAAAAGAAAGTAAACATACTGATTGAAAAACATGGAACACAACTATTTTCGCCATCTTGATGATATTTATGACAGGCTCACATTCTCCCGCCAATCAACACAAAGAACAAACACGCCAGTACGCGTTAGGATTGGCCAGTAGGTTGTACTCACGCGCAGGACCTCGATTGGACCAGTAAAGCCTTAAGTATGTCCCACGGACCAATCCTAGCGCAGGAGGCGGGATTTGGCCGAATCTGTGTCTCACAGTTAGTGGTGATGGAGTGCTTATTAGTATTCCAGAAATTTAATGTTTTTTTTTATTTATTTTTTTTATATAGTTTAAGATTAGTTAAATGCTTTACCTTATATATATATTTGGCAACACATCATACAGTGTCTCTTTCTCTGTCTAAAGTGATATAATTACAAAGACAATATGTTTTTAAAGACCATAACGATGTTTGTGTCCATAAAAGGTCGTTATATTAGCATAATCTCGCGATACATAACCTAACGTAGGCACGTGCTGCCGCGAGAGCTTGATTTCGCGCGCTGAGCCTAAAGCTCCGGTCAGAGAAGTGATTGACGGCTGTGTAAGCCAATCTGCGCACGAATTCCGTCCAACAGGAGCCAATAGAATCGCGACATCGCCTGCCGCAGGAGGGGAAAACACGTTGTTGGAGCGATTTTTTTTATTGAATTGCCGCTGTACGAGGTTTTATGTAGTGCAGGTTTAAGAGTCTAAAGAGTTTTAATATTCCAGTCTGACGCGTGTTTACTGAATTATAACTAGTTGCTTTTTTGTTTCGGGTGGACGTCAAGACAGAGGTAACCGTGAACATTTAATTTTAGTGTTTTTTTTTTTTTTAGTTAAAAGGTTCGCATTGTAACTTTCGTTCTTGCTTTTATTGTTGAAAAATATAATTAACAATTAAATCATACTTTAAGACGGATTTGAGAATGAGAGAACTTTTTGCTATAGTTTAATTTGAGTTAGTTGTTTCTTTTAAAATTATTTTTTTTTTCCTTTTGTAACGTTACTAAGCTGAACTTGAGACTCCTGCAAACTGAATTTAAGTAAGAGGTTAAATGTAATGTTAGCTTCTCTAACAGTAAATAAAGCTACAACTTAATTGCGTTTTTTAAAGGTTTAATTTAATTATTGTCTAATTGTGAATATATCCAGGATTAGTGAATGGGGTTAAATGTCGGTTAGTTCGGTTAACGCCAGTCTATTACCTTTAGATAATTAAATTTAACTAACTTTGTTTTCCTCGAGTTGTGTTTAAACTAAAACTTTTTTTTTAACTCAGAACTTTACTGTAATTGGTATTTCCGCATACAGCTTACTTAGCATGGCTAAAGCATTAAGGTTGAACAATGACTAAACCAACAAAGGACATTTTGAACTAAATTGTGTAGATCAGAAAAACATTTCTCTAAGCGCTTAGTAACCGTGATAAATGTGAATTACGACGTTTATAATTTATAAATGGTATTTTCTTTCACTATTAGTAATAACCCGCGTTACACTAGCAGGCTTAATCTTGGAGGTTGTGCCAGCCCGGGAGTGTTTATATCTGTCATACAACAACTAGACAGCAGGGGGCGGCTGAGCGCACTTCCGCTCGAATAAACGGATGGCGTTAAGTGTCTCTACACTTAAAGACAAAAAAAAAAAACTTAACTACAACACATGCAACATCTTTATCTCCAGTGATTGCTGTGCTGATTTATTGGTTAAGGGTGTATTTTCATTCATCCCGTGAGAAGTTTGTTGTTTCTTTGACGTCATAGGGTAACATTATTAGTGAAACCTTAGTGTTATTTGTTTGTCGCTCCAAAAACAAAAGAACAATCAGTTCTTTTCCCCTTTTTAGACATCAGAGTAGCTACACAAAACATTCTTAAGCAACTTCCTACATTTCAAATGTGCTGGCATCAACAGCAATACTACCATGAAAAGCTGAACATCTGCGAGCTCTTCTGTTTGTCCGGAGTGTAAAATGAGGAAAGGACAGATTATGGGACTAAAGCGCTGCTGCATATGAAGCAAGAGCCAAGTCCCACAGACACGACGATCAGTAGGCAGGGGAATGGAATTGTGGGTAATGTAGGATGCCATAATCAGAATGAAACTTCAGAGAGATTATGTTTAATCTTGGACACCACAGAGAATCATAAAAAGATTAGAGTGCAAGTCATCAGGGTGGATTCTTCTTTAGCCAAACCCTCACTTTTGACCCATAGAGCCTTTTCAGGTTTATTTCTCCTTCAACGTAAAGTGCAGTCGAATTATTTATTTATTTTTAAATCTTTGTTTGATTTTTGTTGTTGTAGGGCTGCTGCAATGTGGATCCAGGTGCGCACTATGGATGGTAAGGAGACCCATCGGGTCGACTCCCTGTCCAAACTCACTAAGGTGGATGAACTGAGGTTGCGAATCATGGAGCTTTTCAACATTGAGCCTGAGAGACAGAGGCTCTTTTACAGAGGCAAACAGGTCAGATAAAAATTAATATAACATGATGGGAAAATATGTGAAATGTATTTATGGACTCATTTAAATGTTATGGCCATTAAAGTGTCGGATGGGGTGGATAACTGCTGCTTTTATTGGGTGCTTTTACTTTTTTCCCATTTGTATGATGTATCTTTTATCTTTATGTATAAACATTTCTATTTTTTTTTTTTAAGCCTTTTAATGTTTTAGTTTTTTTAGGGTGTTTTTGAAAATAAGTGATTTAAGTTTGTGTATAAAATTGCACTTTGGTTTAAGGCTGAATAATTTGTTTTGTTAGTCTACTTGCATAAATTTACTCAACCATTTGCTCTTGTATGGAAAAAAAAACTAATTTATTTCTAAAATAAACACTCAATTTCATGTGTCCTCCAAAAGAATTAACTTTTTTTTTCTCAAGGGTAATTGATGCAGATATATGAAGTAATTTATAATCTGATTTTTGTATGGTTGTCATTTAGTAAAAAAAAACAAATGTTTAGACACTCCAGTTTGAATTGTGTTACAGATGGAAGATGGCCACACTATTTTTGACTACAATGTGGGCCTGAATGACATTGTTCAGCTACTCGTGAGACAGGCACTTCCTGCAGTCTCATTGCCCAAAGACAAGGAGGCCGAGCTCTCGGACTCCGATTCTGGCTGCGGTTCAGGTCAGAGTGAGTCGGATAAGAGCTCCACTCATGGAGAATGTGAGGGTCAGAATGCTGGAACCTCAGCCCAGAGTGACCTCATCGACCCGGGCTTTGGGCTCTATAAGGTATAGTGTGCTATGAACTGGGCTGTGCGATTAATCGAAATCGTATCGAAATCGATGTGAATATGCGCGATTTCGTGGCAGGGAGTCACTTTAGCGCATAACAGTGTGCCTTAGTTTTTTTGATACTTAGTCAGCTACAGCCCTAACACACATTTACTTTTTGCCATAGGTCTGTTCAAGAGACATTTTGTTACACCTTTACTGGGTGATTTTTATTTATTTTATTTTTTTTGCCTTATGTCTGTTTTAGAGACATGTTACAGGTCTTTGATAAAGATCTACTTGTTTTCCTTTGGAAAAAATGTTTCATATTCACACTGTAAAACATGTCTGTATGTGTCAAAATCGTGATTAAAATCGAAATCGCAATATTGTTCAAGAAAATCGTGATGGGTTTCATTTGTCCATCTTAAGTAGAAAACATCTTAAATTATAAACACACTATTTTTTTTGTATTATACATTATATTTCCACTGTTTTCAATGCATATTCTTATTAATTGCATATTAATGTTCCGCAGATAAACGAGCTTGTGGATGCCAGAGACCTGAATATGGGTGCTTGGTTTGAGGCTCAGATCGTAAACGTAACAAAGACTCCTAAAGCTGCAGAAAATGAAAGTATGGAAACAGATGGAGAGGATGAGATCCGGTACCACATCAAATACGAAGAGTGAGCTTATTTCCCACACATTTCTACCTCACTGTGTGATGATATTGCCAAGAGGGGAATATATTCAAGTAAAATGTTTACTGACAGATTTGAAGAATTCGCAAATAAAATGCCAGTAGAAAGTGCATATTGAAATCACTGGGAAAGATTTAGAATTAAGTTTTCAAAATAATCATGGGTAAACTGAATGTTCCATGGAAAAAGGCACTACATGTTCTAACATGTAAGACAGAAAAGAGAATGATTAAAAGATTTAAAAACTGTTTGTCTATGGGATCGTAAATAATGTTCTCTATTAGGTTATTTTTTTTATGCATCTTATCATATAGTATAACTTGTATGATGCAAACAAATCCAACAATAAAACGCAGTAACTTCTGGTTTGATGTTCATGCTGTTTGTTTTTTTTTGTTTTTTTTTCAAAATGAGTCTCCTTATTTTGTCCTACTTGTTGTATTGAGCACATAAAAACTACATTTGCATGTCCTTCAGTTACCCGGAGAATGGAGTTGTACAGCTCCAGGGAAAGGATGTGCGCCCACGTGCCCGCACTGTCTATCAGTGGCACCAGCTTGAGGAGGGCATGGTGGTTATGGTCAACTACAACCCTGATGAGCCAAAAGAGCGTGGCTACTGGTACGACGCTCAGATTCAGAGGAAGAGGGAGACACGCACCCAGCGGGAGATTTTTGGCAAAATACTCCTCGGGTAGGTGGAGCTGTGATATAAAATGCCAATGTCATTTGGTAAAGAATTTTTAACCTTGCGGTGGAAACGTAATGCTGTTAGGGCTGCAACACTGTTAGGCCTGATTTATCTGTTGATTACTGAAACAATTAATCGGATTACAATGATCACAATTACTCAATAGCTCTTATTTAGCTCTCAGCTTTTAAATTTAACTTAAGGTTGATTTGTGTATGTGGTAACTAACAATCAAGATGATAAAGATGAAAACTTCATTAAAATGTCTATTCATGAACTTTTCTGATTAAACAAAATCTAAAACCACTGAAAAGTGAAGTAGCAGTAATAAACTACAACTATTAATGAAAGCTCAAAGAAGCCAGGTGGTAATTATAGGAGTTCAATTGAAATGTTAAGAAAACTGAAAAATAAGTCATTCTAGTGTGAAACCTTTCCCATTCTCCCGACTTGTCTTTCACAAAGTCGACATGCCCTTGCCAGAGATTTTCCGCCTGATTCTAGTCTTTTGCTCAATTTAAGAGTGAAATGTTCCCATAGATTTTTGATTTGGTATTTCCTATTACTTGCGTCACTCCAGTAAGCCTAACGCCTATATATCAGAGTGTTCACAGTTCGCACAAGTACTATTTTATTGCTGATTTTAGTAGATGATGACAATTATTGTACCCCTAAATGCAGTGCATATTCATGCTAACACTACTGCTTTTGTGTTTACACATCTGAGATTTATACAGATATTCTATTTTAAAATTGCAACTTGGTGGTTGTTTCACAGGGATGCTGGTGACTCTTTGACCGATTGCCGGATCTTGTTTGTAAGTGAAATCTACAAAATTGAAGAAGCTGGAAGCTCTGAGGGACCTGGAGCCACTTCTGACAGCCCTCTGAAGAGTAAGTTGCTTAATCTTCAGTATTAATTTCTTGCCTTAATACATTGCTTAAATGTGCCTTCAAATGCCATTAGAGTGTATGGCGTTTCTTTAAGTCAAATCAAAATGTATGTGAATTATGTTTTTGTTCATGTTTAGGGTCCAATGGGCCAGAGTGTAAACACTGTAAGGACGATCCCAAGAAAAACTGCCGCTGGTGTAACTGCCGTGTGTGTGGGGTGAAGCAGGACCCGGACAAGCAACTGCTGTGTGATGAGTGTGACATGGCCTTCCACACATACTGTCTCAACCCGCCCCTCACCAACATCCCAACTGATGAGGACTGGTGAGGAGCTTCAGAACAGCATCTCTAACAAGTTAACTACATGAAGCTGAATTAATTTCCAGTGGCACAGTAACAAAGTATTTAGCTTTACCTATGGTCTACAGGGAGAGGTCTATATTCTCCCTGTGCTTGGTGACTTTCCTCCCATAGTCCAAATATGTGAAGATTAGACTAATTGGCGTTTCCAAATTACCTGTGTGCTCTGAGATGGACTGGCACCCCATCCAGGGTGTACCCTACCTCGTGGCCATAGTCCCTTGGAATAGGTGCCAGGCCTCCCGCGACTCTTAAACAGGATAATTGGCATAAAGAATGAGTGAGAGGAAAAGAAGGAATCAAGTTACATTAACTGTAGGAGGAGTGTCTGTGAAATATAGGTCAGATTTTATTTACTAGTGTCCTAATGTATCCTAATGGGCTGCAACACTGTTGGGCCTGATTTATCTGTTGATAACTGAAATGATTAATCGAATTACAATGATCACAATTACTCAATAGCTCTTATTTAGCTCTCAGCTTTTAAATTTAGCTTAAGGTTAATTTGTGTATGTGGTAACTAACGATCAAGATGATAAAGATGAAAACTTCATTAAAATGTCTATTCATGAACTTTTCTGATTAAACAAAATCTAAAACCACTGAAAAGGGAAGTAGCAGTAATAAACTATAACTGTTAATAAAAGCTTAAATATGCCAGATGGTAATTATAGGAGTTCAATTGAAATGTTAAGAAAACTGATGTTTTTTTTTTTGTTTTTTTCCCCTGTGTAGGTATTGCCCTGAGTGTCGGAATGACGCGAGTGAGGTTGTTCTGGCTGGAGAGAAACTAAAAGAAAGCAAGAAGAAAGCAAAGATGGCATCTGCCAGCTCGTCCAGTCAGAGAGACTGGGGCAAAGTATGTGTTCATTCTTTATCATGTTGCATCTTCTAGTGTGAGGTGTGCATCTTGTACATTTTTTTTTTGTTACCCTCACCAAGTCCTAATAAAGAAAAGGTCATTCCTTTCAAAAAGTAAACCACAATTTAGAAACCCAGTAAAGAACACCCTAACAAATTAGTAACATGTAGAAGCACCTTAAGGAGCGATAACCAACTTGAATTGCACAACAGTTTGGACCGAGTAATCTGATTGGACTGGAAGTATTCCACGAATGGTGATAACTGGGCCTCTGTATATGTATTACTCTGTGTTTCCAGTTCCACCAGCAGCGGAAGGATATGTATTGGCGTAACAGCTTAAGGTGCTGGATAGTTGGCCCCTTAATTGTCTTTAGAATATTGTAGTATAAAGTGGTGTTTGTTGTTGTCTAGGTGACTAAGTTTTCCTTGTCTTGTGGCTGCAAAACAAGTACAAATAATCTACAAACAATAATGGATAATATCAAACATCTTCACCACCATGCTTGACCGTTGTTGTGAGGTGTCTGTGCTGATATACTGTTTGTTTATTCCCGAACATGATGATCTGCATGGTGACCAATCATCTACCTTCATCTGATAAGTTCAAAGGATAATGTTATTGAAATTTTTGTGGTTTGTTTACAATTTTCCAAACCTAACTTGTACCCGCCATACTTCTTGTTTTTCTTATTGTGCTGTTATGAGCGTTAATGTTTAATGGGGTCACAGAAGTGATGTAGCTTTTGGATTTTTCTAGATATCTGGGCATTTAACTGCTTGCTCTTGGACTGAAATCCTGGTACATCCAATCCTAGGGAAATTAGCAACTGTTTTAAAAAGTCTCCATTTGTAAGCAGTCTCTTCAATTTAGAATGGTTATTTTGGAATTGTGTGGAAATTACCCCTCCCTGATTTATGAGCAGCACTGGTGGATGTTTTGTATAGGTTGTCACCTCCTTGATTATTTACAAATCTTTTGCAGTTTATTTGCAACACTTGGCTGCTAAATGTTAGAGTGCTAATCTCTAACTATTTGGAAGTAAGAAGCCTGTGATATTCTGGCAAGTTTATAAAAGATGTAAGTTAGCTGTTAATATTGACTTAATGGCAATATAAAGGACATTAATATAGTTAAAACAATCATTCAGGTTGCTGTTTGGAAATTCATTAGCACCTTTTTGACCAATTAGAATTGCTGGTTTAAAAGCAGTGTGTGACAAATATTCTTCAAAAAACTTCTAAATCCTGGTATCGGATCATGATGGTTCAAGCTATTGTGCTTGTTTTGTGACAATGTCTTTTTGCAGTATTTAAACATTATTTGATTTATGTGTTTAATTCTGGGATACTTTAATTATTGTACCATGCGGAGTCTGATCTTAATTTTTAACTACCCTTTTTTTGTTGTTGTTCTTGTGATTACAGGGTATGGCTTGTGTGGGCCGCACTAAACAGTGTACCATCGTTCCCTCTAACCACTATGGGCCAGTGCCGGGAGTCCCTGTGGGTACTCTGTGGAAGTTTAGAGTGCAGGTGAGCTGGCTGTTCAACAAGCAATCTAATACTTTTCTTTAAATCTGTTTCTTAATATAAGTGTCCAAAATGTGCTTCCGGCATACCAGGTCAGTGAGTCTGGAGTCCACAGGCCTCATGTTGCAGGGATCCATGGCCGAAGCAATGATGGTGCTTATTCTCTGGTGTTGGCTGGAGGCTATGAGGATGATGTGGTATGTTGGGTTTGTTTGGTGTTAATAAAACTGATGTGGATATAGTTGTACTTAGTCTAATCAACTTTTTGTCCTGAGAGAACCATTTTCGTGGTGCATTATAACGTTTAAAGTTAATAAAGCATATTGAAGAGGGTTAAAGAGTAATGATTAAGTCTTGGTACTAAAACAAGGATTATTTATTGCAGCATTATTAGAATAATTATATGGAATAATTATATTATCATTCCATAATTATATGGAATTCACATACCACATTTACACCTAATCTAATTTTAAATACTTCCTTAGAAATTATAACTGCTATTCTTTAAGGTGGCCAAAAGTTCTATCTTAAATTTTAATAGTGAGAAACCAAATATTTCTAGATTTATGAATGGCAAACTTGTGGTACTGCCCTTCATCCAACACTTAGCATTATGTAAAACTCTTAATTATATATTTTTTTTCCCAAGGATCATAATTAAAGTCATACTTTAAGTGTTTAACAGGGACTCTAACTCTGTTTAATGCTGTGTTGTTTAGGATGATGGTAATGAGTTTACATACACTGGTTCTGGCGGTAGAGATCTCTCTGGTAACAAGCGAACTGCTGAACAATCATGTGATCAGAAACTTACCAATATGAACAGGTTAGTATGGGCTATAATGAACAAGTACATGATATGTTGATGTACATCTTTATTATTTTTTTGAATTGATGTTAGCAATCAAAGTGTTCCTATAACTTTACGGTGCAGGTACAGTCTCTTGGCCACTATTTCCACCAGGCATAGCTGTGTTGTGTTCTGGTTCCAACACGGTTGCCAGAGAGAAGAATTGGCATTCTAGTCAATGCTGTTGATTCTACCAGGTGTGCTTGCAACATGTTTCAGAAGCATCCCAGAAACACTGCTCTGCTCAAGATACCTGCGTAACTTATTTTTTTTTATTTTTAAAATTTTTTTTTTTTATAAATTTAGTCCTGTCCAATTCTTTTTCCCTGATTTTCTCCCCAATATTAGTCGTAGCCAATTCCTCCCCGTCACTAGGGGGCTCCCACATTAAGGCTACTACTACCA
>JAOVVA010000004.1:13772009-13782847 GCA_028565275.1 Leiocassis micropogon | reverse complement strand
TCTTGCTTGTTTGTAGGTGACCAAATACTTATTTTCCACCATAATTAGCAAATAAATTCTTTAAAAATCCTACAATGTGATTTTCTAGTTTTTTTTTTATTCTTATTTTGTCTCTCATAGTTGAGGTATACCTATGATGAAAATTACAGACCTCTATCATCTTTTTAAGTGGGAGAACTTTTGCACAATTGGTGGCTGACTAAATACTTTTTTGCCCCACTGTAATTCATATTTCCTGCACGCCCTTAAAGGGATTTTTTACTCTACAGTAGCAGTTCGTTATCATGGTTGGTTTGTTTTTAGCCAAAATGGTTTATTCATTTGGAAGGGAGTAGAATTAGTTTGAGTTTGCAGTTATGCAAGAGGTGCTCTTTAGATATGTCTAATCAGCTTGGAGCTTGGAATGGTACTAATTTAGACTAATTAAAAATGCAAAGTAATTTCATTTGAATAGCTTAATATTTAACAAACTTGTGGCTCTCAAACTCTTTTATATGGGTGTGTTTGTTAGGGTTTCTCAGAGAGAGAGCGAGAGAACAAGACTGAAGGAGAGATAATATGTGACTGAGTTTGTGTACTTTTCCAACTAAATATATTGTCTATTGCAGATTACACAGGAAGCGGGCGAGTTCATGATCACGTTCCCGTACGGCTACCACGCGGGATTCAACCACGGCTTCAACTGCGCCGAGTCCACCAACTTCGCCACACTCCGCTGGGTTGACTATGGCAAAATGGCAATGCTGGTAAGCAGTTGCATTATTCTAATAAGAGGAACCTGGAGGACCTTATCCAAGGTGTAATTTATGCATGGATAAACAAGTAAAATGTGTATTAAATGCATATATAGATAGTTCAGGAAAATGGATGAATGATAAGCAGATTGGTAGATGAATCTCTGATCTAATCTCTGATTAGAGATGAGTAAAGTTATGTCAAGATATAATGATGGATAGGTGAGTAGAGAGATGGCTGGATGGATAGACAGGTGGATGAATGCAGGAGTACTTGCACAGACAGGTAGATAGTTGGATGAATGAAATTTTTAACAGATGTGTTGATGCATGGATGGATGAATAATAGCAAATTCATGTATATATTCTACCTTCTCTCTCTTTATCTCTATCGCTCCATTTCTCACACTCCAATAGTGCTGCACAGCTGTCGCTTTTACAGTAAGCAGGAGAAGAAATGACGATCATTATTTCACTTTGCAGGATTTTCCTCTGTGTGCGCTTAATGAAGGAGCTCATTAGTGGAGCCTTTTTAAAGTCAGGCTGCAGGGCCACATGCACATCCACACATACAGGAAATGATTGGAAAAAAAAATCCCCAATAAATGGTTTCCGCTCAGTACACAAGAAAGCAGTCTTAAGAGATACAACGTAAAGGTCGTGTCGACTTAGGGCGATAAGCCACTGTAATTATGTCTGAGGACAATTAGAGGCTACAGCATACCGGGATAGGATAGTGATTCATAGACATCGAGGTAGCCATCAGTGTGTTTATAATGCCAACCTCTGTGCGAGTACAAGGATGCATGACATCCACTGTCCTCATAATGGCTTTTGCTGAATGAATATTACACAATTTTATCCCCATTAACCCTGTCTGTGATGACTGATTCCTCTTCTCTGAAGTTGTTGAGAAATTGCTGCATGTTGCAGAACAGAGTTGTTGCCATCTGTGTCTTGTGTCTACAAAAAACACAACCAGACACAGCCACAAACATTTATTTTCATGAGAATGCTAGATTTGGAGATCAGAATGACTTGTCTGGGCTCTCCAAGTGAAAGATTGTGTCATGTGTGGGTCTCGTCTGCAGTCGGACATGCAGTGTGCTCGTTGTAGAACGATCACTGTAGCAATACCGCATTTTGGAAAGTCTTGCATTCTTCAATTGGCATTAGTTTTACGCGATCAAAAGAGCTTTGTGACCTCATGTCTGGGCTGATTAAAAATTGCCATCCACACACCCACCCAGTGATGCACAATCCCTAAATGATTGGCATTACTGAGGACATTTTTATGAGACCCTGCTGCTCTGGATTAGCAGGCTGATGCTATGAAAATGCACCAGACGGCTTAAAACCGCCTGAGCCTTGCTTTGCCATTGCTGTTCCTTATGCATAGAACTAAATGAGCACTGAAAGTTGCCTTGTCTACAGACTTATCATCTTTGAAAGAAAACACAATGCCTCGGCTCATCTCTAAGCAACCTCCACCAAATATTTATACACTTGCAGTCTCTTAAATGGAGGCAGTTCTCGCTTGATGATCGTAGGTGTTCCTGATTCCTTCAAAAGCCTCCCCACCCCCCCATTTCCCCTCTTTTTCTGCCCTCAGCTCAGCAGAAAAATACAGGACTCCAGTGAGCACTACACAGGAGGTGTAGTGTTATTGCTTTGCGGCTAGTGCTTGTTGTTATGGTTATTAACGTGATGCGCGCGCACACACACACACACACACACACACCCGGGTGTATATAGAGCTGTTCACTTCAGTATTGCTGCCTGTCGCTTTGCAGGGAAATGTTTTCCGTAATTTAACACAAGGTTCTCATAATGGGGAGAAAGTACAACAAGATGTAATATAGAGGACAGACACTTCTGCGAAATTTAGTTTTATTTCATCTCTCTTTCCCTTTCGTGCTGTTTCACGCTCTCTCGCTTTCTTTTATTTTTATTTTTTCCCGTTTGGTAATCACACACTCTTATTCTGATTTAGCACACAGAAAACACCTGCCAGCAAAGACTAATGTTGGAATGGTGGTTAAATCAATCACTGAAAATGGAGACTACTGTTTTTGTATCGATTATTCAAAATGATGAACATCCAGGATTTTTTAAGCACCAGTAAAGTCGCTAGTACACTTTGCACAAAGAGTGAAGTAAGAAGAGTTGAAAGTTGGTGTGGTCTTTTCTAGAATGTCAGTCATGTAGGGCGGTGGTAGCTCAAAGGGTTAAGCCACTGAATTACTGATCGGAAGGTCAGCAGTTCAAGCCACAGCTCCACCAGGTTTTGTAGGGGTTTGAGCAAGGCCCTTAACCCTGTCTGGTTCACATCATGGCTGATCCTGAGCTCTGACCCCACTATGCTGGGATATGCGAAGAAAGAATTTCACTGTACAGTAATGTATGTGTGTCAAATAAAGGTTCAACTAACTGTGTAAGTTACCTAAAATCACAAGAGACTGTTTTTACCAAAGTATTTCACAAATTACTCTTGACGCAGTTATTGACTCGGGTGATGTTCCATTAAACATGCCTTTTAGATGAGGTTAGTTTTTTTATATTTTTGGAGGTAAAATGGTCACCTCTTACAAAGGCTGTTTCTGTTAAGGAACTTCGGGACAGTTCCAAGTAAAAAAAATGGCAAACTTCATAAATTAATATGTAGAAATGTTTGGAGTCTTAACAGGATAGAACCCCGTCACTAAAGGGACTTTTAGGGTGAAATACTAACTGGACGGAAACCAGTCTGGGAAGGGAATGGGTACTCTGTCGTGGCAATGACCCTGTCTGGACGGGACATTTCTTTCAACTCTTTCGACTGGATTTCTACTAAAAATTTTCCCCTTCCAAAAGAGACAGTTCCTGAGAAACCTCCATGAGTTGCTAACCTTCTAAAGCAGGGTACTTACACTTTTCCAAAGGTAATCCTTTTAGAATGTAAGGAAGTTCAAAAAGACCTAATAATATCTACAGTATGCTTCCATGATAAGGAACTGCACTAGATAAGCAGGCTTATGTTGTGAAAATGTACAAGATGGCCTAAAGCAGCTCCGAGTATTGCTTCCCCACTGCTGTTGCTGGTGGATGGAGCTAAATCAGATCTGAAATCATCCATAGACGTTCAATAAAAGTTGCATCTTTAAAGGCAATCATGATGCTTCTGCACATCTCACATAATTTTTACATTTTCCCCTGCATATTTATACACTGTGAATCTCTCTCTCTCCCCCACTACTACAATAGGATAATAACTTGAGAAATGGTCAATTTGTGACCACATCTAGGTTCCTGACTTATTTAAGACCATGATTCTGCCACAAGAAGAGTCCTTCAGGAAGCAGTTTTCAGATTTTCCTTCTTTAAGTTCTGTTTATTGCTTGAAGTTGATTTAGAACGAATGTCATCTGTAACTTGCATGAGAAGCATATTTATAGTATGTTGAACCTTTACACCGTTCTATACTTAAGCACTAGCACACAAGAGAGAGTGCTTTGGTGCTGCGATTCTGTTTTCTCAAGAAAACTTGCAATTAAGAGAACATAATTTTTTTATTTTATTTATTAATTTTTTTGGATTTTTTCCCAATTTTCTCCCTAATTTAGTCGTAGCCAATTCCTCCCCGTCACTAGGGGGCTCCCACATTAAGGCTACTACTACCACTCAGCCAGGAGCGCCGAAGACTATCACGTGTTTCCTCCGAACCACGTGACGCCAGCCGACCACATCTTTTCGAACTGCTCGCTCGCGCACCGTTGGGGTCGGTGTAACACATTCGGAGGAAAGCGCTATCCGTTCCTTCCGCTTGCGCGAGTTTACAGATGCCCCCGATTGGCTGTAGAGCCGTGATTAATGTGGGAGCACTAAGTACCTCTCATCCCTCCCCTCTGAGAGAGCTCGGCTAATCAGCTCTCTCTAGACCTCCGGCTGCGAGAGGTTACAGCATCATCCAGGAATCGAACCAGCGATCTCTGGATGATAGGGCGAGCGCTTTACCACTGCGCCACTCTGAGTTTTTTCACACTCCTTTTTATTAAAGTTATGGTGTAGCCTACAAACAGACATTTTGTACCCTACCTGCATTTCACTTTTGAGGACATAAAATTTCTAAATTTTATTTTTAGATCACTTAAATATAAATGTATTTATATATTAACATACACAGTCAGGTCAGTTTAGTTTGCTACATGCTTTAATTATGAAGAAAACCTGAGTGGACACGACATTCGTTCTTTCTTTCTTTTTTTCTTTCTTTGCATAAATTTTAACACCAGAGTGCTGCTTCTTCATTTATGTAATTATTTTTTTTCTGTTTTGTATTGATATTGGTATTTAATTTCTTTAATTTTATCAAGGAAAAAATAAAACCTATAAAAATTATTTAAGTAAATTAAAATCTGAAGATTATAGGCTCACTGTGAAGTATTTCTACTTATTTCTCAATAACCATTACACATTTTTTTTATATTATTATTAAAACTTTGTTTTCTTGGTCATGCACCCTTGAATTTTGTCCAAGCTAACTTGAGATTTGAAAAAAGGTATTATAAATAGCTTATTTATTAATTCTTTGCTTTTTTTCCCCTCCACTGTGGTAGTGCACGTGTCGGAAGGACATGGTAAAGATCTCCATGGACGTGTTCGTACGCTTCTTGCAGCCGGACCGCTACGAACTATGGAAGAAAGGCAAGGACACGCCCATCCTGGACCACCAAAGGCCCACCACACTGACCAGCCCCGAGCTGGAGTACTGGAGGAAAAACAGAGTGACCTTTAAGGAGAAACAGATCCGCAGGTTAGAAGGATTGTCACAGTCACCATGTTTGTTAATTCTGAGTATGTCTGAATGTCCGGTAGCCGACTAGGCATTATGTTATTATTTTACAAGTACTGCAGGGAATGGAAAGGCCAGAGCTTGGCTTACTGTACATTAATGCACATGTGCCTCTGTGAACTCAGAGTTCAGCAGAAAATAAAGCAGGTGCGCCGACTGAAGCCTGAGGAACTAAAGTTACTGTCTGACGAGGGACTTGACCTGGACCTGGATGATTATCAGAAGCGTCTGGAGGAGAAGGAGGCCGAGAGGAAGCAGCAGAAGGAGGAGAAGATGACCAGAGAGGCCATGCTCACTCTGGAGGCACTTGAGAGGGAGGAACAGGAGGCTGCAATCCGAGAAGGAGGTGAACAACAGCATGCTTGATTTGCAGCAAATCGCTAGGTGCAGAACCCGTAGACTGCCCAGGTTCTGTATTTTTCTGTACGGAGACATTTATTTAACTTTATGTAACTGATTTTTCCCCAAAGGCCAAAGATAACAGTTGTTACTCCGTAAAAAACATGGTTTTCTTGGCTTTTGACTTCAAAATAATGAAAGTGATTCATTGAACAGCACAGACATTCCACAACTGTTATTTTTAATTTTATTTTATAAAAATAGTTATTGCAGTATAAAAGGAATTATACAGTACAGCAGTTAGTTCAGAATGAGTAACTCGTGTTCCATGAGTGCTGATAATGGATGGTAACACGTTTGTGACGTTTAACTATATGTTAATTACATTAACCGTCTGTCACCAGTTTCCAAGGAAACATCTGATAATGTTGTCGTAAAAAAATTTAAATTGACTGCTTAATAATTGCTTATAATTAATAAATCCTAATAACTGTGTTATTGTATTTATGGCTACAAATCTAACTAGCTCCTAGCACAATTCTGAATTACAAATCGCTCTCCAACCTCTGATGATTAAGGACACTAATTGGTGTGTGTGTGTGTGTGTGTGTGTAAAGTTATTGTACACCCTACACAGTGCATATTTTTAAATTTAATGCTATTTGGGATTCAACCTCAGAACCGGAGCAAATTAGCTGGTTAAATAAAATAATGGCTAAACCGGTTAAATAATATATTTTCTTAGTGGAAGTATTATATAAAAGCAATATCACACTCTCACTGGATATCAGCATGGCTTTGGCATATTCTGTTATCATATTATTGGAAAATAACCAATCTGACAAACGGTGGTAACAGTAACTCCCCAGAATTGACTGATTAGTTTCCTTTAAGAACACGCCATCAGTGTTTTATTTCTTATTCAATCTTTTGGGTGCGATGTTACAACTGATAGGATGTTAATGAAATTATAGTATATTTTTGACTCTGAGTAATTCAAGTCCAGAAGTGAATGTTTTATTTCTTTCCCTGCTGAGACGAGGATTTTTTGAGATGTCGAAAGGCAATGAAAATGTTGCAGATATTACCTCCAGGACTTTTTTTATTTGCGTTTGTTTTTATGTACCTATTTTATAATAGCGTTTTACTATATTTCCCTCGAAAAGTGCTTACTAATGACGAGAAGCTCAACTTTGTTTAAAAACTAAGCGTGAATGTACCTCTGAATCCCCTGCCTCTTAGCCACGTCTGTAGGTTTTCAAATCTTCTGATATGAATTTGCTGACTGTCTTTTCTTTCTGTCCTGCGCCAGCAACCTCCCAGCAGCCTGAAGTCAAAAAGGAGCCCAAGCAGGCAGATGAAGAAGAGCAAAAAAAGAAGAAGAAGAAAAAACAGGTTAAATCGCCTGAGGAGGACGGCTTTCAGGAGGCGTTAAAAAATTACAAATTGTCCAAGGCGAACGAGGGTGAGAGTAATGGAGGCGCAGTACTCAACAGCTCAGATACCAGCTTACAGGTTAGCAGAGTTTTTGAAACATTTGTCAGGTTTATGCCACTCTTACAGTAAATGTCCATAAATGTTTTTTTAATTTAACAAAGACAGGTTTGATACTTGCTTGTTTGTAGGGTTCAATATTGTTTACATGATATGCATAACAGCCATAATGAACATTGTAGAAAAGCAAGTGAAAAGGAGAAAGAAATTTGTTAGAGGACATATTCTGTTAAAAAACACTTTTTTTTTTCTTTTTTTTTTTGCAATGGCATGTCCACTATTGGAAAATTTCATTTCATTCCATCAGTTATCAGAAAGTAATCTCGAAGACCAAGCCTGTAGGAGTGATTTATGCTACCTGGACTTAAATGTTCATTTCCTTGCTGCATTTTCCAGTTTCTATTTAGCTTCAGGTAATGCATTATCAACATATTCCCCTGTAAATTCATGTTGCAATACACAATTTATTTTCTCAGTGATTGTAAAACAGCAACTCTTTTGAGTATGCATCACAGTTGAAATGAGGTGGTAGTGTTGGTAATGGAAAGATACCAAGGGTCAGTACTGGCTCAGGTAGTTGAGGCTCTGTTTTACTGACAGGTTGGTCAGGGGTTCGAGCTCCGCCACAGACAGGTCGCCACTTAACCCTACTCCCCATACAACCCTAAAAATCGGAGGCTTGTCACTGGAATGGGATCCTGTTTAAAACCTGTGCCAGATCTTGCAGATCAAATAATTAGATGTGGCGACCCCCAGGACAAAAAGGGACAAAGCTAAAGAGAAAGAATAGAGGGACTCCATGGGGATAAAAAAAAGAAAAAAGCCTCACATTGCTTGTTCAAGTCCACATGGAGATTTCCTCTAATGCTTTTCTCTAAGCAGTGTTATTTGGTCCAAAAAATATCCTATGTTTAGAGAATGCACTAAAACATAAAAAAGCTAAATTGTGAATGGTGGTGGTGGGAGGATCATTTCTGGGTCCTAGCAAAATGTGTATTTGAACATGTGTTTTTTTCCCCTCTCTTTATTTGCAGACCAACTCCTATCCGAAGATGAAGATGAAGGTGGAGGTGAAGAAGAGTCGTAGACATCCATTCAGCAAACCACCCATGCGCACCCCTACTTTCATTGTCAAACAGGAGGCTTCCAGCGACGAGGGTGGGTCACTGTACATTGCATCATTGCTGAATGCTTCTAAACCAGTGTTTATAGTCACCAAATCCATCACTGATATGATTTGGTTGTTTTGCAAACTCAAAAGTACGAAGATAAGCTTTTTATATTTTACTAGCTTTCAGTGTTCAGTAAAACTAGAGTATTGAAATTCTTTATGTGTGTTCAATTTGGTATGAATCTAGGACTAGAGTGCTGGATGGGGCATGGTACAGTGCACAAAGGGTTAAGATGTTGTTCAAGGTCCCACCAGTGGCATGTTGGTGGTGTCTGGGCTTCAACTCATGATCTTGTTAAATGGCCCGAGCATGATACAAGCCAGGGATTCCTTTCAGCCAAAACACTGCCCAATAAAACAGGAACTTTTAAAGGATACAGCTAATAAGGGCTTTGGAACAAAGCACAGCTTATGTCACCATCTGTGCCTTTTTTCCCCTTCTGCTCAGACTGACACTTATCGATCTGAAGATCACGACTAGTGCTTACCTACTTTCAAAGTCACTTTGAGCCTGCAGCAGAGCAGCATCAGCTCAGTGTCTCTGCCAAACCGACAGAAAGGCAATGAGAAGAGAAAAAGACAGGGACTCATGAGGATTATAATGAGAGGAATACAAGGAGCACGTAGTTGGGGTTTAGGCTGTATTCGTCCTCACTTACTTAAAGGATATGCCAGTATGACACTGCTACTTTTATCACCAAAACATTGGAAAGGTTGTATTTAGCAACTCTGGAATAGCTGGCGTTATTAGTATTCTGGGTATTAGAGTATGTGTATGTAGGAAAGACAAGAATAGGAAGAAAGTAGTTGTTATAACCGTGTGTGTGTCTTTCATTGTGTTGGGTTCTCCACAGAGATGTACTCAGGGCTGTCAGTAGGCGGTGCAGTGGAGCAGGAAGCAAAGAAGCAGGATCAGTGTCCCTTGTGGCAAACCCTTTCACCCGACTTTGTGGCAGAGAAGCAGTTTAATGCCGGCATGGCAACACTGGAGCCACACTGTGCTGTCTGTATGATGTTCTGCCCCTACTCACAGGTAACACCTCATTACTTCACCGAAAAGTGGGCGGGGCCGAGTTATACTATTCATTTCACAAGAGATCAAAATAATAACTTCAACTTCAACCCAACACAATTAAATCTACACACCATAGACATCTTCCATTCCAAGAAACTTGTTTATTTTATCATTGTTTGAGTAAGTGATTAGGCATGTCACATACTAACAAAAGCTAGGTAGCATTCTAGCAAGATGAAGTTAGCGAAGTAATACATATATGGTAATACCAGAAGTGCCCGTGACTTTGTTTGCGTGGAATTTAATTGCACACTCATAAGCACATTTAAAAAATGTTCAGTGTCATCTGTGAACTAAAATTTTTACATGTTACCGTGAAGATCAAACACATATTTAATAAGCAATAAGCAATGGCATGTCCAATGTTTTTTCTATGGGCGGTTTGCTATGAAACGAAGCCTGTATGTTACCTTAAGCTCGACCAAATACATGTGTGAAAACTCCATTAAAATTTGTTCAGTAGTTTTTACGTGATGTGTGCACAACCAGACGGACAAAAATTCCTAAAACCATCTTGATGTGTTCTTTTACTCATGTACAGATGTTATCTGCCATTCTTATCATGATCCAACATGCAATAACAATAAATTTTGCACAGTCAAATGCTCGACAACATTAAATGCAACTATAAATGAACAGAATGTTCATTGTCCCCTTTGTTAATAGAGTAAAATGGTGTTTATTTTGAGCCATGTTCACTTGGTATGTAATGATTTTCAGTCTCCCAGTCACTCACGTGTGTTTTGTGTGTGTGTGTTTTGTGTGTGTGTGTTTTGTGTGTGTGTGTTTTGTGTGTGTGTTTTGTGTGTTTTGTGTGTTTTGTGTGTTTTGTGTGTTTTGTGTGTTTTGTGTGTTGTGTGTTGTGTGTGTGTGTGTGTGGTGTGTGTGTGTGGTGTGTGTGTGTTGTGTGTGTGTGTTGTGTGTGTGTGTGTGTTGTGTGTGTGTGTGTGTTGTGTGTGTGTTGTGTGTGTGTGTGTTGTGTTTTGTGTGTGTTGTGTTTTGTGTGTGTTTTGTGTGTGTGTTGTGTGTGTTTTGTGTGTGTGTTGTGTGTGTTTGTAGCCCCAAAAGGACAGCACTTCTATTTCCGACACCGCCAGCATTTCCATGTCTCATTGTGGTGAACAGACTCGGCCGCTCGTGCCTGAGATGTGTTTCAGTGCAGGCACGGCAAACACTGAGCCGCTTCCCTCCATT
>JAOVVA010000004.1:13759514-13771909 GCA_028565275.1 Leiocassis micropogon | reverse complement strand
GCCGAGGGAGCACGGAGGAGAATCCTCGATGGCAAGCAACGTGAAACAGGAAGGAAACGATGATGAATGGACAGCGAGTCTTTCACACAAGTCACTCCCAGCCAAGCAGCCCCCGCGGTGTCAGATCAGAACGAACATGTCCACTTGATAGGCAGCGCTTAAAGGGGTGTGAATCAGAGCAGAAATAAAGATGAAGACGGTCCGGGACCTCTTTGCTTTCCTGATCAGAGACCAAGGACTGACTTTTTCAGCACACTATTGGGGGAGCTAAGCAGGAGATAAATGTAGTGTGATGACAAGCTCTTGAATCGTGTTCACTGCGAAGAGACCTTACACGAACAGTATGTTACACTGTTATGTTACGTTGACTAAAAGCCACCAATGGTGCGGAGTAAGAGACAACTCAAAATGCCGAAATTTTCAAATGTTTGAGTTAGCAGTCATTTGAAATCTGGACTTAAAATCCCTCTCCCTGTATCGCTGAATGAACACACACTTCGAACACTTCCATTACGAATACTGTGGTTAATCAACACGCTAATAGTTTGTATGTTAGTTTCTTTCAGGAAAAATAAACTCACAGATGACAAGGTGATATTGTTCGTCTTTTCATTTCAGGTACTGTTTATTTTGGTGCATACTTGTATATTTAATTAAAAAAATCAACGTCTGTTGTGTCAGTGCTCGAAAAGCCGTTTAAATGCGCAAACGAGCTTGCTTTTACTCACGGCGATGTAAAGATTACAACAGGTTTGTGATTATCAAATGAAACACATCGTTGTATTTTACTATCACTTTTGTCACTGTTGTCACAGAACACAAACAGAATTCTTCAGGGACTTTTTCCTTGCCATCGTCGCCCTCGGCTTGCTCATCAGGGACGATCTGTTCATTTTGATTTACACTTATTTTCTCACACATTTCATACGCGTTTCCCTGATTTTCTTTTGATTCTGTAAAGCTGCTTTGTGACATCTTGTTAAAAGCGATATATAACCAAATTTATTTGAATTGAAAAGGAAACACTCAAAGACCAAGATTTGATGCTAAGCTAGGTAAGCTAATTTAGCAAGACGAACTAAAGCGAGAGAGATGTGCTGCTAAGCTTGGGTTTGCAAAAAAAGAACGACTACACCGAGATGCACTGCAAGCTAGCACACCAACATAACCTTATGTTCACTTTTTGACATTAAACTTAACACAAAGCTGACCTGATTGTTCCTGCAGTTCATGCTCATGGTGGTGTTGATATTGTTGCTGTCCAGATATTGTTGATCATGTCCAGAAATACTGTGGTCCACTTCAGTCGCTCATCAAAGGTGTCAACATTGAACCCCACTTTGATACGAGGAGGGAGAAGTGGTAAGTGGGGTTATCAGTGCAATATTATTGAAAGAATTTTTTGAGTCGATAAGTTTGGGGTCAGACTGATACAGGATGCTGATGCCTAAGGGCACTGTGTTAAGCTCCCACACTTTAGAAGATGATGTCATACTTTTTTGTGTGTTTTTCCATGAGCCACCACTTTCATCAAATGTTCACCACAGTGTTTGTTAGTCTATATTAAGATAATGTTTATGTTAAGATTTTCTTTTATCGAAGATTCTTCGTTAGAGAATCTTCATCACATAATGTGACTCGGAGAAGACACATACCATATTTTTTCACATATGTATTATGGTCCTCGTTCAAGATTTTATTGGGATCATGTTGTACAGAATGACAAGTAATCATCTTAAAACAGCTGTAATAACAGTGTAAAACAGGCTTAAGGGATTAAATGGATATGTTGCGCTTTTTTAATGAATTCATTTCGTTACACGGTGTCTCAACCGAATCCCAGCAAAGCACCACGGGCGTCCCTGCTTCTGAAACGAACGAGCTAATGAATCACATTGCACAAATTTCCTGTGTGTTGTGGGCGTGTGGAACATTCTCAGATATTTTCTTTGGAATGTTTTGTGAGAGTTTTTCTCTTTTTCTTATTAACTCACCCCTTAAACTCGGGTATTCACCATGGGAACGCACTGGGAAAGTGTAGAGAGTGGTCTCAGTCATAATTCAGCTGAGTCACATGGCTGGTGTTGGGGGTTTGTCTGATTCATGAGAGCTTAACTTTGGTCTTGTAGTGTTGTCACAATACTAAAATATTTATTTTGATACCATCATGAGAGGAACTAAACTTCCTTAGAAAAATTCTGGAGATAAATATGTTACAGTGGAGGCCTAATTAGTTTGTGAGATACCACACCTAGAAATATTTTGATGAGACTGATTACATTCATATGTAATCATAATCTATGATGATTTTTTTTTCTTTTTTTTAGGGGGCATTAGGTTTATGCCAGTAAAAAACTGCTGCAGTGATCATGGGCACTCCAAAAAAAAAAGAATTCTTATTAATAATACATATTATTTTTATAGAGTTATTACACTATGATTTCTTTTTTTGTTCGTCTCATGTTCTGCCTGTTTACTACTTTCTGTTTCTCTTTTTTCAGTTGTTTATTTATTGTTTATTCATCGATTTAATTGCTTCCAGATATATTGATTCGTTGCTTGATTTATTAATTGATTCCTTAATTGCAAAGCATCACACGCACATGCCTGGTTCCTCTTGTGCTTGTATATTTCTCGTAGTCTGAGATGGCTTCAGCGCTGTGTTTTACCGAGTATCGATTTAAAAGCTTCACAATTCTTTCTTTCTTCCTTTCTTTCATGAAAGCGTCGGCCCGAGTGCTCAGAGCGTCGCCGTAGTCTTAACTGCAGAGCGTCAACTTTTTCCTGTTCTTCAGCAACTCGCCCACCCACCCACTCACACACTCTCTTGCTCTCTTTTATACACGCATGGACACACTTCTGTATAGCCTCCACATATTCCCACTCATCACTACGAGCTGTACAGAGTCTCGCAAGCTTGCAGAGGAGTGCCGCTTTCTCCAAGCACTTAAAGCTTGACTAAGATCTCGGCGCTTTGTGTTCAGCTCGACCCTCATCTAGTTTTCTCATTCCAGTTTCAACTGCAAAACTGCTGTTAGCATGGATAGGTGAGGTGATTGGCACTGCCTAAACAGGCTTTTGCATTTGTTAAATAATGCTGGCTCGATTTCAAAGGCTTAATAATTTAAGACAGCATGATTTGTTTGTTGAAATAACTTTTATTTATTTATTTATTTATTTTTGGAAACATGGAGGATGGACTGGTAAAGGATCTTCTAAAATGCGATGCCAGTCTGGTTCCTTTATGGGTAGGAAAAAAAAAAGCTAAAATGCCATTTGATTTCAGTCATTATCAAGTCCAATTTTGAGCACTAGAACGTGATTAAAAATTCACCAATTATACCAGAGTAAGGTTAAATACTCAGATCTGATTGGTCTGTGGTCAGGTTGTGTCTCATTTTATAATAACTTTGAACAATAGCACAGTTCCCATAGGATGAGTAATTAATGTTTTTCTTAATGGCCTTTTTCTAATATGTTATTGTTTCAGCTCAAACATACAGAATTTATTAGATTTTAAAGAGTGTGGAAGGGAAAAAAAAAAGATTATTCCTATGTATGATACACACCGTTTGTACAGTCAACAGCAGAAATTACATGGTATTACAGTGTTTATTAAATACTTTTAAAAGTTATTAATACTTCACATCCTGTCAGAAATATAAGCATTAACATAAACATTAGTGCTGCTGAAACAAATCGAATATAATCAACAGGCGTTCTTTGAGTTAAAGCTTTATTAGCTGGTTAGCGTGCTGTTAATAAAAACCCAACATTAGGGCCTCTGCATTTATGATCCAGCCTGGTTTTTCCCAGACTGCCACACGTAGTTCAGCGCCTTGTTCTGTTTCTCACTCAGATAAGAGCATTTTCACATTAGGCTGACGATTGATGGATTTGTACCGTGCCCAGGAACGATTGACCCCTCTCCCCACTCCACTGATGATCAGTGTTCGTTATGTTTGCTCTTCATTTTCGGATACGCGTGTGCATTTACACTCTCCGATGGGGCAGGTGGCATTATGGGCCTACTTGGTTTGTGAGCCGCCATTAAACGAGAGAAGAAGAAGAGACAGAGGAAGTTAACCTTTGCACTATGGTTATACGGCTGTTTAGGTCAGAGGATGTGATTTGCGGGTGCCATGTGCACACCGAGTTTTCGGAGAAAACACTTCTAAACGTTGATCTGCGACTGGCTTGATTCCTCCTCTTCCAGCGGGCATGGTTGTGTTCTCACTGATCGAAATGAACCACTTTTGTTTCCAGTGTTCTCAGAAACGATCCCGGGCCTAAAGTGAAAACGGCCTACAAATCCTATATAAGGAAACCCTTCCCGCCATTTTTTTTATTTTTAATTTTTTTTTTAATTTAATCTGTTTAAGCAGAGGCGAGGCTCAGTCTCTGTTCTCTGTATCAGCCTGCGGGTGGGGATTATCAGTAGAAAGGACCACAATAAGCATTTAAGTGTGCAAGAAAACTACTCGGGTTGGAAACCTGGGAGTCCATTAGCACCTCGTCCAGATTAGCAAACACAGCTGAAGTGAGCGTACACGGGCGTGTGAGGGTAATAAACGGCCTGCCGGCCGGCTGGCAAGGTCTCCTGCAGCGGCCCACACAAAGCTGCAGATTGTTTCCGAGCGCCAGCTTTTGGCTTTATTGCGGCCGCTCGTGCCAAGAGCACCGGGGCCTTTTCCCCCCTCTCTTTTCCCTCGCCACTCCTTCAGACTGGAATGCTGCACACAGGAAGGTGTGTGTGTGTTGTGTGTGTGTGTTGTGTGTGTGTGTGTGTTGTGTGTGTGTGTTGTGTGTGTGTGTTGTGTGTGTGTGTTGTGTGTGTGTGTTGTGTGTGTGTGTTGTGTGTGTTGTGTGTGTTTTGTGTGTTTGTAGCCCCAAAAGGACAGCACTTCTATTTCCGACACCGCCAGCATTTCCATGTCTCGTTGTGGTGAACAGACTCGGCCGCTCGTACCTGAGATGTGTTTCAGTGCAGGCACGGCAAACACTGAGCCGCTTCCCTCCATTGCCGAGACAAGCACACTGCTCAGCTGCACCTGCTGCAACCTGCAGGTCCATGCTAGTGAGTACACACACACACACACACACACATACATGTACTGTAAATTTATTACACAGCAAATACACAGCATTCAGTCCAACCCTACAGCAGTGTTTCTCATTGACTTTCTTATAGTTCTGTAGCAAACAGGCTGTGGGCTGCAGTCATGAGGATATTGGTTCAATGTTAATTATTTTTCAAAAAGTACACCCCCCATGAGTTTTCTGCCATGTGCAATGCAATATGTTAGAATTCACTAAAACCAGAAGTGTCAAATATATGGTTATCTGTTAAAGGGTTAAATCCAGCCCAAAAAATGAAATAAAAATCCATGTTCTAGGTTTAAGATTTGATGAAGCTTGTCTCAGTTACTTCACTAGGGGCAAAACGGAGCAATAAACTTGGACATAAGCAACTTTTGACACCATATACGTATTATGGCTGGGCACTATATCCGTATAATATCATTATTGTGAGACATTGTCACATTTCCGAGATTATATTTGTAGATTTTTGCCCTTTTTTGTTTTTTGTGGGTTAAATTCTGATGTAAACTTTGGGTTTACACATCGTCCGTACCATTGCTAACAGAGATGTGGGGAGAAAAATTATCCAGTTGTGTATCACGATTCTTTTGTGTGGCATGAATTATGAATATCCCTCACACTGATATCTTATTGGGCAGTCCCTGGTTCCCATCAACAACTGGGTACAGTTCCTAGAGAAATTGCAAAGTAGGGGTACAATGGCACACCACTTTTCCTGAGCAAAATACTGAAATGGGCTTTTAACCATGTATGGTTACAAAGATATGAGTTTGTATAATGCCTGTGATTTCAGGGTGTGTGAAAATCAGCCACAGTTGGAAATACATTCATTCCTATTACAAAATCCGCCATTTGTCAGGTCCCAAACAATGCTTGATTGCTCCCAAACGGTTTCATCAATCTTCTCTATATCTTTTGGGGGGTTTGTGCAAAATTGAGCTAGTATCAGTGAGGGATATATCGAAGGTAATTTTTTTTGGGGTGGGGGGGGGGGGGCACTCTGGCCTCACATGGACTTGGAATGGAGTTTTGGAATGGAAGTTTTGGGCCATTTATAAAGTGGTTAATTATTTTTTATCAACAAGATGTTTTCCAGTAGTAGAGATTTTCAAGCCCTTCAAACTGATGTCTCATTTTCTGATCAGACCCAAAGCGAGCGAGCTACGGCTCCATGAGACAAGGTGTTTAGTTTTAGTCACAAAGAATTATATATGACTTTAAAGCAGGGCATCAGTCACCAACAATCAGAAGGCCAAGCTGAACATTTGGACATAATGTTTGTGGCTGTACATTATCTAGGCCCCTGGTCTGAGGCAACACCACAGAAATTCAGTGGGATTACTGGTCCAATTCCTTAGAAAAGCAATAGCCCACCTGATGGAGGATCCATCTGAACGACCTGCAGTTTTCACGGGAAAAAAGTGGGATATAATAAGAAGAAGAGGCAGAATAAATTAATTGCAATATAATAATACTTGCCTAGTACTTGCCTGATGTGAGCTCTGCAGCAGGATTCCACTAGAGCCTGCTCTTCCTCCACTGCTCCCTCATCTTAATCATCTTTTTTTCGCTCTCATCTTTCTCTTGCGCCTAGTCCTCATCTCCGTCTTAACACCATGCTGTCAATCAAATAATCCTAGCCAATTTCCTTCTGCATGGCCTGAACCTCAAGAGTCTGTGTTTGCTTTGAAAAAACATTCTGCTTCTGCAAAGTTTCGGGGTGGGTGGTGTGAAAAAGTGGAAAAAAAGGGTTTGTTTAGTTTGTGCCTCTCTCCTCTGCTCAGGCTGAACGTAAGCTGCGTAGCCAATTAGGAGGTGTGTGCGTGTGCTTGTGCTTGTGGGTGTGTGTGAGGATTGCTCAGTGAGGTGATGCTGCTATATGATTGCTTTCTGCAGTCCTAACTGAAAGTTGTTGTGGTGCAGTCAGCATGAATTTACTAAAAAAACTGAACAAGCCTTTAAACACACACACACACACACACACACACACACACACACACACACACACACACACACACACACAGTTGATGGGAATGTTCAGAATGTTCAGCTGGGCTGTAAAGATTTACATCACTGCTCCTGGTCCAGGAGCCATAGGTCCATAGTAAATACAAGTTAAAGATGCAGAATAGGAGGGATGGCATACTTACATAAACACATGAAGCAACAGTCTTTTCACATGGTTAGTGGTTTTCTCCCAACCCCCTATCAAAGCGGGGGCAGTTAAAAAAAAATTGTGCAAAGAACGGTTACAAAATTAATTGTGTATGCCCAAAATTAGAATCAGCAGATCAAACTTAAAGCCAAGGAAATGTCTCAAATGCAGTCTACACTGGTTGGACAAAAAAAAAGGTCACCATTTCAGAAGGGTCTAATTATTTGGCTGCATCAAGCACAGAAAACAACTAAGGAGTTTTTAATGACATGAACTGGGTTAAGAACACATCAACAAATTATCAAAACCTGGACTCATAGTGCTGAACTGACAACTTTGTGGAAGAAATCTGGTCAGACAAAAAAAAAAAAACATGAATGGAGATCACTTAAACACTTGATGTTGCTTAGTAAGAAAAAATCAACAATGGAAAAAAAGCTGTTTAGTAGGGAATGTAAAAGCATTTTCATAAACACTCAATGTGATGAGAACTCATAGGATTGGAACTAATCAGCTGTGTGGCCATCAAAAAACCTGAGACTAATCAGAAAAATCAAATTTTTTTTTTTTTTTTTTTTTTTACAAAAATGGCTAAAACTAGGAAATTCTGAAGTGAACTTCTATGGCACATTTCTGTACATGATCTTCAGGCAGCAATCAAGCAGACATGGATTGAGGGAGTGACAAGAGTACTGCAGTTGTCTTTTGGACTCTCTGACCAACCGGAACGAGCAGATTTTGAAAAATCAAGGACTACGTACTGTACTACATATTGATTGTTGTATAACAATTTAATTGCATGAAATTACAAATTATCTTTACAGTCATTATAAAAAAAATGAGAGCATCATTTAAATATTTCATTTCACTTTTGTCTGAATACTTTTAGCCACCACTGCATAAGGAGGCTTCTCTATAAGTGTATAAACCTATAAACTCTATAATGGCAGGGTTTTTTCAGTATGCGGTTTTGTCGCTTTTAATTAAAAACCTTTTCTTACACCATAGCCTATAACTTTTATCTTTCTGCATAATTGAAGTTATTAGTTTAATAGAAAAGTGCTAATTTAGCCTGAATATAAACCCTAGATAAGGGTTGTTGTCATGGTTACATGCAAATAGACTTGCATAAGATACATGTTTACATCAGAATGTATTAAAACGGATTAAGGCGCAGTAGCTGCTAGAGACAGAAGTCTTATAAAAATCTGTAGAAAATACAATATGGAAGCTGATGATGAACTATAAAATACATTATAAACTTTATGGCACTGATGTGTGTTGGATAATTTACTGCCTGTCTCTCTCTCTGTCTGTCGTTCAGATTTAAGGTGTGTTTTATTGGCATGCTTGTTCAGTAACAATGCAGAAGAATATAAAAAAGAAATGTCGATAACGTCTCTTCCTCTGTCTGTCTCTCTTTGTCTCTTTCTATCTGTCTCTTTCTCTAGGTTGCTATGGCGTTAAGCCTAACACTCCACGTGAAAGCTGGATGTGTTCTCGCTGTTCCACAGTGGCCTGGACAGCAGTAAGGCGCGCGCGCACTTACACAGACACACACACACACACACACACACACACACACACACACTCTTCATTACTATTGTATAGATGTTTGTTAAACTATGCATGTGTGGTTTTGCAGGCCTGTTGTTTGTGTAATCTCAGAGGAGGTGCTTTGAAGATGACCACAGATAACAGGTACAGTACTCTAACTCATGCTGTATTAAAGCTGCTCTTTAATAAGTCTAGACTAAAGTCTTCATATTGTTAAACTGATGTATCTGTATGCTGAATGACCGTAATAGCGTAATTTGCTTCTTTATTTGCTTCTATATAAGTAAGAGATGCTAATGGTCTTACTCTATATCAGTCTAAATGATTTTTAGTCAATTACTATATCTGGCTATAAGTACATGGACAGCTGAGCATCACATTCATATGTGGGCCTTTCCCAATAGGATACCATAAATTGGAAGCACTTTGAGTAGCATGGAAAATGTGTATTATGTAGAAATAAATTTATGCCTGTTTCAGCATGACAAAGCCCATGTAAACAAAACAAGCGTCAGAAAGACATGGTTTGCCAAAGTCGGTGTAAAAAAGCTTGAGTGGCCTGCACCGAGCCCTGACCGCATCCCGCTAAACATCTTTTGCATGAATTGGAATGCCAACTTCATACCAGGTGTCCTCTCCTGACGTCAGTAGCCGAGCTCGTTAATTCTCTTGTGGTTGAATGGGTACAGAACTCCACAGAAGCTTGTCCTTTTTCAGACAAGAGGAATCAGACTCTCAAAGTCAGTGACCGTGGTTTCAGAAGGGGGCTGCTCAACAAGCATGTATGGATGTAATGGTCAGGTGTCCATGAATATTTGAGAGTGTAGCGTATACTGTATATAGTACACTGTACTATATACAGAAACTCTTCACTCTCAAACGTGTCTTTGTCTATGATAAAATACAAAATATTTGGCCTCATTTGTTAAATGACATATTTGTATAACTTGTAATTTGTAGTTTTGTAGGTGTGGCTTAATGTGGATCTGATAGTAATTTTGAGTTGTTTGTTTTACTGAGTAAAAGATTTTACTCACAATTTTACTAAACGATTAAAAGATAAGGCACAGTGTATTTGAGGGAGAGTTTGACATCTGGATTATTGCCAGCACTGTACCAACAATCATGTCCTGTCTGATTGAATACAGGGTGTACATTTCATTATAAGGCTGCTTGGTGAGTAAATGCTGTGTGTGCTGTGTGCAGGTGGGTGCATGTGATTTGTGCCATTGCAGTGGCCGAGGCTCGCTTCGTTAATGTTGTGGAGAGAGGTCCGGTCGACGTGTCTGCCATCCCGGACACTAGGAAAAGTCTTGTAAGTGTATATATATATGTGTGTGTGTGTTTTACATGTTTGACAAGTCCCAAATTGTGATTCAGTTATATAATACAGTTCTGCATTGTCAGAGAGCTTGGCCAGTGTGTGGTTATTTCAGCTCAGCTGGTCATGAGATCTGCAAGGCATGTATGTACCACAATGCTGGTGGTGGAAGACAGCAGTATTAGCTTGAACTTTGAATAAGTTAATATAGAATATTATATAAAAAATATTGATCAAAGGTCTTTTAAACTAATCTAAAAATACATAA
Source organism: Leiocassis micropogon (assembly GCA_028565275.1). Classification (NCBI taxonomy): domain Eukaryota; kingdom Metazoa; phylum Chordata; class Actinopteri; order Siluriformes; family Bagridae; genus Leiocassis; species Leiocassis micropogon. The sequence continues at coordinate 13,761,505 of JAOVVA010000004.1, read as the reverse complement.
TTTTAGTACACAATAAAAATTGGATGCTGTTAAAGATCACATAAATAATTTTAACAATAATACAGAGCATGCTGTGGTATATAACGGAATGCCACACTCCAGACCGTGCACTTTATATGAAAAATATGGAGGAAGGATGGGCTAGACTTCTGCCTCCATAGTTGTTAGTTGTCAACTTGATGGGGAAGTACCTTAAAGGTGGGTGGGAAAAGGTAACGACTAAATTAGGGAGAAACATCGAGGGGGAAGAGATCTTATTATTAAATTTAATTAGATTTTTGGACATTGCAATTTTCTATTCAGTAGCACTTTATTCCATAACATTTATTGTGATTTATCTCAAACTGCTAAAATTTCTTACAGGATTTATAGTATTAAACACTACCTAAAGCATCTAATATGCATTGAAATGCTTTGTGACATATTTTGTTGAATGTTTAAATGTCCCATCTCCTGCAAAGGAGAACCTACAGTCCAACCTTGGATTGCATAGTACTCATATATCACATTTCTCTATAAGAAATTATGGAAACTCAGATGATTTGTTCTACAACAAAAAAAGATTCATATAAAATAATACATGCAAAATGTAAAGTAAAAATTAAACTAATTAACCTGCACTTTACCTTTTAAATCTGAGTCAGCACTGATCTATAAATCATTTAGAGAATGCTGCCTGTATGTCCCTCACGTAGATAGAAATTACATCAGGGAACATTTAGATTCCAAAAATAACCCCATCACAATAAACATAAATCGAACTTTAAAACAATTGTAATTGATTTTCTGTAATATGATGCTTTTGGAGCACATCGCCAGGTTCCGACGCCAATGTTTTGCTAAGTGGCATACATGTCATGTTTTGGTAAATAGGTCCTCAGTTAAATAAGTCATGAAGTCATATAGTATTGTAAATTTTTAATTGTGTGTTCTGAGCAACTGCGCAGGTTATAGACTCAATCTGAAGATTTGGTTTGGAGGAGAAATAGACCTGTCCTTGTATTTGGAATGCCGGTGCTCTTTTGTTTTTTGTTCTTCATTTAATGACCAAAAACGAGTGACAAGATACGAATAATCAACATATTTCTAAGTGCATCAGTGGTTTATTTGTTATTCGTTAATGTTTTTAATATATTAAATCTGTTTTATTAGCAACAATGAAGAACTGCAATGAATATGTTTATAAATACAAATAGGAAACATCGCTGTCCATAAACTGCCATGGCCATCGTTTCCACAAAGCTTCTGCTTCAGCAGCATGCCGAAAGTGTGCTGGTGGTTTAAGAGCTGAAATGGAGTATTGATGAATTCATAAAGCAGTTTTATTATCATCAATAAACCCTGGTCATCGGAGGATGTGGGCGAAAGTGTCAGAGGGATGGAAATTGAGAAAAGAGGATTATATCAGGACAGTGTTGCTATGCTAAAGAAAGCATACCTGTGTAGACTGATATGACATCACTAAACCTTTATCACAATATTTTATTTACATTCATTTTAGGTCTTTCGTTACTCTGAACACTAAAATGTTTCTGATGAAAATGCGCACACTCCCAAAAGCTGCGCCGAGATCAATTTTATACACATAATGAAGGCCATAAAATGGAAATGAATTTTCTTTTAAATGGACTTTTGCTCGTTTCCAGGAAGGAAAGAAATGAATGTAATTCTGTTTGAAAATAAAAAGTTGGTTGATGCGTTTTTAATCACAAATTGTATTTGTTTTCTCACTTGGCTTCAGTTTTTTCATCATTTTCAAGCTCTGTGCATTCAAGCACAAAGTGTGTATTGGGGGAACATGGATGCATCCAAATTCATTTTTGTTAGCAATGGTCTAAACAGAAATGATAATAGTGATGTGTATTTTCTTTAATTGTTTGGTCAGTGTTATAGATTTAACAAGCAAATATGTCTGACAATGAAACTGAAACGCCTGGTTTTAGACCACAATAATTCATTAGTATGGTGTAGGGCCTCCTTTTGCGGCCAAT
>JAOVVA010000004.1:13719467-13743772 GCA_028565275.1 Leiocassis micropogon | reverse complement strand
ATTTTCTGGGTTTCTTTTTTCTTATTTTGTCCCTCATAGTTGAGGTATACCGATGATAAAAATTACAGGCCTCACTCATCTTTTTAAGTGGGAGAACTTGCACAATTGGTGGCCGACTAAATACTTTTTCTCCCATTGTATATACTGCATGAAGGATAGACACACATATCCATCAGAAGATGCTTCACAATGAGCTACTGTATATAAAATGTTGCATGAAACACATCAGTGACACTTGTTTATTCTTCTTTATTCTTACTTTTCTCTATTCCTTTATAGAATTAGTTAGTATTATAGAATTATGAATTCCATAGAATTCATACTTCCCTCAAGAAGGTGGACCAATGTGAAGTTCTGTGTCTGAAGGATTACAGTAGGTATTTCCAATTTTTGTTTTCTTTTATTAAACCCAGCTTTCCTTCATTGCATCCATCTTACTTTGTCATCAATGAACATTTACGCTTTTAAAATGGTTGATATAATGAAAATAAATGACAATATTTAAAAAAAAAAACTTTAGTGTCAACTTTATTCCTCATTTATTTACATTTTCACAGCTGTAGTTTTTTCTTTTATTAAATGGAAGTCTAAAATTTGATTCCATGCCATAGCCTGTCAATCATATTCTTCTGCTCCTAATGATGTTTTATTAAGTATGGTCATCTGCTTGCTCTCGCTCTCTCTCTCTCTGTGTGAGAGACAGAGAGAGCGATGTGCTACTCAGCAGGGTGTGTGTGCATGTGGTAGTTGAAACGATGTGTGATGACACCTGTGTTCATTAACTGCTGTGCGTCTGTGCAATTCTTCATTACCTCAGCTGAAATTGGTGTGTTGTTCACAGCAGAGAGCAGGCAGTTGTGTATGCATGTGCATGTCTTTCCTCCCCTTACTTTAGTCTCATACTCATCATCTGTATTCTAATATGTGCCTGGTTAATATGTGATGTAGTACAGGGCTACAGGAGTGAAGGTCAGCAGTCAAACACAGCTCGGGTTTGTTTTATTTAAAGCAGGAACAGAGTGAGACTCGTGTGTGTGTGTGTGTGTGTGTGCGTGTGTGTGTGACAAAATGATGACCAATCTACTGTTGGTATATTAATAGTGACCAGTGAATTTATTAATGGCTTCCAGATCTAGCAAACAATTAGGTACAAAAACATCTAGCTAATTTTAACAATTTAATCCTTTTATTTATTTATTTATTTTCTTTATCTGACATTTCATGATTACTATTTCTGAAAAACAATCATTAGGAAAATAAAGAGGGGTCCAAAAAAATGTACAGAGATACCCACTTCAACATGAAAAATATATGCATGTCTTTTAATGGTCACATGATAGCATCAACAATGTTTCGATTACTGACATCTTTATAGGAAACCTAATAATACACATTGCTGCCATAATTCAATTCAAGTTTTTAAAAAAGGCCATAGATAACTGTTGAAGTGTGTATGCATTGCATCTACTGTAATATCTAATAATGTAGTATTATGCATTATACAAGTAGTTTCCATCACATAATATACCTTAATCTGAAGCATTATGGAGAGCATTTAGGTTACTAACATACCAACTGTCCTGTGAATATTCCGTAGCAGTTCCAGTCTGAGAAAGAACAGGCGGAATCAAAGAATAGTGAAATGGAAATCTCAAGAAGCTGTACATTCTAAAGACTTATTACCATTACTAGGTTAGAAAAGTGCTGTGGTGTGCGATTTTATGACCATGAAGTTATATTCCTAGTAAATAAGTGGATGAGATTACACTGGGGTACATGATGGAAAGAAAATGCTGGTAAGGAAAATAAATAGTTTTATTATGTTAAAATAATAGTGATCTTTTTTTTTTTTTACATGTAAATTTCAACCAGAATTCTTAGATATCCCACTTCTCAGTGGAGATAACCATCTGAAAGAAGGATTACAATCTGGCAACCAAATTGGAACGACATGAGTTGTTTCTCAGCAACTGAGTCAAGCTCCTGAACTTGAGTGGTTGCCCAAGTGACTAAGCCTTAAATTTAGTATGTGAAAATATTCGTTGGTTTGCTCAAGTAGAATGTTTTGAAGAGGGTCAAGGGACCTGTAGTAAACAAGCTTTACTGTTTAGTTGCATATAGTTTTAAACGTCAAGGAATCTACTGTAATGTTTAACTAAAACACTCTGAGTAGATAAGGTTTAACAAGTAAGAGTGGACATTTCCATTTTCTGTGGCAGTGTTAATTTATTTATTTATTTGTATTATGCACAGTACTACAGTAGCACATTGATATTTTTTGGATGATAATTAAGTAGTTAGCCACTGAAAATAAGCCACTATGCATAAATTAGAATGCAGAGGCTTTGTTAATATTTTTCACTGGAAATGATCATAAGGATCATAATGGAAAAAATTGCAACTGATTAAACTCTTTAAAATGTTATTAGTGTCATTGGTAATGTTATTTCCAATGAGGGTAGATGAGATAGTTCAATCTAGATTTGTATGATTGAAAATACAAGTTATCCAAACCTTGCACTAAGAAGCAGGTTATGTCTTTTCTTTACACACTCAATTGTTGTTGTGCTTTAATATTTTATATTTAGCTTCAAAAAACCCCATTCAGATGATTGTGGTTCAGTCATGCAGTGGTTTGGAGAATTGCATTTGAGCACTTTGAATTTGCTATAGTCTGTGCTGCTTGTTTGGATAACCCAGATTACGTTAACTATTTACAGTATGTTGAATGTGGATGAATGTCATGGTAAAAAGTCTCTTTAAGTACCTTGATGCTGTTATGCGAGGACATAACCCTGTAAAAGATCTATGGCATCTGCCACTGAGGCGGCCCTTTGCACTTTCTTCCTAGGGTTAGCGTTCATGACGTCATCATGGATTTGAACTTGCAATGGTTGGATGGTAGGATAAATGCCTTTTTGTCCCATTATTTAGAGATTGTTTGATCATTCATCTACATTTGCATATGCTGTGTTTGATCAACATTCAGTTATTAAAAGTCATAAATTGCCTCCCTTACACTCCGAAGACTGCAGTCACATTATGCATACACTTTGCAGATGTTGTTACAGCCAGATGGTAGTCTCACTGGCTTCAATGATTTGACTCTCTCACAGCAAGCTGTTACCAATACAGGAACTGAGACTGTGGAAATCACAGTGCAGAATCAACCCAAAAATAAAGACATGTCTGTATGATCAGAACAGACCAGCCATTCCAAAAAACATTTCAACATGTTTAGCAAAACTCACTCATGATTTAGATCATGTACTTAACATCTGGGCATATAAATAATCGCTCATTGGGTATTCTTAGCAAACTTTCATCAAACAGTGGAAGTTTGATTAAAAAAAATGAACAGATATTTGTCTGAAAAGCTCATATTGATACGAAACAGCGTTTGACCCATCATCCAGAATCAGTCAGAGCTGTGGAAAGTTTGAATTAAACTATTAAAATAAATCCAACCACATTTATAGCGGGTCTCAGTTGGGTTCAAACAGTACCATTAGTGCTCATGTATCTTATTGTACATCTATTGTACATCTTATTTACATCTTATTTCTCCACCTCTCCTACTTTCATGTCAGCTCAGGTGAAGGAATCTTTGGAGCAGATGGAAGATCAGTTGGTGAAATATATACAGTATTTGAGTTGTGCCAAATTGTCAAGCTTGTGCGTTCGTGAGTAAAGGAGGCATTACCTACACAGCTTGAGGGGTCTATACACAATTTGAAAGCTTAAGACTGGGTGATAGTAAAAGACCACAGATGAACAGATTGCACTAAAAAGGGAAATTGTAATCTCAAGATGTTGTATTTATTTATTTATTTATTAGGAAGGTACAGACTGTTTACAGGGCTGCTTTCCTCTTTAGTGAATCGACCCAGACGCTCAAAGGCAAGGGATTGTAAAAGTGCTGGGCTATGTACTTTTCTGATCATGAAAAAAAAAATGAAAAGCAAGCAAATAAGTTGATGAGATAAGAATGGGAGTTTGTGAGCAGTTGCTGCTTGAATAAAATATTTCCTCAAACATGGTCAAGCGTTGTGATTTCTTATTTTACTTACTGGTTTTATTGGTTACCAGAAGGCATGAATATAATTTATTATCCATGGACACTACAATCAGTAGTACCAAGTTATACGAACATTTGTGTTACAAACTTTTGAAGACACTGTGTTTACGCATGTTCAAACGTGGCAGTTAAATCACATGTCCAGCATACATTGCCACGTGTGTGCAGAATGCATCCTCTGCAAGCCCAGGATGTCCAGAAGCAAGCATCAAAGCAGCGGTGATGAAGCTGGGACTGCTAAGAAGTGCAGAGCAATAACAATAGAGACAAAAGTAAAAATAATTGAGACAATGGATCGTTCTTTTTTGTAATATACTGCAAATACTGTATAGCAAATTGTGTTAGTAAGTAAGTCAAGTACCTAGACAATGTTTGCTTGTCGACGAGCTCTCGGAATGGAACTATGGAAGTTCATATGTAGGGGACTTACTGTATTCCTGTTGGTGTTGATAGCTCTCCATTTAACTCATCCCTCCATTTAACTAGACTTGGGACATGTAGACACACTTGCATGCTTATTCACACACTACAGAAACGGACAATTCAGAAACGCCAGTTAGTCTACCCTGCATGTATTTGGACTGTGGAAACGAAAGCACCCGGAGGAAAGTACAAGAAGCACGTGCAAACTCCACGTACACAGACTCGAGGCAAGAGGCATGTCTCAAACCTTCGACACTTTAGGTGCAACGCATTCCATTTTTCCAATTTGTAAAATTTCTGAGATTTTGCTTCATGTTTCTATTAGTTTTTCCCATGACCTTTTCTTGTCTCATTTGTAATTTCTTTGGTTTGTTCATTATGGACAACATATGTAAAACTTAGTGACAGCAGTTCAAAGTTTACCCTTTAAAAGGCTATTAAACATCCACAGATTTTTTTTTTTTATAGTGTAGCCACTTCAGGTTACGAGAGTCATTAGCTAACTGATTGCAATTCAAAGCAAACCAGTGCTGTGCCATTTAGGAAGGGGGATGATTTACTCTCCTGCTGTGGTGTTTACAGTTTCTGAGTGTGTTTTTGTGTTTATATGCACGACACAGTGAGACCCGGACGTTTTGATAAATGCAATGGCATTAACCTTCCCTAATCAGCCCTAAACGTTAGCTTCCTCCATGATTACCACTGCCATTGATAAGCAGGCTTTCTCTGAGTAGCTGTATCATCCAGCTGAAAGATTTCATGTGTCAGTGGACATAACATAAAAAAATGGGTTCAGTTAGTGACCATAAGTTTTGATGCTGCCTTTATGCATTCACCCTGCACCTTTAACAACAACTCATCTTGCTGCTTTGTTCACATGAGGTTCTCAAGTGTTTACAAGAAAACACGTTGATGCTGACGGAATACTTTGACGGTAAGCCAAATACAGCATAAGGTTAAGAAGTTTGTCTTTTGCTAAAATACTAAGTGTAATTATAGTGTAAGTGCATCTTTGCTTAGAAATGTCTGAAGACATCTGAGAAAAATGTTAATATTCTTAACGATACTGGATCAGGGCCACGCGGTGTATAAAAGATTTAATGGCTACATTCTGGCTGCTATTCTAGTCACTTCTACATTCATCAGCTTCTACATTTATCTTCAGGTTTATGCACTTAGCCTACAGCTTCCACAGCAATCCTTCTTACTTATGCTATGTTCATATTTTGCCCTGGACTTCTGTGATATTTTCAAGAGAATGTTTTTTGAGCAGCGTCTGAGAGTTGATTCTATGTTGACCTTTCTCAATACAGCAAAACTTTGGTGCAAAGTGTAATTATTACATTATTTTATATTTCTGAGTCTTTTATTAAAATGTCTTAATGCTCACTCAATCACTCACTCATTGTCTATACCGCTTTATCCTGTATTCAGGGATTGGGGGGGCCTGGAGCCTATCCCAGGACTTAGGGCACAAGACGGGGTACACCCTCGATGGGGTGCCAATCCATCGCAGCGCACACACACATACACACACTCACACAGTCATTCACACACACACTATGAACAATTTGGGGAATGGCAATTAGCTTAATCTGCAGGTCTTTAGATTGTGGGAGGAAACCGGAGTACCCGGAGGAAACCCACCAAGCAGGGGGAAAACATGCAAACTTCATGCACACAAACCCTGAGGAGGGAAATGAATTGTGTGCAATGAGATCCCATCGTGGTCAAATTTTTAAAAGCTTGAACTGACTCAACATTGATGTTTCTAATAAAGAATATGCATGAATATACGCAATCATTTTAGTTAGTCTTAGTCTTTCATTTGCATGTCTGAAAAAAATTAATTGTGAACTAAATTATTAATCAGTGCCAGTGTTTAGTTCTTGATATTTGTTTTCCCAGTTGCCTAGTGACAAAGTCGAAAGCCAAGATTCACGAATTCTGTTTGAAAACATGATGCACTTCTCTTCCTGGCTTTTGGAAACATTTTCTACTTGAAGATTTTGTTCGTAATCTGTTCCTTAGCAAATAATATTAAATAATAAATATGAAATAATATTAAACAATAATAAAAATTGTCTGTCTGTCTGTTTGTTTGTTGTTTCTTTGTATGTTGTTTCTTTATGGTAGTCGTGTGTGTATTGTGTGTCTAATGTTTCAGCATTTTTGTTTGAAAATCTTAGGCTAAAACATTTCTGTGGTAAAAACAGTTACAACCATGAGATAGATTAATCACACTGTGTGGATATCAAATATAACGATTACACAGAGTGATATGTGAAACAACTATACATGATTGTCTTAAATTTGAAACATCCCAGGAGGCAAGGCCATCATTTGTCAGATGGATTTGATGTTGAATCCTCGGCCTTTGCTCTTCTTCAGCTCTTTCCTCTGAGTGAGTGTGCAATTACAGAAAAACATTTTAGAAACATTTAAGGATTTTGTGAAATGATGTTTGACTTTTGATTCTCCACTTAATGGATTTCTTGGCAGATAGTTTCTAATTCAGGTATTGTAAAATAATAATAATAAAATGAACAAATAAATAAATAAATAAATAAAAATCATGTTTTCCTGAGTAACTGAACAGAAAAGTGGTTGTCTAGAGATGAATCCTGATGATGCAACAGTCATTTGTGGCTTGGGGCTACAAGGAGGAAAAATTGGCTCTGGTTTCTGGGTGGGAGGGATGGCATGCTCTCTCTCCTCGGTCAATCAAAATAACACAAGCCCGTCGTAGGCATCTGTCAGGTCTTACATGCAAAAGAGGGCAGACGACATTTCCTCCAAGCGTGTTAGTTTTTTTTTTTTGTATTTTCTGTTACTTTTGTTTCACAAAAATGACAGCAAGTTAGAAAAATTTTGCCACTTAAAACACATCATTTTTGGTAAATAATAATAATAAAAAACCCCAAAGTTTCTAAAAAAAATAAAAAACAAAACTGCACTCAGAGAAGCATCTAGAAACAGTGTGACAACATAAGAAATGTACGTATGTAAGATGATGCAATTGCCTAAAATGGTATGATTGACTGCACTTCCACAGAACAGAGTAATGTCGTCGCTTTGGAAAAATTGTGAAAAAGTACCGATGCAAAAAAAAAAAGAATTGGAATTTGAGTTGAACAAGACTGTGCGCAGTGGCAGTGTGGCAGGAGGAGAGAAGAAATGCGTGAGCGTGATTTTGCCTTCTGCGTTTTCCTCCCGTCTCTTTCTGTGTTGCAGGAGGAGAGAGGCGTGATTTGAATTCCTTTATGGTAATCTTTAGTGCTTGTCATCCCTCTGTAATGCTAAAAGTTGTTTTGAAGTCGCCGGCTGGAATATGTCATTTCGAGTGCCAAGATCTTGTGACCCTGATGACCTTGTTGCTGTTTGAAGCTGACTAAACTCTGTTATAAAGAACATTTGTGACTTGCTAAATGCGCTAGGAATGGAACGACATTATTATTCCGGCTGCATGTTTGTTCCTTGACCGGAGCGCTGGACTGGTGCCAGCTATGCTATTACAAATATTAAGATGCAAAAAAGGTGAGGACATCTTTCACATGGTTCATGTTTGGACCTAAAATATCCTTAATAACCTTAATATATATATTTCTGCTTTGCTTTGAAATTCTCTCAACTAGGTTATAAAAAAGCTTCACTAAGGGCATTTTTTTAATCTTTCCAAAAGATTTCTCACTGGTTCATTACAAATCCTTGGGAATCAATTAAATGCAAACTCAAAAGCATACTTTTATTTTATGTTTTTACAGTTGGGTCCAGAAATGTATCTAAACTTTTAACTGTTGGAATTGATTTGGATTCCTAATTAGCAAGCTAACTGGCAAGGTAAGGCTCAACCTTCTAAAACTACACAGGGGAAAAATCTTGAGTCCAAAGAGAACCTGTCTTCTCCTGAATGACTCCCGATAGAGAGATTTACACAAATTATTAATGTAAAAGTCAAACAGTACTACGTGTGTTACAGCATGATCAGTATGATCTAATTGTGAATTAAAGTCCTGGGGTGAGGACTTAATGATTGCAGTTCTTGGTTTAAACCTACATTATCCAGATGAGATTATGCACAGGCACAAGGGTGAGACTTGGGTATTAACCAAACAGTTTTTGGACCATGCACACGAACACAATGTGAGTGTGCTTGGAAATAAAGCATCGATTAGGTTTTTACTTTTATGTTATGCAGAAGTGGCTTCTGATGTAGCGCATAAATGTCTAGCTTATGTTCCCACAATGTCAACCTCAATGTTCAACTCAACAACCTATTTCTTTCATTAACTGAAATGACAACACTACATTGTTGTTGCTGCTCTTTTTTTTATTTTATTTTTTTAAATCACTGTTAATGAAAATTCGTAGTATTTTTTTGTGTCTTATTCAGACAAGCCTGATTATTTATTTTTATTTAATTAATTTTATTTCTGAACAAAGACTAGACAGAAATTATTGATATTAGGACTTAACACTTCCTCTTTCAGTCTGACTTAAAAAGAAATAGATGGAGAGAGATGCACTCTTTAAAGCTTAATCAGGGACAGTGATAGTGACAGCGTTAGTGTACCTTATTAATGAAGTGCATCTTTCTCCAGGAAGGCCACACAAATGGCTCTTAACAGGGCTATTAGTCTCACAGTGACTACTGAATCCTTTACTGAGACATATTTGCCATCCTCTTTTGTGGCTAACACACACACACACACACACACACACACACAGTTATGATGTCAGAAAATATAATGGCTAAATCTTAGTGTCACAGTAAAACAAAGGTACATATGCTACAGAGAATCATCAGTGGCTCCAAATATAAAAATCTGAGACTGTAGATCAACAACCTTTACACATACTATAGCGGCAAGTTACAACCTCAATGTAACTACGTAACCTCCATCTCTCATTTAGTGTTCCCCTTCTCCCTCTGGGCCCTCTGACCTCCACTAATTCATCTGCTTAAAATCTCATTTTATAGGCACTTAGCCTTTAGCCTTAGCTCAAATCACCTCTCATTGTGTTATTCATACATATTCATACATACATCATCTCTCTGTTATATCTTGTTATAATTTTATTCTCACTTAGCAGCTGGAAATGCTTCATTGTGTGAGTAAAATGAATTTGCAAATGATTTTAGGACTTGACATTAATAATACATTAATGTGTCATCTGCAGTGCTTGGCACTCTGGTGCTGGTTAACACAACTCTTTAAGGTACCATCTTTCTTTTTTTCATTTAGGTAATTAATGTGCTCATTTCTAAAACATTTTCATTTCTATAGTACAACTCAGTCACAGGGTAAGCCACATGATCAATAACATAGCACAGAATAAAGTACAGTATACTTGTTGATATAGTATGTTTGTAAGAAGAGCTTGTTTAATGCTTATGGAAGGAGTCTCCAGTGTCAACTTTTTGTAACAGCCAGTAGGTTTTCAGAACAAAGGAGTTTTTGCTTTTGTACATTTACAAGATGTGTGTATTCATTCAAGATTTTGTGTTCATGATAGAGTTACTGTGCTAACATCTCAACATCAATTACCTTGTTTTGGAGATGTTTCACAGCAAATATATAAATATTAATGATTAAACATTATGACATCATATTTATTAGTAAATTGCTGGCTGTAATGAAGTAAATAACACTGACTATCTGGGTACAATGGCACTTACCAAGGAGTGGGCAAAAAGGAAACCATCAGTACTTGATGTGTTGGAAGTAGGAAAACTGGGCAATCGGAATCTTAGCATCTTTGACAAGGGGCAAACTGTGATGGCTGGAAAACTAAGTTTTGTGGAAAAAACATCTTACAGTGTGCTGCATATGGCTGTATACGCTGATCCCTGTCCATTGTCTAAAGCACTTATAATATGCACATGAACACCAGAACTGAACCATGGAGGAATTGAGGAAGGTGACCTGGTCCAGTAAATCACATTTTCTTTCACAGAACATGGACATGTATGGACAGCTGTGTGTGTGTGTGTGTGTGTTTGTCTGTGTTGCTTATCTGGGAATGAGGTGGCATCAAGATGCATTATAGGAGGAGGGCCAGTTGGCAAAAGACAGTGTTATGCCCTAGGCAATGTTTTGTTGGGAAACCTTTGCTGGGAAACCTATTATTTGTGTGGATGTTATCTTACCACCTACAGTACGACTCATACCACCTACCTGCTACCAAGTACCAAGTAACTCCTTCATGTAAAAATTGTTCAGGAACTGTTTGAGGAAAGTAAAAAAGAGTTTTAGAAGTTGAATTGACTTTTAAATTCTTTCCATCCTAATCCCACTGAACATCTGTGGTATCTCTTGTACAAATTAGTCTGAGTCATGGAGGCCTTACTTGATGCTGTGGTAGAAAATGTTAAATCAACTGTGTGTGTCTTACTAAAAGTCTTCATAATCATGGGTCAGTTAGAGTTGCAGAGTTGCAAACTTGAACTATGTGCACCTGCAAGAACGAACAAGATGTACAGGGAGTAAAGGCCTTCATCTATCTACGTTAACAGAAACTCAGCGTCAGAAGATGTAACTCACCTGCTTATCAAGATACCACAGCATACCTTCAGAGGTCTAGTGGAGTTCAGCAAGGTTGTTGTAACATCATGGGTGATGGTAAACATAATCGGCGATGTTTAGCATGCTATGAGCCCATTAATAGCATATCTTGTAATAGCCATTTCCAGCATGTTAAAGCACCATGTCACAAAGATAAAGTTGTCTCAAACTGGTTTCATAAACATTAGTTCAGTTTCTTCCCAGTGGCCTTCCCAATCCCAATTCTGGAGAAATTTTGTAATGCAATTGTGTCAACATGGATCAGAAAATGTTTTCAACATCTTGGGGAATCCATGCCATGAAGAAATCATCATCTTTTGAGAACGTTTTTTGGGAGGCCCTACCTAATAAAGTGTTCTGTTAGTGTTGGTTGAATGTGGGTGTTCTTCTGTGAGGCTGGATTGTCAACTCACATATAAAATTCATATGTTGAATAATTTTGGAAAGACGGCTGTTAATAAAGGATTACAACAAATTAACCAAAAAAATGCCAAAATGCAAATTATTGCTTACATAATTTTTTTAATGGATTTTTATGGATTCAAGGTTAAATTAGGTGTGTACACACAGTATGTTCGTGAGAGAAACAGAAAAAAAAATGTCTATCTAATTGCTAAGGATGTGCAAACCCTTTTCTTATGGGAGGTTCTCATTTTTCCATTTGTTTACAGGAAACAGAAGAAAGGAAAGTAGGTGCCAAGTACAGACCACACAAACACAGTAGACCACACACAGAGAGCATGAAGCCAAGCAGGAACAATCTCTCTCAAGCAGACTGGGGAACCTCCACTTGGACTCTTTTCACTGAACACAGTCCATCAGTGAGATAGAGGCACAAATTGACATGTACAGAAAAGAAAGTCCTTTTCCCTTCAGTGGCTGTCATTTCAAGTGGAGGAGAGAAAATGCTCAACTGAACGCACTACCTCCCCTGGGGCTAAAGCGCACCTTCCACATTCCAGCAACCCCTGTTTCAAGTGAACAGGTATTTTCAACAGTGCAAGTTAAAAAAAAAACATCTTTTGCCGGAAAATGTTCACATGGTCACAAAAACCCTGATGTTATTTATTTTGCTTTTCTATAAACTTAAAATATTTTTAGTCAGCATTTTTATTCATTAATCTATTCATTTAGTTTTAAATAAGACAAGATTAGTCTATAATGTCTTTCTCTGGGAGGTGGAATGTAGACATGTGAGACAGACTTTATTCAACAAAAGTGATGACGTGCCTGATTAAATTAAAAATGCATTTTTCAGCATAAACAAACAATTTAGTGTAAAATGAACAAGGGTACTTCCTTTTGTAATTCAGATTGTGACTCTAAGAAGCCTCATTCTTGACCACACCCCTGCTGCCACATAGAATAGGTTAACAAAAAAAGTATGCCATGTTTACATTAATATCACTGAATTATTACAGAGTAAATAAAACATATTTAATGCCTCCTGGTAAGCTGCCAAAGAACAGTATATGACATAAAAAAAAATCTGTGTCATTTATGTCACAAACAGCAGAGGCTTGTGATCATGGCAACTGTGTTATTAATTGTACTGCACTATGCTCAGCATTACAGCATTGTTTATTATTGCATTACAGCATTGTTATTTCTGTACCAAAGGGCTTTCATTACTACTTAATGAATTTCCCATTTTGACCACTAGGTACAATAATTTTTTTTAAATCATAATAATCTTTATTATCTTTTATACCACTTATCCTGTATACAGGGTCTCAGGGAGCCTGGGGCCTATCACAGAAGACTTAGGGCACAAGGCGGGGTACATCCTGGACGGGGTGACAATACATTGCAGGACACACACACACACACACAGAGACACACTACAGGCAATTTGTAAATTAGTAATTTTGTACAGCCAATTAACCTAATCTGCATATCTTTGGACTGTGGGAACCAGAGTACATGGAGGAAACCCACCAAGCACAGGGAGAACATGCAAACTCCCTGCACACAGACCCGATGCAATGCAGGAATCAACCCCTTGACCCTGGAGTTGTGAGGCAACAGTGCTAACTACTCCAACTATAGTGGAATCTCGGATTGTGAGTAACGTGGTTTGCGAGTGTTCCGCAAGAAGAGCAAAGATTAAAAAAAAAATTTGACTTGGAAAACGAACAAGTCTTGGTTTACGAGTACCGAGTATCATGTATCACGCATGCGCTTCTTGTTTTGATGCCAAGCGCCATGTGATCAGAACTGAGCCAACGGTTTTCCTCTCTCTTGCGCTGTGGAATTGTGGGTAATCGTCTCCCCTGCTGGGTCTCAATGCGCCTCTCTTACTGGTATAATCAACATTCGTGCATGCATGTACTGTTTACTATAACACCGTGACCACGTGTGTGTGCGTAAAACATATTTTATTTTGTGTCTTTATGCGTATGTGTACAGCGCACGTGTAAATCAAAAGCAAGTCTCATTAGAGGGTTAAAGATCCATTTTCTCTCTCTTCTCAAGGCTCAGCCTGGTCTTTGTGTCTGTGTGAGTGCGTGTGAAATTTGTTTTATTTTTACTTTACAGCAGTGATTCTGTTAGTCTGTCGCTCAATCGAGTGTCATTAGAGAGATTTCTTGTTTATTTTTCCGATAAAACAGTGTTTCCATTGTGTGCGCGAGCATGTGTGAAAAGAGTGGAGGAAGGGTAACTGTGTAAGACAAGACACACACACACACACACACACACAGACACAGCGCCTGCGCGCACAAACGGAAACACTTATCTGTCAGGATTTATTCTTACTTTTTTTTAAAGGTAAAGTGCAGGTTAATTTGTTTGATTTTTACTTTATATTTTGTATTAATTATTTTTATGTATTTATTTTTTTGGGCTGTGGAACGAATAATTTGAGTTTTCATTATTTCTTATGGGAAATTTGGAATACGAGCATGCTTCCAGAACGATTTATGCTCGTAATCCAAGGTTCCACTGTACTCTGGTGCTGCCATATTAATAATCTAAAACAAACAAAAAAATGAATCGTGCCAGCCATTACAGGGTCTCTGACCTGCTACAGCAGCATTAAGGGACAGAGCTATTTGGTTTGTTTGGAAAATTTTTGCTTTCTCTGGGCTTAATTTTATATATATAAAGAAAACGCAAATTGAAAAAAAATATATCAAGAGTAATAAAAGGAATATATATTTGTTTTAAAAAATGTTAATATCATTTAATTAATAAAAGACTACAGAGTGGACAGCAATGACACCACCATGAAAAGGACTATTCCTTCTTGTGACCAAACAGTATGCCAGAAAAAACAACAACTTTAAAATCAACTTCAAACTTGAAGAAAGCTATTCAGGGAAACATTTTGAGAAATTTGACTTTGCTCTGTCTTTTCTTGAGCCATATCATGCGATAATGAGAATCTCAGATTCTGACTCACAGATGCACTGTTGAATGGACGGGCAGATGGACCTGTGGCAAAAATTGTAGACAGTAATAAAAATGGATTTGAGTTTCTCAGTATGAAGGAATAAATAACACCACTCAATGACAGTTATCTGACCTTGATTCTATTTAGATCAGTTTTCAAAATCTAATTAGTGCATTTGCTAGTTAAAATGATAATTCCATATAAATTCCACAAACACTCAACTGCTTGTTTTTGAGATTCTGTGCTAATGAGAATCTCAAACCCTGGGCAAACACAAAGAAGGATGGATGGAAGACAACCTGTAAAACTAGTGTTTCTCCCAGTGGTGAATGCATAAAAATTATAATCGTTAGCAAATAAATAATTGGTAAATAATGTTTTTATTTCCTTTGACAACACAGACTGTGTTTTATTCCTTGTGGTACCTCTGTCAAGGTATCTAATGGTGACTTTTTAATTTTATGACATTCATTTAACCCTAATATAGAATAACTGGAGGTTGCGGTGTGTAGCGCTGCACAACTTGGATTTGACACCTTGATAAATGTTCAGCATCATCTAATTACTGTTATCTGTGGGCTGCATCATAATCATACTCATCCTATTCACTGTTATTATGCTTGTGTATGACTATCATCAGTACTATGCCTTTATTTCTCCCTTAGAGAAGGCCTCTGTCTTTTAGTGTCGTTCCCTCTCGCGCTCACTCCAAAGACTCGTAATTAAAAAAACAGAGACAAGAGGAAACACTTCCTCTCCTTAATTATCTGAGACACTTTGTGTGTGTTTGTGTGTGTGTCTTAACACTCCTGTGCCAGCATGGTGAGGGGAATTTCATTTGAATAAAATTGAATTTAATCAGCATGGTGAGTGAGCGAGCGAGAAAGAGAGAGAGAGAGAGAGAGAGAGAGATAGCAGGGGGAAATATTTGCAACCCTCAGGGTCAACATTACATGAAAAAGAAATTAAAACAAGCAAACGTGTTTCTTCAGCGTGACGGGGGTGCAGCAGTTATAATTTGATTAGCTGGCTCGTGAAAATGGAGATGATTTTTTTTTTGTGCTTTCCTCCGAAAGCAACAAAATGTTCCCCCATTTTTTCCACAGTGTCTTTGTTTATGCGTTTCGCTGTGCAAATTTCCACAATTGAATGTTTTCACACTTCTCTAGACAGTGATAAAAAGGAGTTTAATTTACATTCAAACTTAGATATTGGCTGCTAAGGCACACAGTATCTGATGACAAAGCACCAAAATGTCAAGTTGTTGTGTTCTGGAGGAGTTTTTCTCTTGCTCCATGATTCCACAAGCTCGATCCTTCCTCTAAACACTTCTTCCAGTTATCACCCTCGCCATCCTCACCTATAGTGTTGTTTGTGCTGCTAATTGAAAACACCCGAGCACTCTCCCCCCTCCTTGCTTTTATCGAAGTTGGTTTTTCAAGAAGCTCAGCTTCGAGAAGTTCCTGCTTGTGACTTCTCTGTGGCTCACATCCACCGAGACCACGGCTCACTCAGTCACTTAATAAATGAAGATAATTACAGCCGAGCTGCTCCAACATGCTTCTTAATTAAGCTGTAATGTGATAAAGAAGATAAAAGACTAAAACCATGATCTTGGAACAGCTGAGACCTTTGTAACAATGTGATTAATGGAGGTTTTTAAGGGGTGGCTTAGTGTCGTCATCCCCCCCCATCTCCTCCCCACAAGCTCTCAGACGTTTGCTCTAATGCGTTTAATCCATTCCCATGTACTGCAAGCGCCATTGTTGAAGGAGGATTCAGAGCTCTCTGTTGGCTCTGGAATTTAATGGAGTCGTAACATGGTTGATAAGTAGGTAAATAAATCCTTAATCAAATACGTTATCGTTGCACAGACATGATGTATTAATGAAGAAGGAACCTCTGTGATAATAATTCAAGGACAGACAAGAACCCATTGTCCATCAAGAACTATATACAACAACATTTCAAGCGGACAACTCACTATACAAAATACACACACTATTTAGCATGCTAAAGAATTTTTCAGCTCCACAAATATTCTACAGGAAGGTGATAAAGGAAAAGCTTTTGGCTTGTTATCTGAAGCTCTCTTCTTCACACTGCATTAGATCACAATACTAATCCCAGCGCTGATTATTCTCCTAAATTTGGGCTTTCGTGATGGGTGATGATCACATGGAGGTAAGCGTGAGAGAAGGAGCAATGGAAGAAGGAAGGAAAGAAGGTGGAGGTCTGCCAGCGAGAATCTAATAGCTCAAGGACGGGTTTTATGGGAGGCTCTGTGGCTGCTGTCCCCAACCTCCGAGCTCACAATGTGAAAGGCTTGCTGGCACTGCCGCATTTTAATCCCCTAAATGGAAAGTCACTAAATGCTATTATCTTCCATCTGCTGGCCCTCTGTCACACACACACACACACACACACACACACACACACGCACACGCACGCACGAACACGCGACACAGGCTGTGCTGTGTACTCACGAGAGGGCAGTCATGCTCTATGCTACTGTAGTTCAGGACAGGCGTGGTCAGCTTGATTCATACTTCTATTGGATACTCACGATTCGCTCCCATCAGACCTGCACTCTGAGATTTGTAACACAGATGTCAGATATACCATCAGCTTCCTGACACTCCTGTGCGAGTGTGTATGTGTGTGTGTGTGTGTGAACATAGTCAAGGATGGACAGGATTTCAGTTACATGTATTTGAAATATATATGTGAATTACAGAACCCCATTAGTCATTTGTCTAGAATGATGATAGAACAATAAGCATTATTTGTATCAGAATTCTTCTGTATTTTCTACTTTTATAATTGGCACTTTTATTGGCTTTTCATTTGAATTTTACAGCAGACACTCACCAGAGAAACACAACACGTATGAATGCTCTTCTACCACTTCCATTAATCAAGAGCAAGCAATGTGTTGACTGAAGCTATATTTGCACTAGGCATGATTTTATTTTTTTTAAACCAGCAGCACATATTTGCTAATACAGTCCCTAACATCAAAAGAGGTCTCATATTTTACTATTTATTTTACTAGTCTCAGTGATATTCCAATGTGTGTCTAGTAATGCTATAATTCGAATAGCCGTCAGAGCTGAGTACAGCTTGCTGGAGATGAGCAAGTCAGGCGAGGGTATTTTCCTATGTGATGTCACATTAGGGGGCAAATATAATTGTCTTGTTTAAACCTCGATTTCTTGTGTCTGTACAGTACATGAACATCTAAATGACCAAAGGATTAAAAAAGTGAATTTTATGTAATTGGTCTTCTTTAAAAAAATAAAAATAAATCTATATTATATAAATAAACTCCAAAGAAATGTATAATTGCCAACTTTGCTCCTATCCTCAATCAAATGTTTTTTCACTGAAATCTTATACTCATGTATTCAAAAGGAAATTCTTTTCAATGCATTTTTAAACATTACTACATTTCTTTGTAATCACACAATAGTAAGTCTAAAGTTAATGCTTTAGTGTCAGACATCTTAAAGGAGTTGAACACATCTCATTGTGGGAATTAGATATAATATCCATTATTCCTGCTGCTACTCTACAGTATGCACATTTTATTTATCATGACACTTTGTATTTCTATACACACACATACACACACAGAGACACATACATGTCTCGTGTGGCCAATCTCTCCTCAGTGGATTCACACTGAATGCCTTTCCAGCAGCGGGAATTAAACCTGATCCTTTCCTAATGCCCTTCCCTCCATTTCCCACAGCAGCATCAAGTGAGAGCCCTAACACACTCACACAATATATACACAAAAAATGAAAAAAAAAAAAAAAGACTTGAAATATTTCACTTTACAAATAATTTATCTGGAATATATGAAAGTTTTAAAATTAAATTACAAGAGACATTTTACTTTTACCAACATTAAAAAATTTCTGTATACACTACTGTACCAGTCAAAAATTTGGACCCACCATCTAATTTGATATTTTTTTGATAAGTGATTTGTTTTGTACATTCTAGAACAATACTGTAGATTTCAAAATAACACAACCCTGTAAGACATTACATAATGATGTAACAACAACATCATTATCACCAACTACAACATAAACAAAATCAACAGCAACAACAGTCAATGGTTATTTTAAGACATGAAAGTCAGATGTTCACTTCATTTCTTTTATTTATAAAGCACATTTAAAAACAACTCAAGGTTGACCAAAGTGATGTACACATCAGAAATAAAAATCAGATAAAAATAAGCAAGAATGAAATACAATACATAAAATTAATATAACTAAAAACCTGTACTCAGAAAAAGTGTTTTGAGTTTTGTTTTAAAAATGGAAAGTGATGACACCATTCGAATTGAAACCGGCAAACTGTTTCAGAGTTTAGGGCCAGCAAAAGCACAATCTCCACGATGTTTTAGCCGTGATCTTCGAACGGACAATAACCTGAGATTGGCAGACCTGAGTGACCTGTTTGGATTACGATAGTGTATAAGGTCAGATAAATAAGATGGAACTTGGCCGTGTAATGCTTTAAAGAAGCAAATGCAGATTCTTTAGAAATGGGAGAAATATGATCGAATTTACGACGTCAGTAGTCTAGCTGCCGCATTCTAAACCATTTGAAGGCGTCCAATTGAAGACTGGTTTGTACCATAATAGAGTGAATTGCAGTAGTCAAGACGTGAAGTAATAAATGCATGAATAACAGTTTCAAAGTTTTTTATAAAAAGAAAAGATTTAATTTTAGCCAGACGTCGAAGGTGAAAAAAACATGACCTAACAATGGAATTAATCTGTTTATTAAACTTAAGACTAGAATCAAAGAACACTCCTAGATTTTTTGCACATGGGGAGCTGTAAGAACTGACATCGCCGAGGTTAAGATCACCTACGTTATAGAAATCACTAGGGCCAAACAGCACTACTTCGGTTTTATTCTCATTTAGGGCCAGTGTAAGCCACAATTTCACTTCCTATAGACACTTTAACAGGGCCAAACTTGGACTTGGACTGGTAGTGTACAGTATATAGTGTACAGTACATCATGAAAAATTTGAAGGTTGTGAAAAGTAAGTTGTTTTTTGTAATTTAATAAAAAAATTCTAGATTAATTCCATGATTCATTCATCAATAAAAAGGATTAAAAATACAAAAAGTCTGATAAATGATGCATTCAATACTTGGTCTGGGCCCCTTCAGCATGCATTACTGAATCATTATGACATGGCATGGGGGCGAATGCCTGTGGCACTGCTGAGGAGTTATTGAGGACCAGGTTGCTTTGACTGTATTGTCAGGTGTTTCTCTTTTTCCTCTTGACAATAGCCCATAGATTCTCTATGAGGTTCAGGTCAGGAAAGTTGGTTAGCAAATCAAGAACAGTAATATCATGTACAGTACAGCAAAATAGTTAGTGGTAGATTTGTCATTGTGGACAGATGCTAAGTTCTGCTGTAATGGTCCAGTTCTTTCTCCTTCCACGAGGCAAAAAGGTTATCCTACCACACTGTTCCCGATCATGGAAGTCAACATTCCATGAGTTTACACATGAGAGCTCTTTCAGCAATGATCTTCTGTGGCTTTCCCTAGACTGTTAAATAATGTTTATACATTATTTAATATTTTGAGTACCTGGATTTTTCTGTTTATATGAGCTACTGTATAAACCATAAGATCAAAATAAAAAAAAGGTTTGAAATATTTTACATGTTCTCTAGATTATATTTCACATTTTGCAACTTTTCATAACTTGAGCAATTCCGTATTCTAAATCCTTATTTGTTTGATCTTAGGAAATACTCTAATAATTTGAGGTACTGGATTTTTACTGCACACTGTAATCATTGAAAATAAAATCATGAATTTAATTTTACATGTAATAAATCTAGGATCTATAATAGAATATAGAATATATGAGAGATATATTAAGAAAAAAAAATTGGAATGCAGCAACATTACCTGTTCCACACTGCCATTCCACACTGAAAAAGGAAACAAATGAAGCACATACTAAGCCAAAAGAATCAAAGTGTGGCATTCAGCTTTACAAAAGCACTTATCTCTTTTCCTTTCATCTCATTTCCTCTTTTCCTTTTCTTCTGCTTTTTTTATTTTATTTCCCATCATCTAATCTTTTCTCTTATTTTCATGTTTTCTCCTCATTTTTTCCTCCTTTCCTCTCATTTATTTCCTCACATCTCTCACCTTACTAGTTCATGTTGCTATAACAAAGGCCCATCAGCATTAAGTAAAAATGTAAATCAGAAAGAGTTTAAAACCTACCAATGACACTATTTATTTAAGTTAAATACAGATACAGAGTGGTGACACTTGAACAGACCTACTATTCATATATTATAGTCTGTGGCTATGATTCTCTACATATCCCCTGTTTGATCACTTATTATGTTTAGGAAAATGCTGCATAATTCAGTTTGGTTAGAAGGTAGTAATTAGTTTTCTATAACAGCAGCTCTGACATTAGTCCAGCCCAATACTTTATATGTGGTACTTACATGGGACTTAGATGAAAGGTGTTACACATAACCTTACCTAAATCAGAGAAATGGTAAAGTTTTTTTATTTCATCTCAACTTTATTTGAAAATATTTTATAGTTTCTTTTGTTTTTATTTATTCTCATTTATATTTAATTTTGCATGCAATGTTTTATCACACATACTGCTTTTTCCCTTCTCCTTATTCCCAAACTTGCATGATAGATTTTTTTGTCTTTTAAAATCTCATTTACAGTTTTATTTTACAAAGTGTATTTGTAATAATCTATTTGTTATTGTTTATTTTCTTTACTCTCACAAGCTCAATATGTTTATATTGATTCCTAATTACTTATTTATGTATTTATGTATTATTTTATATTGATATTATTATAGGTTCAGTATCTCTTAAATCTGTCTTTTCCGATGAAGTACTGTATTGGGAAATACATTTTATGCAAAGAGGCTTTGAAAGGAGGAGAAAATATTTTTTTAGTCTATTTCGCATCATAACTATCACCACTAACAACAACAACAACAACCACAGCAACAGCCATCACAATAACAACAACCACCACCTACTTGAAATAATGAAAAAACTCTGAAACTTATTCTTTGTCCAACCTGTTTCTTTAATCTGTTTTTCTTTTTATGTAAACCTTGATGGCGTAAGACTAAAGAGATTTACTATTCTACATATGAATATAATATTTTATAATTAATTGCACTTTGTTCCTGCTGTTAAATGGAGACGGCCACTGCTGTCGAGATTTAAGTGTCAACTAGGGAAATTGGAAAGAACTAATTTGAGTAAGTGTAAAATAAATTGCCTCTCAGGCATGTCCTGGAATATGACAAATTGATTCGTGGGAAAGAAGTTAAAAAAAGGAGAAATCTAGTAGACAGTTTTGCAAACACACACTCACTCTATTGTAATTGCAACGCTGCAGCCTGAGGGAGAAATCTGTGTTTTTTCGCCTTCCTTAATTTGTTCAGTTAACAGTTTGCTTTTCTTTGAGTCAATATGAAAACGCAGCTAAATCATTTTTTTCCCCGAGTGAGAGCTGGAGCATTTATTCAATATCAAGCGTTCAGAGATGTTTCCTCCAGATAAGAGCTGTGCTAATGTCTGCTTGCTGGTGCACTTAATGTGCTGTCAGTCCGATGTTGATGTTTGTGCTCTGCCTTATGCCAGTGAAGCATCTTTCCTTTGAAAGCAATGAGAGAGGGAGAGAAACTCCATTACAATGCCTTCAAGGGATTGCAGATGAAAATGTAGCTTTTTTTTAACAGGCTGCATTCTGTCCACTGATTTGCTTCATTCATTTTCTCAGTTTTGCTGTTCAGTCATGGGGAGAGCTCAGATTATGCCTGAGCTACTGCTATGTTGATCTCAGACTGTAGAAAGATTCCACAACTGCAATACTATTTGTGTCTCACTGATATTACATTTACAAATAAGTACACTATGTAACGATAAATTACATTTTAAGCACAGCTAATGTCCTTCATAAAAACAGGCCATGTGCATGATTCAGATGCTCTATATGGCATATCGTCTCCTGTTCCAGCACAATATAACTCTCTCAAAATACACTCATTAAAACTTTTTAAATATAACATTACAGGAATAAGAATAATACTAAAAATACATGCAATGGAAAATATTTTGATGGTCGTCTGAAGATTATACGATTCAGTGATGAAAAGGGGACAATAAAGTTAAAATTGTAAGACTTATAGGCTTAAATGGCACTGCTATCATTGAGTCATGCTATAAGTACTCTCTTGGCTGGTGTGTATAATTATAATTATTATTATAAATTATTATATGTCATAATTAATATGACTTCCTTTCCTATATATAACCTATTTTTCCATCTCCCTTCCCAAATATGATTTTTTCTGATCACTGTCCCTGTTCATCCTCTTATTTTCTTTCAAAATGAGCCACTTTCCCCTGCTTTTTAGATATCAGCACATGAACAGTTATACAAGCACACTGTATTGTTAGCATTAACATGTTTAGAAGTCATGCCTCTTTCTCTCTTGCCAAAATCACACCTTTTTTTTCAATTTCCCTTGAATTACCCATTTCCTCCTCCTTCCTATCTTATTTTATAACTATTTCCATCTAAACACCCTCTACTTTTCTTCCCCTCACACATAGTTGACCCTTTATACATATTGCCCTTCCAATATTCCATATTCTTCCCCTAAATCCTTTATTCCCTTCTTGTTTCCCCTTTATAATTTTTAATTAAATAAATTCGCCCTTTTCCTCTCTTACTGTATAAAGCAAAGGTTACATATTCTCTTTTTCCCCATCCAACTTTGCCTCTCTTCCTGTTCATTTTCCTCTTTTCTTACTCATTTCAGTTGAATGATTATGTGAACTAAACTAAAATCCATCACAAGAATAACATACAAATTACAGCTCCCTAAAGTGAAGCACCTGGCTGCCACCTTATACACACACACACACACACACACACACACACACACACACATACTGACAGCTCTAATGAAGATGTGACAGAGTGCAATTAGTTAGGCCCCGCCCCTCTGTGCAGCTTTAATTGCCCGGTTGATGTGTGTATTCCAGATGGCTGGAGAGCTGAACCTCCTCCTCACTTTTTTTGCGCTGTTGATGTATTTCTTTTTTTACACTGGGTATGAGGTTATGCACAGATAATTAACTTTTAAAAGCTTTGCACCCTGTAGTCATTACTACACTTTCAAGGACAAAGCTTGAATTACTCAGAATGATAAACATACACATAGTACTATTATTATTATTATTATTATTATTATTATTATTACTACTATTATACAACTTTCTTTTGGCTGTTCCTATCAAAGGGTCGCCACAGCGGACCATCCGATCTGCAAACAACAATAATAATAATAATAATGCTTAAATTCAGTGGACAATTGATCAGCATTTTTCTTGCTTTACTCCTACTTAAGTTCAGTGTAGAGAAAACAAATCTTCCATCCAAGTATTATCTGCTCTTTAACAACTTTATAACAAGTTTATAACTAATTTAAATGTATACAGTAAAAAAAGTCAAATGAATGAAAGTAAATTTCAAGTATTGTAAATTGTTAAATAATATTTTGTGTACGTTTTCTTTCATTCACAAGAGTGTTATTTAGCACAAATGCCAAGACAGTATGTCAAAAAGTTTATACAGTATGAATTTTATATGATTCCCCAAAATGTCATTTACCTTCTAAATATACCTCCCACACATTTGCCCAAATCAGTAAATCAGCCTGTAGTTGTGTTTGTGGCAAGGTAAATGAATATGAATAAGATGTTTGTTGTTTTATATATATA
>JAOVVA010000004.1:13698208-13708777 GCA_028565275.1 Leiocassis micropogon | reverse complement strand
GTAGAAAATAAATCACTAAACAAAAACAAAGAAATTTGCAAGTGACCCCAAACTTTTGAACGGTAGTGTATATATAGTGGTACCTCAGCATACAAAGTTAATCATTCTGGAGGCATGTTCTTAAGGTAAAATTTCATGTTGAGAAACACAATTTTTGTCATAGGGAACTGCAACACTATAATCTTATTTTTGTATATAAAAGGAATCAAAACATTTAGAAAAGCCATGTAACTGAAGTAAAATACCAAATAAATAGAAATTAAACCTGATTTAACCTTAAGTTATGATTCCTCTTGGCACCAGCTGCTTTAAAAACAAAACTGAAATTGGCTCCTTTTTCTTCTTATTGACATGCTTAATAACATTCTTGGGATTCATGGTGCTACTGTGTGTCTTTACAAAACCTTGCACAAAATGAAAACAAACCAAAAAAAAAACACCCACAAAAAAATATGTAAACTCGCTTCGCTTGGCTTTCCACTGACACGTATTGAAGTACACACGATCGGCTCTGTCACTTGTATGCCGGAAAATGCTTTGCATGCTGAGGCAAATTTCTTGCAAACTTTTAATTATTAAGGCATAAATTCACAAGGTGGGATGTTCGTATGCTGAGGTTCCACTGTGTTAAGTCCAGCACCACTGTTTAACAGTTTCATGTAACCACAATATATCTAAAATGTAGGGTGTAGGCTGTAAACATACTGTACAACATATGGAATCTCATTAGAGGCCAATATGACTATATGACAGATTTAATTATATTGTCTCTTTAAAGTGCTGACCAATATCTTTATCAAATATCATTAGTCTCTCATCCCTTCCCCTGTCAATAGCTACCCAAAGGGGAGGCTACATGCTAAATCATGATTCCTCCAAGAAACCTCATCTTTTCAAATTGCTATTTAAGTTGTGTCACAGTGCAGGTTAACAGACACGTCTGCCCTCTTCTGTGTCCCCGTTTATAAAATCTGTTTATTATAAGACTATGCGCAGAATTTGCTATACAAACCCTGGTGAATTAACAGTTGCTGTAGAAACAACATGCAGTATAGATAGCTTATTAACACAAAACTTTGATTTGCAGCTTCATTAATGTCAGAGAATATTCACCAACACCTTCTGACCAAACAGATTAGAGTGTGGTGTAATAAAATATATTATTAATTACAAGATAATACCTTGTGTGTTGTCCAGTGTTCTGAGAATACAGACAGGTTTATGAATGAGGTGTGTTGTCTAGATTTAAATGGAGCAGTATAACATGATAGGGCTAAGAACATTGACAGTCAGTATAAGCGTAAACTTACTTCCATTGTAAAGACGTGCAAAGCCTCAGACTCATCATCATCATCATCACTGCAGCAGAGCCAATATGTTTTGGGGATTTTAAATTAAAAAGCACAACGTTTATTTGCTGTGTGCCTGACCAGAATAATTTTGTCCATTGTGAAAATAACTCAAGCTTCGCGTGATATTGAGATTTCATACTTCACCTGATGAAACATGACAGAGCCTCTGAGCTGGACTTTAACAAAAGGTTAGCATTACCCAACCTACAGTAGGGAGTACTTTTTGCAGTGTTTGAGAGAAAAAAAGGATTCTTTGTGTCTAAAGAGATGTCAAAGAAATGCACCTTGCACCTCCAGGGTCGAAGGTTTGATTCCCGACTTGGGTCTGTGTGCATGGAGTTTCGAGTTCTCCACGTGCTTGGAGGCTTTCCTGATTCCCCCCACTGTAAGACATGAATATTAGGTTGATTGCCATTCCCAACTTGCCCATAGTGTGTGAAAGAGCATGTGAGTGAGTGTGCCCTGTGATGGATTGGCACCCCATTCATTGTGTACCCCACCTCGTGCCGTAGGGCTCCTGGGATAGGCTCCAGACAGCCCACTACCCTGTATACAGCGGTATAGATGATGATGATCAATAGTACAGTAGCCTTTTTTTGTAAAAAAAAACTATTTTGGATTACATAATGCAACACCATGCAGAAAAGTAGATAAGTAAGATTACAGGTATTTTCTATTTGTGCAAAGTTAACATAAAAAGTATCCTCTAATAAAACTACTCAAGTAAAATACAGATACATGAAATATGTCCTTACTGTAAGTACAGTAACGCAGTACATGCACTCATACCTCCCACCTCTGCCTATATTATTATTTACTTGACATATCCTAGAAAAACTCTCAAACAGAAAGCCATGGATCCTGATATGTACATTATTGTAGCCTCAGGGAAATTTAACAAAGGTTAACAAAGAATCATTACTGTGCAATTACTGCAACTCTCTGGAGCATAACTGACAATGCTGAAGTTAATCAAGACTATTATTCAGAGAACCAAGTACATCTCTGGTCTATGAGATAGGATAATTTTTTTTTCTGTCTCTGTGGATCAGATAGAAAAATACCTAACACCAGTCTTTAAAGATTTTTTGCTTTTCTTAAATTATGTGCTGCCTTGATGGCAACATGATAACATAATTTTGTACACCTCTCTTTTATATAGTCTAGTATTAATTGTGATGTATTTCTATAGAACGAGTAATTATAACCAGTCATCCCCTAACCAGCATATATTTCTTCTCTTCTCTTCAAATCAATAAGATAAAATAATATGCATATTATGTATAATATTTACAGACTCCTTTCAAAATGTTAAACAAACATCTTACCATATCAACAACTGCACAACAATAAATAAGCAAACAAACAAATACATAAAGATGATGCTGACAGCTGTTCTCTGGGGACTCATGACTGCAGTTGCTCGATAGTTCAGGAATGGAGTTTACTATAGTCTACCGGAGCCTCTAATAACAAACTGGACTCCATATCAACTTAAACACATCTTCTGTTATATCGAACTTCCAGTCTTACACAGTATGATGCAGGTCAATCCCTGCTATCCGTTTTCACCCAAAAGAGGATTGGTTCCCTGTTGAGTCTGGTTCCTCTCAAGGTTTCTTCCTACTGCCTTCTCACGGAGTTTTTCCTTGCCACTGTTGCCCTCGGCTTGCTCATCAGGGACAGGCTTATCATTTTGATTCATAAACGTTCACATCTCATACAAACATACAAAAAAAAAAAAACCAACTTAAAAACAAAAGCTTGTCAAATGAAAAAGCATAAAAAATAAATCCAATATTATCAGAAGCAAGCCTAATGGGAATGTGCAAATCAATAGGAGTAAGCTGGCCAGCTAACAGATAGGCGATATAGTGAGTGTGGCTTCTTCGGGATCTATTTCCGCTAGCGGACAAAAATGAAGGGAACCACCTGAAATACCAGTTACTCATTATTACTATTTTGTTTATAGCAGTAGTTCCCAACCCGGGCATCGGAGGATCCCCTACTCTGCACATTTTAATGTTTTCTCTTCTCGCAGAAACTTATCAGATAATTAACAGATTTTTCTAAATACAAGTGGGTGTGATAAAGCAGGAATAACACAAAATGTGCACAGGGCAAGAGGTCCCCAGGACCCGGGTTGTGAACCACTGATTTATCGATCTCTTGTATACAAGCAATATTGCACTAGTAATTTTGTAGTGTTACCACATATGTATTTTAACCACACTTTGAAGTGATACTCACCTTCTGACCAATCAAAATTAAGGATTCAATAAGTTTTGGTATAAAATGTTATGAACTATATCCATTTTACTTCAATTCAGCCTCCAGATGCTGATAGAATTTTCTAAATGTCTAAATGTACAATAATGAAGAACCTGTACTGTACAATGGAACATATTAGAGATTCAAACACAAATCCACATGAATTCCAGTCAGTGTGTGAAGTTTGACTACAGTGACATGGCAGTGATGTTCACAAACTGAGAGCGTCCAGGCAAGACAGGTTGATGAGCCTTGATGCTAATCAATCCTAATCACCTCGAAACATTTGGCCTCAGAAGTAAGCACACACACACACACACACACAAAAAGGCAGAATGACATTTTCTACTGGAGCTTTACTTGTTCTGAAACTCTGGAGCATAAAAAAGGAGCAGCAGCCGGATTTAGAACTTGTTTAATGCAGCAGCAAACAAACAGCCATGAAACATTGATGCAGAAACCCTCACTCAGCCTGTCAGACTTAAGTGTGTGGCCTAATCTAATTCTAGGAACCTTCAGCGCAATGCGATCTTTAGTGCATGAAGCAAAAAATTTACACATGCCTCGGCTTTTAGATTTGCATCTTTGCAGCTTGTTAATTTACAGCCTAATCAATTATCCATTAAAGCTGACCATAAGCTGAGAAATAACTTGCCAGTATTTTCTCTCCTTCTGTAAGCTTAATGTTTATCCTTTAGCCTTTCATTATTATTAATATTATACTTTTATTTTTAGTGTAGTATGATGTGATTCATTTGCTTTGATGGTGCTTTGTCAGCAAGTGTTGGATTTCAGGTTTCATGTTTAACAAAAGTATACTCTACTTTAAAACTGTAAATATACAGTATATCTGTAAACCAGATGTTTGTTGATTAAATTTTCTATTACAGCAGCTTTGGTTATACAGTAGTTTTTACCGCAAGGCAGATTACAAGTTTATATTAATGTACTCATTCAGTTATACTATTGTTTCTATAACATACAGTATGTAGGGAATTGTATAGCAGATGCTTTTTTACATAGGTAAAAAAAATACATGTAACTGCTAATAATTAAACGTTTTTCTAGTTTTATTTAGCATTTATGAGTCCCCAGTGTCAGTAAATTGCCTGGGATAAAGCTATAATTTAAATGTTAATTAATGACAAGGATTGTTGTCATTTCTAAGTAACAAGCTGATATGTCTTCTTTATTTTGTAATGTTTTTAATGAGTAAAAATGAGGAAAAAGAGAACAGTGAGGGAAGTGTTTATAGCTGCTAAAACATAATTGGAACTAACCTGTCTCATAGACAAGCCACAGCATCACATGTTCAGTATCTATAAATATATATGATATGGCAAATAGATACAGTAGCAACTGCATATGAACTTTTCATCAGGTTACATTAAAAGAAACAATGTATTACATATTCTGTTTTGTAATACTTTCAGAATGGTAAGTCTCTATATTCTTGATGCCAACAACAGATCTAATAGTGTGGTGTGTTTGAGTCTGATTCCGCTCAAGATTTCTTTCTCCTGATACTCCCTCACCTCTAGCTTGCTCATTAACGATCTAGATGTAGATCTCTGGATTTCTACAAATCTGCTTTATGACATTGTCTCTTGTTAAAAAGCACTATAAAAGGGAAACAGGTTATTTCACCCTAAACCCTAGAGGTCACTAAAGAGTCATTTCGTTTGATTTCCCAAACACTCCTCTTTTTTTTAAGCATTAACTCACAGCCTGTTCTCCATGAAAGCAGCCGTCGTTGGCAGGCTAGCACCAGACATGACATATTCTCTGCATTATCACCATCAGTCATACTGTGAGTGGGTTTGAGGCTGGCAGTGGAAGTGTACACGCTTTTGGAGTGATCTATGGGCACGACGACATGAGCTCACTGGGATTTCTCTTAGTTAGAGTGCAGTTGTTTCTGTGTGCATGTGTGTGAGTCAGAGAGAAAGAGAGAGAGAGATGGGTGGGATGTTAGTCTTTCATTAACGACTTTTGTGACTGATGCTTAAAATGGCAGGAAGGAAAAAGATATGGGAATGGATAGGGGTCCATAAAACAACATCCTAAAAATGAATACTTTAATACATATTAGCACATTATTTGAACCAGTGCATTCTTTAAACCATTACAATATTTTGATCTTATTTTTTACCTTTCAAGCCTTGCATGTCACATAAAGTGTGACTGTCAATGCACTAGTCGGAAAAAAACACTCAGACAATGCATTTTTCATGACTTAAACGTCCGCTGTTTTATTCATCTTCTGAACACACTGTTGCCGTGTAAATAGGTAAATGAGCTACAGCTGAGCACCCCCTGCCAACAGTAGAACAGCAGAGCTGAGCAGGGGTGGGCGGAGCTAAGCAACAAGTCATGGAAGGGGAGGGGATCTTCTTCTATGAGGTTACAGTAGGGGAAAATCTATTTGGCTTGTTTAAGCCCTGGCCAACAGACAAATTGACAAAGGAAAAAAACATGGACATGGCCTGTACATGCATACTGGAGACCCACCTAAATGTCTAAACATCATTGAAAAGTGAATTTTGCATTATAGATTTCCTTTATTGTTAAATAACAATTATATATTTATATAAATAAAAAAAATGGGGGTTGTCTGTACATTAGTCCAAACTCCCCCTTTCAGTGCCTGTATGTCTGTATGTCTGTCCATCCAGATTTTGTCACAGCATCACGCAAAACTGCCTGGACAGAATTTAATGAAACTTTGTCAGTCCTTTGGTATTTGTCTGAAGTAAAACCTGCACCATAAATGAAATCAAAATAGTGAATAAAATTGATGTTATAAACAGTTATGTGCCGGATTTAATAATCTACTAAGCTACTAATGAGTTACTTGCTCAATGTAAACAAACACCTGCACCAATAGATTAATTAGAAAAGCTAAACTGAATAATTTTACTGGGATTACTTTATATACTTTTTTTACTTAATTACTTAAAAACACATTCCTATAGGATAAGGATAGATATTTTGCATGTTATCAGTAATGCCTTCTCAAGTTAAGCGGCTTCACTCCATCATATCATTGATTATTTTCCTGTAACAGCATGGCCCCAAGTGTTTTTTTCCTCCTAGTCAATTCATGTACATTAACACCCATCATGCATAGTGCCCATTATACAAGCCTCTGGAGGCATCTGATGATCTGGGAATGCTATCTGAATGTACTGAATTATTAGGTTATCCCAGTTCGTCCCTGATGACATGGACATAGTCCCAGAGTGGTTCTGGGAGCATGAGGAATCATAGTCACACATGAATTGGCCATCAATGTGCAAGCCATAATCAAAGCTAAAGGTTGACTTTTTTTTGGCCTGTTAGTATATAATCATGCTTCATCATCATGTATATGTAATTTATTAAAGAGTATAATATAGTATGTACTGTATGATATATTACACATTATAAATTTATTTAAATACATTTTACATATAAGATTTCCTATGTATGTAATTAAAAGGTAATAATAATAATTTAAAAAATGCTTTTTTGGTCTTTCAATAACTGATGCGGTGTGTTTCCTTTAGGCTAATTTTCATTTAGAACAAAAGTTTGACCTGCCAACAAACTTTCTTGAGAAGCAGTCAGGATGTGACAAAAATGTGCCATACAGTATATGAACAAAAGACGAAAAAGGTGAAAAAGGCACATATACTTATGAGCAAGCAGAGTGGAGAGATATGTGCATTGAAATAAGCCCTTGTCAAATTTTTTGATGTGTTTTCATGCTTGTAATCATATGACAACTTTGATCTCATAACTGTCTCCAGCAGGTCTCATGGCCTTGTCGCGACATGCACGAGTTTACCAGCTTCGCTGACAGAGCAAGAAAAACAGTCTCTCATCTCAGATGTGCAGGAACACAGCAACTCAAGCAAGGCACGTTACTATCAGAAGTTTGAGCATCTGAAAAGAGACATATGCAGTATTCTCTTTCATCAAAAGCTTGCCACTCCTGTCATCGGGAAAGCAGCGATAAGCCGACGCGGCATTCTGCAAACGACCAGACTGGTGATGAATAATTTCTGTCTCACTTCCTCACGCACTCCCTCGCTCTACTTCTGCAGCCCTTCTGCAAACCCCTCAGCAGCTAATCATAGCATCATTACTTATCTCCGGACCACTGCGGCACAGATTCAATTTTACGCCGGGCGAGGCGTGTGGGAATACTGTGGACGTCTCATTACGTGGTCGGTTTCGTGATTGCTCCACCAATCCTGCCCCTCCCGTGGCCAGCTCAAATACCCAAATTCAGGGCCATTAAAAATAAAAACACTTAGCTGAGCTGCAGGGATGGGTTGTCTCACTAAAGTGCAGACTGAAAAAAGATGCAAAGCAGACCAGCACAGAAGACCAATCGTTCACTTGATAAATGGATCCAAACTAAATTGTTGGTTAAATTAACTTTTTAGTATAAACAAATGTCTTTAACATTAGGGAGCATAATTTTTTTTTGTTTCTTTCTCCATAACCATTTTTTTCCTTTCTTTCACCAACTAAGAGTTTTCATTTTCTGCCTTATGGGATGCAGTCAGAGCCTAGATTTACATCATACAATACTCACAACAATTGTTCTTAACAATACTAACAGCATAATATGAATTTAGAATGAAAAACAGAAATACAGTAGCAGTGCTTGTTACAGAACTGTGCGATATGCCAACAGTCTGAATTTGTGACAGACGTGCAGATGAAATCTGATTTCTTAATTTGCTTGTTGTTATTTAAAACATTTTTAAATAAAATTAAGCAAACAACATTATGTGTAGAATAGTTTTACAATCATCATTAATCATCGTCATTAATCATCATCGTCAACCTCATTATTATGTATTAACTAAAGTATAAAATTATTATGGTAGAATTGAATGCAAACCATTCGCAACAATATATAATATTATGGCAATTGTTGGCTGCTTTAAAAGTAAATTACTGCTGTAGAAATGTAGAAAATCACATTTGAGTCAAATACTTCAGGGATAGTCATGTTGGCTATAGTCATGTTGGCTCATGTACTCGGACATGAACTGTTCTTGTACTTAGAAGCATTCCTTCTAAACTATTGATTGTTTGCAGAGTTTTATTTGTCACTTTTGTGCGTGAACGTTTGCAAAATTGTAAGAAATAATGCATATTCATTACGATTTTCTTGGGTACCAACATTAAAAGGTTGATGAAAAGTAAGCATTAAAACTAGTTATAGACACTCATGGTTTTATAATAAAAATGCATGTACCAATATTTGTTACAACATGGTAAGGCTTAGCCATTAACACATTACTAATACTGTAGTTTTAGGAGCAATAACTCTCATAGACATCAAATAATAGGGTTGTTTTCAGCAGATCTTCAAACAGAATATGCAAGACGTATTTCAAAAGACCCAGGCAAACGAGGATGAGACTTTCGTTGTTTTAGCATTTTCTTTAAATTGTGCTTGTAGTCAGAGGTATTTCAAAACTCCTAACTATTTGTCTCTTTATCAGTCCACGCTCAGATTACTGAACAATCAGCCTCTTAGAAAATCAAATTCATTCATATTCATTTCATCAGAATAGAAACTTTTATGCCTGATGAAATATAAGTATTTATTCCAATCTGAAAAGAAGGAAACAAATAGTAGTCATAATAATGACAACACATTTTTATCATTAAAACTACAGGTGTCCATTTACTTCTTGCATTAATGAGGTATGTGGATGGCCATTGTTTGCTGCAGTACTCACCATCACTCACTCATTTTTTCACTATACTGCTTATCCTGTATAGGGCTATGGGAAGCCTGGGGCCAATCCCAAGAGACTCAGGACACTAGGCAGGGTGCATGTATGCACTCACTCACACACTATAGGAAATGGTGAAATGTCACTTAGCCTACTCTTTATGTCTTTGGATTGTGGAAGAAAATCAGAGCATCCAGAGTGAACCCACCAAGCATGGGGAGAACATACACCCCATCCCCCACCCCCACCTCAACATCCAACCTGAGATGGGAACCAAACTCTCGGCCCTGGAGGTTGAAGGTTGGTTGCTGCAGTACCGCATTAAGTAAAAGTCACATTTAAAACCCCATGCTTTTCATTAGTTACAATACCAATTTGGGAGAATTCGAATGAGCCACCCTATTAAAGTTATTAAAGGTTAAGATCAGGGAGAAAGGTGGAGCTAACAGTCATAACATTTCTTAAAACTAACTCACTCACATTTCATAACCTACAGTAGGATTTGAGGAACTGTAATAACATAATTCCATTTTAATTTGTATTTGTAAATTTGTATTCATTTTTTTAATTATTATTATTTTGATGCACATTGCTAGTCAAAATGTTTTTTTTTTAGCGTTGTGACAATGTTAAAAAAAAATAGATTGCTTTAAAATTGTATTCAAACGTTGCTTGAAGATTCCCAATTAAACAAGATCTTGAAACATGTGCTTACTACAAATGACACAAGACGCTTACAGTATGAGTAAATTTACATGTTATATTAAAAAAAATGTCACAACATTTGGACCACATACAAAAAAAACTTTCAGAACCTCAACATTAAGAAACTAACTTTATTTAAATTTGTAACTGGTGAAGGTGACAGTTATGTGCAGATGTGCTTTTAAACCTTTTGACAGCTTTTCTAAGTTAAAAGCATATACAGTATAATGGGTGACCTCTGCAACTCATCAGTGATGATTTGCCCAGTGTTTTGTTTGAGACTCATCTCATCATCCAAATAAAAGTCTTAATCTTCATGATGGTGCGTGCTGCTCAAGCATGCTTGACAAATGAACCTAGAAAAGGTTTCAGAGCTGCAGCTTTCTCTTTGACAGTTCTCTCATTTAAAATCTTTTAGATTTATACAGTGGTGTGAAAAACTATTTGCCCCTTCCTGATTTCTTATTCTTTTGCATGTTTGTCACACTTAAATGTTT
>JAOVVA010000004.1:13636686-13658335 GCA_028565275.1 Leiocassis micropogon | reverse complement strand
CGACTCTACGTGCCACACCCCATGCGAGTGGAGGTTCTTCAGTGGGGGCACTCATCTCCACTCTCCGGACACCCGGGCACTTGTCGCACCCTCCAATTCATTCAGCGTGCCTTCTGGTGGCCATCCATGAAGCCAACCACACGATCCAACAGGCCAACGCTCGCTACGCCATTCAACATTGCCGTCGACACCCTCCGGGACGACTGTACAATGTAGGTGACAAGGTATGGTTGTCAACTAAGAATCTTCACCTCCATACAGAGACTAGGAAACTTTCACCCAGATTCATCTGCCCCTATCGCATCACCCTCCAGATCAATCCTGTCACCTACCGGCTCCAGCTGCCTGCGGCACTCCGAATTCATCCGGTATTCCACACCTCTCAGTTGAAACCCTTCACCACTTCTCCCATGATTCCACCCTCCCCCCCTGCTCCTCCTCCCCGAATCATTGACGGTGGCCCTGCTTACACCGCACGCCGGATCCTTGATTCGCGACCTAGGGGCCGAAGCACCCAGTACCTGGTCGACTGGGAAGGCTACGGTCCCGAAGAGCGATCTTGGATTCTGGCCCGGTTTATCCTCGACCCCGAGCTCATCAGGGACTACCATCGTCGGGTATCCTCCATCCCAGGACCGTCGGGAGTCGGCCTTGGACGGGGGGGGGTACTGTCACACACACCCGCTCCGCGACCGGCACTAGGACCCGGAAGTAGTACGGTCACAAAACAGGAAGCATAAAAGAAGAAAAGATGGCTCTTCACATTGCTCAGTCATTGAGTTCGCCCTTGTTGGTTCAGATCGTCCGTCTGCCATTTCGTGAGTACTCACTTTCTTGGGTTTACTTTCTGATTCGAGTGTGTGTTTATAGGATGCGGGTTAAATTTGTGTTTTTCCCTTGCTCTCCGTCCGAGAGAGTCCTTAGACTAATTAGCGTGGTTATCCTGCCTATTCGCTTGCTTCCGCGTTTGGGTTTACCATCCACTCTACAAAGGGCTAACCGCTAATTGCTAAGTCTTCTGTTCACCCCGGGTTAGTTCATGACACTGGACGTGTCTATTTGGTGCGCCCGGGCAGGGATGGCGTGCATCGTTCATCGTTGGGCCGATCATCGTTGCTGTGTGCAACATACAACCTGTTTGCCGTTTGAGCATGTTAAGGACTCCAAAATGCCCCGGTTGCTGATGTCACTCAATGTTGGCTGGGTTTGGTGGCATCATAATGGTGCAGGTGCTTGGGCTGATCATCGTTTTTGTAGGGTGTGTGTGTGTGTAGAATGTATAGTGTGTGTCTGTGTGTGTGTAGAATGTATAGTGTGTGTGTGTGTGTGCGTGTGTGTGTCTGTGTGTGTGTAGAATGTATAGTGTGTGTGTGTGTGCGTGTGTGTGTCTGTGTGTGTGTAGAATGTATAGTGTGTGTGTGTGTGTGTGTAGAATGTATAGTGTGTGTGTGTGTGTGCGTGTCTGTGTGTGTGTAGAATGTATAGTGTGTGTGTGTGCGTGTGTGTGTGTGTAGAATGTATAGTGTGTGTGTGTGCGTGTGTGTGTGTAGAATGTATAGTGTGTGCGTGTGTGTGTCTGTGTGTGTGTAGAATGTATAGTGTGTGCGTGTGTGTGTCTGTGTGTGTGTAGAATGTATAGTGTGTGTGTGTAGAATGTATAGTGTGTGTGTGTGTGTGTGTGTAGAATGTGTAGTGTGTGTTTAGAATGTGTAGTATGTGTGTAGGATGTGCGTGTATATAGTGTGTGTGTAGGATGTATGTTTGTAGGATGTGAAGTCTGTGTATTTAATAGTGCTGATGTCATAAATGTGCATTTTGCAAATGACCCAAAATATCTGTCCATGACTTGCATAGTGAAAATTGTTCAGCTCAATGAGATCTAGAAGTGTACACGTATACATGCGCTATGAAGCAAAATCTCCTGTGAAGGCCCTGAGCATGGCTTGCAAATCACCAGACTTGCAAGCATCCTAATGGTAGCAGATTCCAACCTGTGCCGATGTTTATGAGTTTTTGAGCATGTTAAGTACCCCAAAAGAGCATGGATGATTGGGGAGGAAAAAAAAAAGGATGTGTAGGATGTATGATGTGTTGTGCTAACCCTAGGGCCCTTGCACATTTATCACATCAGCACTATTAAAACACCATTATCAGAATGATGGTGACTTTGTCATAGTCATGTCGTTATCATGCTGATGTCATAGTGCTTGGTCCCAAAAAAAAGTAGGAGCATCCACTGTCTTGAAGTTAAGTTAGACCAGGAATAATTGAAGCAAAAAGCTAAATGACTGGGAATGCAGTGGAATGGTTTAAAGTGATGGCATTATTCTAACAGGAGCACAGAGAGAGCTAAGGAGACAGAATTATTGCAGTTCTAATGACTCAGTAGTGAGCAGATAAATGCCATAGAGCTTATGCGATGACTTTAAAGAAGATTTATGTGCAAAAGTGGACACAATAAATTATAGGACGTCAGTGGGAAGTCATGAAAATATAGCACCAGTTACTATTTACAGTATTAATGGCAATAGAGGGAAGATGGGCTTCTTAAAGGATAGTTAGTTTGAGAGGAAACTTGAGCAAAAAATGGAAATAAATTCTAAAACGGTGATCTTATCTTCATCTTTTATTTACACTCCTACCTGTGCACTAGTGTCATTCATGGAGTTGATCATACTTCTAGGAGAAAGACTATTATCATTTTATTTGCTAAAACCTTGGCTGACAATTAACAATAGGTCAGGGGTAACTCAGTGGTTTAGGTGTTGGACTGCTGATCGGAATGTCCTAGGCTTAAACTCCACTACAACCAATTTGCCTCTGTTGGTCCCTTGAGCAAGGCCCTTAACCCTCAACTGCTCACATGTTTAATGAGATAAACTGTAAGGTGCTCTGGATAAGGGTGTCTGCCAAATGTAAATTAGCCCATCACAATAATACAGACATATGTTATTGAAATGTGCCCAGATTATTTGAAGTCTTAATCGTGCTTTCCCTGAACATCCATTTAATTCATTTAACAATGTAAAATAATCTTAATTCATGTAGAAGGTGGAGGATTATATTTGGAGCAATGAGATGAAAAATTAAAACAAGGTTGAACATACAGAAGGAAAGGTACAGTAGTGACACTTTAAAATACAGAATATCTTTTTATAGGAATATCTTAATAAGAACTGCAGATTAATTACTCAGTAATTATGTTAGTAGATGGTCATTTTTAAGTATGCAATGATTAACTCTCAAGTCTTAAACTTACTGAGATTTACATTTCTCCTGATATTTACAATAAATACATAAACATTAACTTTCTCTTTTTGTCCTAACACACCTTGACCTACTGCAATATGTCAGTATATGAAATGAAAATATATATATATGAGGTGTTAGGTCTCATCAGAGGAAGACAAGATTGGTGTTTTGTTTTTTTTCAGCCAGTCAAGATCTAAAGAGAGACAAATACAAGAAGAGTAACAAATTCGCTATTAACATACGTTTTTGTAAATCATTTATTTTAAATAATACAGATTAAAAACTGTTCGACATGATTATTATTTCTGGGTAAACACAGTAACTGTCCAGTACAAATGAGTTTGCATGTTTTTCACTTGTACCTGCGGGCTAACAGTCAGTGCAGGTGCTTCTCGCACATTATGCACATGCCATAGGCTATTTAAACGCACCTGCAAGCGCTGTGTGCCTAACAAGGGGGCAGGCCAATGTAACTCATCTGGGCTGGAGGATAATCAAAGCTCGCACCTCAAAAGTACCTCTCCGCTTCCACCCAGTGAGTAGAGATTCTCTGTACATACAGTATGCTCACACGTCTTCTGTCAAGCCAAGAAGGAAGCTGCCAGCCTTGCGCTCTTGCACATGCTCTGCTGCCTCTGCCTGCCTCGCGCCAGTGTGCTTTAAATTGTGCTTAAAACTGTGTTGTTCATGATTGTGACATCTGGTTCCCGTGTGTTCCTTCCGTGTGTCATACCCATTGATGTGGGACACCACATCAAACAGCATGCACTCCTCAAGCAACACTCAAGGTTTGCAGGCTACAGTGGCAAGCTCTCTTGTCTCCAACATATGAAGTGCCCCTCCTTAACCCTCGCCGTGATGCACAGCACCTGCTCACTAAATTAGCACCTTATGATGACATTGAAGCATTCTACTTACCTTCAAAAAAAAAAACGCAGAGCAGGAGGGCTGAACATGAGATGATTGGAGCGGCATTCTCATTCCACTGCTGTCACTTAAGACACAGCATGACTATTTTTCTTTATTAGACAATGATGCATATACTGTACAGTGGAACCTCGGCTTGTGTGTAACGCGGTTTGCGAGTGTTCCACAAGATGAGCAAAGATTTTTAATACATTTTGACTTGGAAAACGAATAAGTCTTGGTTTACGAGTACCGAGTATCATGTATCACGCATACTCTTCTTGTTTTGACGCCGAGCGTCACATGATCACAACTGAGAAATGTTTTTTCTCTCTTGCGCTGCGGAATTGTGGGTAATCGTCTCACGACGAATGTGCACGAGTGTAAAGCAAAAGAAAGTCTCATTAGAGAGGTTAAAGATTCATTTTCTCTCTCTCTCTCTGTATCAGCCTGCACTTTGTCTGCGCGTGCATCATTGGACACCGTGCCACTTCTCACACACACACACACACACACACACACGCACACCCCTCCTCCCCCCCTCCCCACACTCTATCTCTCTCTCTCTCTCGAATGTAAACACTACTCTGTCGCGATTCTTTTTAAAGGTAAAGTGCAGGTTAATTTGTTTTATTTTTACTTCAGTGATTCCGTTAGTATGCGCTCACGCGAGTGTCATTAGCGATGTTCCTTGTTAATTCCTTGAAAATTCTTTCCGTTAATGTGTGTGTGTGTGTGTGTGTGTGGGAAGGTCTGATTCCTCCTCTCCTCTCACTTACACACACACACACACACACACACACACACACACACACACACAAAGAGACACACACACACCGCCTGTGCGCATAAAAAAAAATCACTTATCTGTCTGAATTTTTTTTATTTACTTTTTTTTAAAGGTAAAGTGCAGGTTAATTTGTTTAATTTTTACTTTATATTTTGTATTAATTACTTTTATGTATTAATTTTTTTGGGCTGTGGAACAAATAATTTGAGTTTCCATTATTTCATATTTCCTTGGTTTACAAGTCTTTTGAAATACAAGCCCGCTTCCGGAACAAAAAAATTTGCTTACTGTAATTATTTTCAGTTTCACTGTAATCATAACCTGCACAAAGCTGAGATCCTGGCCTGCTGCGGGCTTTCAAGTAC
Organism: Leiocassis micropogon; assembly: GCA_028565275.1. Lineage (NCBI taxonomy): Eukaryota > Metazoa > Chordata > Actinopteri > Siluriformes > Bagridae > Leiocassis > Leiocassis micropogon. The sequence continues at coordinate 13,653,022 of JAOVVA010000004.1, read as the reverse complement.
ACAAGCTGCGCTAGAGTTTCACATGTTGGTATATGAACCACATGTTGCACCGAGGGTGAGGATCCGAGACTAAAACACTGCTGGGAAGATCTTTACATTTCATGGTAAAGAGCAATTTACTGTATTATCACACAATTTGTCGAGGTAATGATGGTATTCTCTTGGTGGATCCACACGCAAAAGTGGATACTGTGATGAACCTGGGCCTGGGAGCTCCTAAGAATAAACCACAATTGAAAAGATTAAGGATCGTTTTCACTGGCTGGAGCTTGTCGCAGAGGTGTGCAACTGAGAGCTGTGCCCCTATGTAAAACCATGTACAAGAACATTGCTTGGGGGCTGGTAGAGCTATTCAGCAGAGTGGGGCTTCCGAAGAAGATCCGGACGGATCAAGGTGCGCCATTCATTTCAAACTAATGTGTGATGTGTCAGTTGTTGCTTTGAAGAGTGGTGTATGAGAGCGGCCAGCACGTCCTGTTTGCAGTTCCATGTGTGTCCACAGGTTTCACGCCATACGGCACAGTCTGCTAGACATTGCTAAAGAAGCCTAGTAGGAACAGACTTTTCCAGTCATTTATTGACTATGTTAAAGACTTGCAGAATAATATTAGTAAAGTTTTTTTCTATCGTACAACAGCACATGCAGAAGGTGCGAGGAGAGCAGAAGCACATCTATCACCAGCTGGCGCAGCTGGAGTGTGACTTCCACATGGGAGACCGAGTACTGCAGCTCCTCCTGTTCCTGGCCCACTGACAAGGACCATTCACTGTAATGGAAAAGGGCGGTCCAGTGTACTATAAACTGCAACAGTCAGGTAAGCGCAAATGCACTGAGCTGTACCATGTTAATCTGTTAAAATGGTGGATTGAACCCATACTGAGCACCTCAGCTTTCGTGGACAGACTCGGAAAGGCCCAAGTCATCTCCACCCTTGATTTAACCAAAGCCCCAGAAGCCAAGAAAAAGACTGACTTTAACACTGATCAGGGCCACTGGCTGTACCAGGTCCTACCCTTCATCTCCATGGTGCCCCAGCTACTGTACATTCCTAACCACCATGGTCCTGCACCAAGTGGCCTATAAAAGGGCCTGTCCACTTCCAACCGTTGAAAACTAGATTTTCTGTACATATAATAACAGGAAGCTGCCGGCCTTGCGTTCCTGCATGCAATATTCTGCCTCTGCCTGCTTCATGAACCTCAGTACGACACAGAGGACACTGCACCATCTGAGGATCGACCTTTGGACCAAGACATTGCTCTTAAGGATCATAGCTTAGACCACCTTTATTTGAGCTGCTGTAAAGTTTCCTGGTTCCAGAAACCGGAGTACCCAGAGGAAACCCACCAAGCACGGGGAGAACACGCAAACTCCATGCACACAGAGACGGGAATCGAACCCAGGCCCTGGAGGTGCAAGGCGACAGTGCTAACCACTACACCACCGTGCCACCTCAATACTATTCTTAAGACAGCTTAATACAGAAAAAACTATTTAGTCATCGCTAGTGGGTTCACTTTAAATCTAATTAAAATACATGCAAATAATGATGTTGAAGCAGTAATAATATAAAACGGGGGAGGCAGATTAATTAAAAATTATATTCTGATTATCTATAATGGCAATAATAATAATAATAATAATAATAATAATAATAATAATTACATTTCATCCTTTCCCTTTAAAATAATGTATTTACTATATCTATGGTAATTGTCTGTGTGGTTACCATCGCATACTCCAATCTTTGTAAAACCTCATAGTTAAATTTTTTTTGCTTAATTTTATTTTGTTTTTTAAAAGAATAACAACTTCTACTTTAATGGTGTTGTAAAACCCACGCACACTACATGTGACCACTGGGATATCATTTGAGATTTAAGCATTAATAGATTCATCAACAAAAGGATGAATGTATTAATGCTTAAGCTAGCCAACTGATCAACTGAACAGAGATCTGATGGTTTGGAAAGGCAATGATTAAAATGATCATTTCCATATTAGGCTGCTGATAAATCTTGTCTAAAACCAAAGGTGCATAGATTTGTGAAAATGGATGCTTGCTGTTTAAATTTTTTTTCAAAATAAATTGTATTTCTGTACTGATTTATTTATTGACCCTTCAAAGGCTAGGCTCAGTTATTCAAGCTTCAGTGAGGGGGAAAAAACTACTATCTAAAACTGTTCAAGAAACTTACAACAGTACTCTATATTCAGTTTCTGTGAAATGCACTTCTAGGGTCAGCAGAAAAACTAGTAATATATTGATTACAACTTAGCTCATTTGTCGAATGCATTTCTTTATCAGTGGGTTTCACTGAACAATGAAAATAAAGACATATTAAGCATAATATTGAGCATAAAATGCTAAGAAATACTAATCAATTTCACAGTAAATATGTTAATAGGAGATCATTATTAACTCTGCAATAATTAACCCCACTATTCACCACATTATACATATTGGCCATTAATAGAAATAATGTTTCCAAAATAAACAGGGGATTCAGAACTGTGTTGCTTCTTGCCCACTACGGATATTGATTTTGGCCAAGTGCTAGTAAGATTGATAGACTAGCAGCTCGGCATAAGGTCAGATGGATGCGGACTACAATAACTCACCAGTTTCACACAGGCCTATATTGATAGAAGATATGAAAAAGTACAATATACAGCATGTGTCACACGCCTCAATCTGTTATTGCTCCTCCCTCACTCTGTTGACTTACTAGGTAGGCGGCCTCCCCTTCTGCAGGTGCGTGATTGGGCGGGCTGCTGGACGTTTGATCGCCGCGTGAAGGACAAGCGCATGAATGCTGCACAAGCTCCTGCACAGATCCAGCCTTTGGGATCTTACGGCCGAAGAGGAAAAAGGCCACTGCGCATCTACGTTAAGGCCCCTGTTCCCAGTTGGCAAAGCTGCCCAGCCATCGGACGTTGTAATGGACTCCTGCCTGAGGCCGTGCCCAATGGAAAGCTGGAAGGGGCCGGCTGGCCAAATCAGTGGGAAGAAGAGGAGATGCAGGACACGGGGGCCCACTCTGCCACCGCTCGCCAGCCTTTGCCTGCATGCCAGCTGGGCACTGCCACCAGACCTGCATGTGCACACACCACTTTTACTACTTTTCTTTCCGTCCTCCCTCCTTAAACCTTTTCCTTACCCATTTTCATAATTAAATTGATCCTTATCCCATAAGACCTCGCCTCGTGTCTGTGTTTGTGGAGCCGCCCATGCGTATAACCCGTTACAATATGCCATTGGTACCCAACTTAAAAAAAAATTGCATCCAATTAACATTAAGGACAACAGTTTTAATAACAGTTATTAAAACTTTATTTATCCAGTTTTTAAAAACAGGATAAATAAACTATTTATTATTATTCAAAAAGCCATTGTATGTAGAGCTGTTTATTAATTTTTTTTTTTTTTATATTCTTACCATATATGAAAAAAAAAAAACAGCCCAGGCAGGTGAAGTGAATAACATTGATTGAATCCTGATATTGACACCTTTCAAGAGGTGGGATTTATTAGGCAACAAGTGAACTTCCAATTCTCTGAGTTGTGCTAGTTGCATAAAAATAGGCACAAGGAACTCAGTGTGATGGTTATAAAGCTAGGTTAGAACATCACCAAAACAGCATGTTTTGTGGAGTGTTCCTGGTATGCAGTGGTTAGTACTTTTTTTTCCCTAGGTCTCTTCTTGTTGCAGGAATAGATCTCGAGCATTACTGTCCATGTTAATGACACATACTGTAATGCATAGATTGCTTTAAAAACATGACATATTACTTTAAATTAGTTGCAACTTAAGCTATTGTAGTATGAAAAGTACTCTGGAAAAAGACTAGTGTTATATATCCCAGCATGTTGTAGTGTAACATACAGTAGTATACTATCGTAAGGAAATGGAGGGCATAGTTGCAATGGGACTCCAGTAATATATGTATATAATGGGGTTCAAAGTAACCAGTGGGTACTTTTGTGGACATCCTTATGCCAGTGAGACGAGGTCAGGTATTGAGTAATTTCTGGATGATCTGATTGTGGACAATTCAGATGGAGACCCTGTGGTAAGGAAAACACACTGATTCGATGTTCTTCGACATGCAACATGGTTTTAACTTCATTTGCCCTTGCCTCAGTAAAAGCAGGCAGACAACAAGGCACTCACAAGGATGGGTCATGAGGACAGACTCATTAGAATGACTTGGATAGAGTTCTTGATTCCAGCAACTTGTGTGTAGTGTCCTCATATCGGATTGCGTTTTAGCAATAAAAGGTCATGGAACAAGATCACTTCTGTGAGGAGGACAAATTAATCATACAACATATGCAGCTGGATGCCCTCTTGAAGTAAACCCTTTGTCCTGCAATATTAAAGCTTTTTGTACCACAGCACTGTTGAATTATCAATTCAGATTGTTTAGAGAGTATGATATAAATTTTGGTTCCACATGATATATTTATTTTAATGTGTGATTTTTACACAATTTGTTTTTCATATTTTTTATATGATTAATTTTCCCCTATTTCAATTCATTTATGCCCCCCACATGGATAATTTTTTATATGATAAATTTTTATTACATGCCTCATTTATTTTCAATTCTGATATTTCCTCCCATTGCTCATTTATATTTGTATGATCCATTTATTTATATGTAAATTGGACTTTTGCTTAAATTTTTTTTTATATAATATAATTTTTTTTATATGATTCATTGAAATTCATACATGGTTTATGTGGATAATTTCCTTTATTGTTATATGACCATTTTTGACAATCTTAACAATCTATACATTTTCACCCCGAATTAATTTTCCCCTTCACATTACTATAAAAAGTTAGATGAGTGCTCTTTTCCTGGTACCCCTCACTGTCGAGCTTCCAGACCTGAGGTGATACTTAGCCACCAGTGGATACTTGGTCCACTTAGCTACCTTCCTCCTTACTAGTCCAGTCCCCTGCCTCGCTCACAAACTAGAATCTGTGATTCTAGTTTGTGACATGCAAAAAATGTGACATGCAAACGAGGGATCGCAAACTGACTAGACAAATGCTATTATCATTCTGAATTTTTATTTTCTCTTTTCCACAATACTCTGTGCCACTCATGCTAGCTGCTGATGTCACCCATATCTAAATGCCCTGCTTTACATGATTCATTTACTTTTATTCTGTTTAACTTCTTCATGATTTTATTTTGATCATTTGAAAATTATTATTTTCATATGAAAACTTATTTTTGTATTTATTTTAATTATTTCTTGTTTTACATTGTTACATTACATTTACATTACATTTCCTTTAGTTTCATGACATTTCTTTGTTATTCATTTTCGTCGAATATATATATATTTTTAATGAAACATGATTATTTTCATGTGATTTTTAACCTGGTTATTTTTGTATGAAACATTTTTTATACATGCGTAATTTATTTAGCATAGGTTTTCTCTTTACATTCATAATTCATTTTTCAGATGTGAATGTTTTAAATGAAATTCCTACATGAGCATGTACAGTATTATGCACATAATCATGTGTAACGCATATGATCGTATGGAATACATGAAATATTTTATATATAGTTTTTATATAGGGGATAATTCAGTTCCTAAGTGTTACTTGTTCTAACCTACCTGACAAGATAGTTGCATAATGAGGCTGCTGGTACTAATCTGCCAGACAGAAAACCTGTCAGATGTAAAACCCAGAGAGGATGAGATGAGAATCAGAGAAACGGATCGAGTGAAAAGTCACTCTTAATCCCTTTTGTCAGTACTGCTGGAGCAGAGACTTACACTTTCCTGTGATTATATCTTCAAATGGTGTCAGGACAGAGAGGACAATTGAAGACATTTTCCCCCTTTAGTGTTCTTTCCTCACCAGTGGCACGTGTTACTCAGAGGAGAGATGTGATAGTGTGACACATAAAGCCTCTCAACTGGGAGAGAAAAGGCTAATTAGTTTAGCAGATTAAGTATTTTAGGTTGAATTGCTGGCCTGTGTTGGCTGATAATGCAACGATCAGAAGCCATGCTTGAAAGGCGCATTTGATTTTGATCATTTATTTGGCTCGTATTGCTTTTTTCTTAGCAGGCAAACTATTCTGACCAGGATTGTGGTCTTTCGTTCTTCTCTTGTGTGATTAACTCAATTAAGTCAGCAAGATTAAATAACGCTTATTCGCTTTTAAGCTGAAGGGTTCTATAGTTATTGCAATAAAAAAAAAAACTTGCAATAATTATCAGATACTTTTACATTGCTTAAACTGTTTGCTTTCTCCCTGCACATTGAACCTTTGGACAAAACCTTCTGTACAGAAGAATATGGATGCTCCATCCATAAAAATGTAGATAACGGAAATATCGAACTGTGTCAGACTGAAAAGGCTAACTTATATTGTTATGGGCAAGTGTAAAGATTTTGATCAGATATGGGAGCCATACAGTACCTAAACATCATGTAAATTAAAAATGTAGAACTTTATTGGAAAAGACTTTGTAAATACTGTTTGTAACAAATTGATTTTTTGAATGTATTTTTTAAATGTACTAATGTTTCTTTTTATTATTAATATTACTTTTTTGTTTCTATGAATGTGAATTGAATATGTGTATGTAAAAGGATATATGCTTGTGGGTGGGTGTTCATTAGAATATTTTGTCTAATAGATGTGGGTTTATAAAACAAGAAGAGCTCAATATTCAGAAAAAAACTTTCTGTACAACCAAACAAACTTTTTTGAAATTGCACAAATCCTTTAGGTGAACTGACTCAAATGACTTGATTGACAAAAAAACTCCTCCTGCAGCTCATGCATGGGGATGCCCAGGTGCTCCCAAGCCAAAGAAGAGGTATAATTGGTGTGCCCCAGGGCCTTCTCCCTATTGGAAACGCCTGAAACACCTCCCTAGGTAGGCTTTTAGGGGGCATCCTTATCAGATGCCCAAACCAGCTAAGCTTTCTGGTAGTCTGAACTCCTCAGGCTGAGCCCAGCACCATGCAGAGAAAACTCATTTCTGCTTCTTGAATCTGCAACCTCAATCTTTTAGTTACTACATAGATTTCATGACTATATGTGAGGATTTGGACATAGATTGACTGGTAAATTGAAGGCTTCACCACATCCACCATCAATATCATCTTCTCCATTACTGCTGATGCCACACTGATCCATCTGCCAATCTCTCACTCCAATCTAACGTCGCTTGTGACCAAGGACCCAAGATGCCTAAACTCCTTCACTTAGGACGGAATCACAGTTCAGTCTCCTTTCCCACCAGTGAAGTAGTTTCATGTTCCGAAAGCCAGTTTTGGTAGCAAAGAATTGTTCTGTCAAAGCCTGTGTTCAACTGCCACCCAATCTACAATTCACTGGACCGCTTCTACTCCTCCAGCACGTGGTGGGCCCACAGGAGGATGGTCCAACTTAACTTTTTCAGGCTGAGGCTGAATGAGCCCCATGGGTCACTCACAAATGATCCCCCCATCCCCATCCATTCAGGCCTAAATCCCTTATGAAACTATATTTTATAAGGGCCTATGAGTCACTCTTAATCAGGCCTCTCACAGATGAGTTTGCTTATTAATAAATATTTCCCTCTCTCAGTCTACCACCTATTTAAATTTGTTCTTTGTTCACTAATTATTTATGCTTGGTTATTTCAAGTTATTGTTTATATAAACATGTTTCAGGGTTGGTTTATAGTTTATTATATATATATATATATCTGTCAGAATATTTACTTACACAACTTTCTCTGAGTTCATTGATCTCTTTAATATTTGACTGTTTTTGTTTTTGAATCTCACAACGATTTTCTCTTAAAGAGTCCTGGTTGGCTAGGGATAATGACCAACATTTATTCCAAAATATTCATCCAGATGTTGTGTTGTCTGGAAATGGGGTGATGGTTTATTTCCATATCACAATAAGTATCTACATTTTGTTAGTACCTAACAATGGCTAGGCAAAAACAGCTTTTTTTAAAGCATTGTTGATTTTTTTTTTTTGGTGTGTAAACCTAAGAAGTCTTCTAATATAAAAATAATATAATAGGCTCTCACTTGGCCCATGGTTTACACATGGTTGTATATTTTTTTCTCCCCAAAATGAGTGTCCTTTAAATGCCTGTATGACTCATAAACCAGCAATAAGCCAGTGACCATCCCAATAACCACTGTACCTGGCAAGCACTGTTTGTGGCTTTATTAGCACACCTAAGGTCACAACAGAAGAGAAGGTTTGGATTACAGTCCACAACAATCCTGTCGAATACACTGTACTGTATCTGCCACTCAGTTGTACTTTAAGTGCTTCTACTTATAGACAAGATATGAGAAGTGAAAACTATGGTTAATGCCATATTAAAACTGACAAAATTGTTTGTTTTTAGAAAAATACTATTTGTGGAAACATTAATATATAAATTATAAATATTTTTTTTCTCTGTTCATTTTCCTTCTACTTTTCCTTCCCATTCCTGTTTTCTCTAGTTCATGTTCACATTCCCTGATCATTATCAGTCCCTTCTGCTTATGCCTAATCCTATTTCTAATTCTTATCACCTTACTGCTGCCATGTTGTAATCCCTGCAAAGTCTTACAGCAGGTCTGAGCCATGTTTCCTTGTTTATTCAGGTATAGTTGGGTGGTTGGAATATTCCTGGTATTGTCTGTTTTGGGAATGTGTTTGTCTTTGTCAAACCTTTAAAGTATATTTTTTTCTGACTTCGACAGATTCTTAGAAAGGCCTGATCTAACGGTACTGAAACCAACTAATTGTGCATTGATTTATGAATCAATGTGCTTTGATAATTTTACACAAGTAACTTAGATTTTTCAGAAATGTATTTGGAAATTTCTCAGTAATTGAATATTTTTTCATTTAAATTTTTTTCACAATATTATTTCTATAGATCCATGTTATATCCTGTATTGTGTGGCATGTGAGATTCTGTAATAATCTCCCTCTGTCTCTCCTTCTCATCACACCTCACAGCTCTCCCGTCCTCACAAGGCCAGCGAACCTCATTAACATCTGCTCATGGTCAATTACCCTATCAAGTATAATGTAACCTGGTGACCGCCAGAATGCAGCGTTTACTGATATTATTAGATGAGAATGGATGGTTGACAGCTGTTTCCATAGCAATCTATTAACTTCTTCCTTTTGGCTGAGCTTTATTCCACCCACATAAAAGTTTTTTGTTGTTGTTGCTTTGCCATCATGTATTGGAATGGGAAAGGATTAAGACAGGATGAATGTGTACTGTATGTTTGTGTTTATATGAATTGAGATGAATGATTTCTCATTAACTCTGCATGGCATTGTTTTTCTTTTATAACTCTAAAGGAAAATTATGTGCTGGGAAAATGGTACCCATCTTTGGAGAGAGCTTTCATTTTGTGAAAATTTTAATGGCAATAAGTTTAATAGTGTAAATAAAAATAAATAAAAAAAAACAAGCTAAATGTATTTCTTTAGTATGGAGTTATTGTTTCTAATAAATTAATTATTTTCCTAAATCTAAACAAGCTATTTTAATTACAGTTACTAAAGATCAATAAATAAATTCATCATCAATCATATTAAATCAATCATATTTTAGTCCTAGTTCCACATGCTCCTGATGAAGTTCTGTCCAGACCTACAGTATAGCGAAAACAGCACAGACAGTATACACAGATCAGCAGACGATGTTTTAATTTGTTTAAGTGATCTAATAAAGACACTTAGTTGACAAAACAAAACTGATAAAAATCTGTCCAATGAAGAGACAAGGATGATGAGGCCCATGTTTAAATGACACATGGGACTTTTATCTTATCATCTAAAAATTGTCAGTAAGTCTTTTTATCCATAAGTATTCTGTGTATTCATACAACGTTATTTTTTTTTGTTGTTGTTAACTTTCAAGTGGAGCTGTATGTAGTAGAAAAAAACCCTAAAGTGTAACCATATAAAGTGTTTTTCCAGACTGCCACACATAGTTATATACTGTACACACGCGTTTATTCAGTACTATGTAGGAATAAAACATATATATATATATATATATATATATATAATTTTTTTTTTAAAATTATTTTAAACATACAGCATACATTGTCTTGTCTTTATACCATGAAAAAGAAGTCCAAAATCTACTGATCAGAACTGAAAGATCTTGTGTAGGCCGCCCGTAGTTATAGCAACAGTTCTGGCAAATTGAATAAGTGTGTCAGAAAGTGTGTGAGACACTTTGAAAGTGTTTATAGCCTGGAGTGTGTGCAGTGAGTGCTATTTTATGTAAGTATTTCCTTCTATTATGTCTGACTTTGTTGCTGTTACTTTGGGTGAGCATGAGGTTCCAGTATAAAAGGCACTGTGAAGTGCAGGCTAGTGCGTTTCAGTAGGCAAGTGTAGTTCATCTCCCTCCAGCATGTGTGGGCCTTGTTGCATTTTTCACACAAATATTGATTGTCAGGAAGACAAGATCCCAAAGAAAAATATTCTGTTAAGTGATGTTATGTCCAGAAAACCCACTCTGGTTAATTTCTGTCAGTGGTCAAGCAATCATGAGTGCCATAAGTGATGACTAGCAGGCAGAAGTTCCTTCCAATTAGAGGGTCTTGTCTGATATTTTTTTTCTGTCTAAGTCTAGCCAATGAATCATTAGGATTAGTGAGGTTAAAGCAGTGTAGTAATAAGATGTCAAAATAATCAAAGCTGGAGTAGCTTTTCAGATCCCGACTGGTCTTGTCTGATAGTTCTATTCAACTTCATTAGTGGATATTGATGCACTTGTCTGTACACTCATCTCACAGCAGCGGCGATGCCTCATGACCTTTTTTGGCATCATGAATGGAAGTCTCATACTACTGCCCACAGACTTGATGCACACTCTATCAATCCATCCAACCCCCCACCCCCACACACAATCAGTGACTTAGAGCTCAAATAATGATTGTGAAGTGTGGCGATTTTACAGTGGTCTGTGAACGAGATGGTGATCACAGAGAAGTTCTCTCAGATAAAAAAAAAGATAGTTCTGCTTCTTTAGAGGGGCTGTAAGACAGACTGGAATAAAGGATGACAGAAAAAAAACTAATTGAGATTTTTTTTCACCTCCTTGTCTGACAATGGACAGTTTGGTGTCGAAACTCTGATTTTATTGCGGTTTGGTCCAAGCTGTCTTAGTCAGCAGCGCCCATGTTTGCGAACGCACCATCTCTCTTTGCGTTCAATCTTTTTTTCTATTTTCCTCTGTTCCCTGTTGTTTTCAGCTGTAATTGCAGAATGTTACTTTAAGAAAAAAAAAATTATTTGAGGGCTTAATTTCTGTCAGATTTGTTTTGACTGTTAAATAATGACATTGTGTTGGAAATAATTGATTTGGATCATACTGGTGCTCAAGTCAGCATGTATTTTTTCCTCTGCACAATTAAATTAACAATTAAGCTCAGAGGTGGGGCTTTTGTTTCTTGTCATGTTAAATAAGAAGAAAATATGACCATCAGTAAACATTCTGGAAAATTGGTTAATTCTTGAACAGCTTAACAATAACAGCCCAAAATATTGTTAGAAGTGTCATAAGTGCCATTCTATGTCAATCAACATTTACCAAAATGCACACCTTTTTGCAATACCCCTCCCCCCGCCAAAAAAAAGAAAAGAAAAAAGGAACTTCACAATGTGCTGGCTTACCTCAGCATGAAAATAAAATCTATAATCTTTTCACATGAAGTAGTTTTGAGCATTATGAAAGTCTAATTGTTGTGAGAGAAACTGACTGCATTCGTGTATTGGTGTGACATTTTCCACCGATCGAACATCAGTCTCATATGCTAAACATATCCTCTCTTATTTATCTCCTCATGGCTGTGACAAACTGTCTGGAGCTGAAGATACGGATGGCCATTATTTCTTTCCTTTGTGTCATCTGGTTGGGGGGGGGGGGTCACTATCTTCCTGACAAATGTTCTGTCATTTTAAAATCACAATTCCTGCTGCGGGCTTGATAAAAGGAATTAGCCAGTATGTCATGCTGATAGACTGATGCATTTACTCTGTTTTTACTAAGAGAGGCCATGACTATGCACAGAATTAGATACTTCACTTCTGCCACACCAACCTACAAATTTCTATTAATTAAAGGAAATGTTATACATACAAATATGGAAGTAGATAAAAAGTAAACCAGGCTTGTATTGTCCAAAAAGGGAATAGCTTCAAAGATAAAAACTATCCATAACCAAGAGTTTTAAAGTTCATGAAGGTTGATGGATCCTGGGTTTTAAATTAATGTAAGTTTATTAACACATAAATATTTAATCTTACAATGTATTCACAAGATAACATCTACATTTTATACAAGTCATCTGACCACCCGTAGGCTTTAATAGAGGAGATACAGTACTTCTCCAGGAAGGTGAATGAGGCAGTTACTCTCTTCAGGAAGAAGCTCTTCCTCAACAGAGACGGTTGCCATGAGAGTCCACATTCTTCTCCAATTCCTGTCAGGTGGCCCCTTATAGTTCGCACGTGACTTGCTTAAGCTGGTGTGATATGATGCTTCTAAATTGTTTTTAAATTTCAACTTTGATCCTGCATTAATACAATAAAGATGAAATTTTTTACAAAAAAAAGGAAAGGCACGTTATTTATTTATTTATTTATTTATTTAAACTATCTCGATTCCCACCATTGTAATCTCTTTACACAAATACTGTAGTTCTGAATATGATCCTGTACAATTATTAAAGAAGAAATTACTTTTTCCCTTTTTACATTCTACCATCACTGGATAATTCCACCCTCTAGTCCCCACCTCCAAAATTGCAGTTTGCCAAATGTAGTGATGTAGATATTAATAATAAGTAATTCAATTTTGAACCTTAACACTACCGGGAAATTAAGTTTAATATAAATTTTATTAACCAATAGATATCATAATTATTTTTTTGATAGTCATTGCTGAATTTCTTTCATCTTTTTGAATTGGATTTTTTTTACATAATATTTCATTCAATTAAATGATAATGTATTAAGCATATATTCTTTAGTAATGTTTAATTATGAAGACCAAGCACTGTAATAGAAGAAAAATATGGTATGAAATTGTCAATATAAATTTCAACAATTAACCATTTCAATGTTTAAATGCACCATTTTGTGGTTCTGATAGTGATTTATGGTTTTAAAAAAAATACAATTTAATTTAATGTTCTATGCAGTTCAAGGACATAAAGTAAATTGATAGGTATATCGTAATTGTAATGCGACAGATCTCCTGGCAGGAAGATCCGCAGGCAGCTATGCCACAGATTTCCGGACAGGCACTTGGCATGCAGACATTTAGTCTGTGCCAAGTATGAGAGCATCTCCATGTTGCTCTGGTATAGAGGTTTGTACTGTATGCAAAGAGAAAAGTAAGTAAAAGAAATTATACACTGCCCAGCCAAAGGTAAGTGACCACCTGGACTGAACTTAGCAAATAGGTAAGAGCATTCCATTGGATAATTACTGCAGTGATTAGTATTTTTCAGCTGGAATCAAGTTATTTAACCCTATAAGATGCAGCGAGTAGCTTCTCATGTCTTCAACCACCATGCCAGAAGACTATCTGACCATGACAGAAGAATATCCTGTGGTCATGGCAAAGATGTTACTCTGCTTCAGAAGGGTAATGAATATGTGGATATATTGTAATAATGCACCCATAATGCCCAGTGCATGATCTAGATTCAGTAACCTTACAGTATGTTTGCATGAATGAGGTTAGCTGAATACCTGAATATACTGAATGAACAGGTTTTTCCATCAACAGATTTTTTTCTTCCCTGAAGGCACTGGCATATTCCAAGATGTCAATGCTAGGATTCATTAGGCTCAAATTGTTAAAGAGTGGCTCAAGGAGCATAAGACATAATTTTCACCCATGGATTGGCCACCACAGATTTCAGACGTTAACCCTTGTGAAAATCTTTGGGAAGACTTCTGACCATCATCAAGATCTTGGAAAGAAACTAATGTGAATAAATTTGTTCCCTTTCAAAAGCTACACTCGATGCTGCGTGAAAACGCTATGGGAAAAGGTCTTTGTTCACCGGTTGTTGAAGCATGTGTGTCAAACACGCCAAAAACTTGACTTATATAACCTCGGTCAGGTGATGTCATCTGATCAGGTACATCTGGAGGTTAAAAATAGGTCTGAACCAGAAACATTCTTAGGTCTTTTGTCTTCAAAGACTGCATTGTGTTTGTGTGTGTGCATGTGTAAAAGTTACTGCGCGGCAGTTAAAAATAAAAAAAATAACAGAAAGCCAAAGTAAAAAATGGCTGAGTTAAAAAAGAAATGTTGACATGTGAGAGACACTTCTCTCCGATGATGATTGCCATGCTTTCTGTTTTGAGTGTTTGGGTGAAGAGCACGCTATCCTTGGACTCGAGGGAGAATGCGAATGAGAATCTTCTTCCGATCAAAGTGCTTCGTGCCCGGCTCGCGTTCTTTAAAGAGAAATCGCGAGCCGTGCTTCAATCCTGGGAATCGCGTGTTGATCTGGTGGAAGCGCGTGAGACAGGTTCGCCCTTTTCTCTCACACTCTCGCCGGATCAGGGAAACTCTGACCGTTTCTCAAGCGCACCTCAGTATTTCTTCTGATCGGGCGCAGGAGACCTCCTCTCTTCTTTCCAGTGAGATGGAGGTTGCCACCTCAGAACGCTCCTCTCGTGACGAGCTAGTGTACAAGGAGTTACTTGAGGTGGTAACTAGGGCAGTCGAACGTTTACATCTCGACTGGCCCCAGGAAAAGGAGATCCCCAAACGCTCAAGATTAGATGACAGGTTTCTGTCGGGTGGCCAGGGGGAGGGACCTCAACAAAGGGGGGCGCGTAGTATTCCATCAGAGAATAGGAACTACTTCTTGGCACCCTCAGGAGGCCATTGCTCAATCTCCGCCACCACTGGTGTTTCGGGGAACAGTGGTCCCCACCGAAATGTTAGGTGTTCGGTTCTGCCATGTTTCAGGACAAGTCTAAGACTCCCGGGACCTAGCTCGCGGGAGCTAGCGCTTCGACATCAGCATGTCATCCTAGCTCATCTCTAATCTCTATGGTTGAGACTTAACACCAAGAAAAGCGTTGTCTCTCGCGCTTAGAGAACAACGTATTTGGGGGTCGTATGGGATTCTATCAGAATGCAGGCAAAACTGCCTCTTGTACTTTTCGAATCCATTCTAAGTACCCTAAGGAAGATCAAACTAGGCCAGAAAGTGACTTTTCGTTACTTTCAGAAAATCCTAGGTCCCATGGCAGGTGTATCCATGGTGATACCCTTGGGCCCTCTGCACGTGAGACCATTTCAGTAGTGGCTGAGAGCCAGGGGATTTCATCCAAGAGCCAATCCCCTGAGGCAAACAAGGGTTACGCGCCAGGGGCTTCGTACCTTTTTAATGTGATTCAGACCCCGGTTTCTGACTTTGGGTCCCACTCTAGGTCCGTGTTGTCGTCGCAAGATGCTAACGACAGACGCATTCCTTATGGGTTGGGGTGCGGCCTTAGATGGCCGTCCAGCCCAAAGGATCTGGAGAAGTCATCTTCTCGCATGACACACCAATTGCCTCGAAGTGATGGCTTTATTTCTGGCCCTGAAATATTTCAAATTCTAATTTTATTCGTCACATACACAGTCAAACCACAGTACGATATGCAGTGAAATGATTATACGACCGCCAGTGACCTTAAAAAAGAGAATTAAAGCTTATGATAAGAAATAAATATGAATAAAAGAAATACGATAAAAAATTAAATTTAACTAGAATAAAAATAGAATTAAAAATAGAAATATACTGTACATAAAAATAGAAATAGAAATATGCTGTACAATAGAACATTTACACTATAGCAAATATAGAAAATATAGAGAAAAAAATATGAATTGTAAAAATTTAGAAATTTGGTGAAAAAAAAGAGGGTGTGCAAATATGCATGAAAAGTATCTTATTAAAGTGACTTATTAAAGTGTCTTATTATTGTGTGCAATGGTCCCGAATGTAAACATAAATATATAAGTGTAGGTATGCGTGAATGTGTCCATACTGTAGTGTCCATGGATGTTAAAAAGATTGTATTAGTTCTGCATGGTGGTGCGGTTGAGCGACCATATCAAAGAGTGGAATCGCTTTCCAGACCGCAACAGAGTGAACAGTCCATTGTTGGGAGGGCTGAGGTCCTTTATGATCTTCCTGGCCTTGGTCCAGCTTGCTGTAGATTGAGTGCAGATCAGGGAGCTCGGTGCGGATGATGCGCTCAGCTGATCGCACCACCCTCTGTAGAGCTCGT
>JAOVVA010000004.1:13598578-13609321 GCA_028565275.1 Leiocassis micropogon | reverse complement strand
ACATTCACACACTATATACACTGTATAGATAGATAGATAGATAGTTAGATTTATCCATCCATTACTCCTTCATCAGTGTTGCTGTTATAAGTTTACCTAAATACACAGTATAATAGTTTTTTTTATAAAGCTACTATTAAGTTTGTCATTTCAAAATGGTGGAAGGAAGTGGAAGGAAAGGTAGCAAAAACATACAGTAGTAACTAGTTAGTAAATAGTAATTTAGTGGAGTATTTTAACTTGTTTGTTTGTTTAGTATTTTTCTCAGCCATACTTTTCTGGACATCTGCTGTTCTAACTACATTAAAACAAAAAGTTTTTAAATCTTTTAACACTGCAAATGACAAGCCAGTATAAAATCTATTATGTCTACACTAGGCACACAGCTGCTATTAAAATGCTTATTGGAACTTTAGAATGGAAAAAAAATAAAACACCCAAAAGGTGTGTGAAACGAGCTAATTTTCCTCAAGGAGCTTTGTTAGTCATCAAACCAGTGCTCCTTAATGGAGGCTTTATCTTACAAGCTTGCACTAATTGTGGCAGATTAACACACACACACACACACACACACACAATAAAACCCAATTCAAAGTCCTCAAGGGCAAAGAGGAAAAGGGGAGCCTCAAAGTGAGCTTGAATAGCAAGATACTCTGCTGTGTCCCAAATTTAAATGCAGGGTTGTTTTTTAGGATAGAAAATATTGTTTGTTTCTTTCGTTCTTTCCTGACTTCCTGTCTCATCTCCTCATCTATACATTCTGCTCAAATAGATCAGCATCCAGCACTTTGGATACAACTTTTTACTTGTCGTCTCTGCCATAACTCCGATGTATCATACAGATGCATTTCATCCTGGCACTTTGGGTCTAGCACATGGGAAAATATTGACACTGGAATTCTTATTTGACTCATTTTCTATACCGCTTATCCTGTAAAGTTGTGGGAGGTCTGGAGCCTGTCCTAGGGGACTCAGAGCACAATTCAGAGTACACCGTGGATGCCAATCAATGCTAATTCATGCATACACAAGCACACATTCACACACTAGGGGCAATTTGGCAACGCCAATGAACCCAATCTGCATGTCTTTGGACTGTGGGAGGAAGCACCCAGAGTAAACCCAACAAGCATGGGGAGAACATGTAACCTCAATGGTTTTTACTGGATCAGAATACACGTGCCAGCCTTCACTCCCCAAGCGCATCAATGAGTTTTGGCCCCCACGACCCTGTCACCGGTTCACTGGATTTGCAGACTGGGAACATCCCACAAGGGCTGTAGTTTTGCAGTTGTTCTGACCGAGTTGTCTAGCAGTCACAATCTGGCCCTTGTCAAAGTCACCCAAATCTTTATGCTTGCCAATTTTTTACTGCTTTCACCATATCAATTTCATGCAAAAAGTTTCACTTGCTGCATAATATCTCCCACCCACCTCCAGGTGCCATTGAAACAAGTTATTGGATACAAGTTTGGGTGATCATAATGTTATGGGTGATCGGTTTATAATATTTAATTAAACATACATTATGTATTTCAGTGTGGACATTTTCCTTTAATTGCTGTTCTGTGACTGGCCTCGAAAGACACCAGCAGTGTTGAGGCTCAGAAAGTGACAAAAGGGCCAATGCCTGTAATCAAGCAGGAACATTTCTGTGCAAAAACCCACATGCATATTCATTCTTGGCTCTAGTAACTGAAACATGAGGTTACTTCATGTCTCTGATGCTTGATACAGCAAGAGGGGAGTGGGATGGGGGGTTGTTGACTGACGAGAAGCATGAACTCATAGCCACAAACAAACTCCACTAATTAGTCCCTTAATGATCTCTAGTTTTGGCGTACATGCCAATACAACTTCCTCATAAATAAACAATCAGATAAAGAGATAAGAAACTCATTAAGAGTATGTAGATGTGAGGAAATTATCATGAGGCCTGACACATATGACAGGATGCAGCAACTTCGCATCACCAGAACGTTATTATGACTAATGGTACCAGTAGCGTAATACTTAACGCTATGTCATGTCCAAATATGTGTGGTGGCTTTACAAACATGACTTTTTCTAGTACAGGTATTGTTGTATCACTACATTAATCACATCATATTATGTGATATAATTAATGATAGGGGAACATTTGTTTCTAGTGTAAGTTAGCCTACAGTAGGTCATAATGCCCTTAAGAACTCTAACCACTACAACAAATTTAGCCTTATATTTATGCATTTGTTAGTTTGTTTTATCTTTAATTTATTTTAAATAAATTAATCCACAGCATCAGTCCTAGTACAGTATATATATTGTAAAAGTATTTTATTGTGAAGAAAATGTTCCTGATTATTTACCCATGACTACTGGCATCTAGGAAGCTGACCTCAGCACAGCTTAAACCTCCTGCTCATAGTGCGAGTGTTTTTTCCAGCCGCTTATGGTCCTTATAGTGAAATAACTATAATATATTCTGGTGTAAGGAGATTTGTCCTCAGACGAGGATGTAATATATCCTCCATCTAAGCTGCTGTAGGTGGTTTTGATGAATACCTACAGGGCTGTAATTACTCGTGCACACACACATCCACATACTCACACATTCCATCTGGAGAATAAAGTGACCGTTAAATAACCATGATTGTCATTTGCAAGTCAGACATGATGAGACAGAAATGAAAACAGCACAGTGGGCAGTGACTGCCTTGATTAGAATTCAGCAGTTGTGAGAGTGTTGGAGTGTGGTGTGCATGCGTGTGTGTGTGTGTGGGCAGGCAGAAACCTCTGTTTCGTTGGCCTGACTTAGATTTTCTAAGCAAATCTTCATTCCATAACCAATCTGGCTGGGATTTTATCTGACCCGGCTGTTCAGTTTAGTTTGCTGCTATTTATTATGTAAGAACACTTGGGAGGTGTACTTTTATAGGAAAATAATCCATAAGTGGGTGGTGTGATACACCCATTCCATTATACAGAAGTATTTGTCACCACCCAGGGGTGGATGATTTACCTTTAAGTACATGTCCAAAAAGAGTTGAATTCTCTTAATCCAAATTGTTGTTTAATTGTTAACAACAATTAAATTGTATTTATTATAGTTACACTTAATTTCTGTTATAGCAATTACTGATCACAAATCGAGCTGTCATGTTACTAAGAAACCACAAAGCATAAACTCCTCTGTCCTGGACATGTTTGCTTGGTGGAAGAACCTCCTTACTGTTAGAGCCTTGACATTAAGAACGCCTTCATAAAAATGCATTAAAATAAGGAATTTAATAAAGGAACTATACTGTTTATTAGAACTATAAGGACTATACTGTTTGTAGAATAAATTAGGGTGTGTTGCTATATGCTAACATGGTGGTAACAGTAACTTTGCTTCCAGGTTATTGGCTTATAAAACATAATACTTGTATATACTTGTTCCTAATTATAATTCCTTACAAAAACAGATTACTTTTATATCTGTTGGACTGCATTTTTATTTTAGTAGTCCTTTCTTATTACAGTGCTTAAAAAATAAGAGCTTAGCCGCTAAATCTTACATAAAGGAGCAGTGCAATTATTTCTAGAATTCTATTGCAATCACGGAAGGAGTTCACTCCTAACAAACAAATATGTTTGAAGTCACGTGACACATTTTAAAGAAGGCAGAACAAGAAGTATTTATTGGAGCGCAATAAATGTGTGGGACTCTCTCTCTCTCTCTCTCTCTCTCTCTCTCTCGCCTGTGATTTTTCACAGACACAGAGGCTGCACTTCCTTCAGTGGGACTAACACAGAGGCCACAGGACCTATCCTACAGGTGCGGAAAGTACTCCTCTTTAAATGGAGCTGACAGGCATAGAGGCCACACCCTCCTTTAGCAGCATGTAAAGGAGATTTATTGACAATCACTGACCCTAATTAATAGTGTGGTTTTCCTAGTGCCTTCCTGCTTATTCCACTGCTAAAACTTTAAACCCATCAGCAAAGAAAGCAACACTGCTCTAGAAAAAGTGTTTAATCAACTAGAAGAAGTAAATTATTGACCAGGGAAAGACAAGCCAATGCACACATACCAGAAACAATGTCAAACCTTTGAATGATCCTTAATGGAATGACCTTGGGCTGTTCTTGCTTTATCATTACCTATGTGCGTGTGTGTGTGTGTGTGTGTGAGAGAGAGACAGAGAGAGAGAGAGAGAGAGAGAGAGAGAGAGTGTGTTAAAAAAATAAATTTTATCCTGTATGCGACAATCCAGCACACAGCACCCCCTATTGCTGGTAAACTAAGTGCTCCAGCACAAGCAGTCTCAGTCTTTGACAGCTACGAGCTAAATGTTAATGCAGTCCACTTGCTATGCATAATTTATATGTATCATAATACATTTTTGTGATCATAATTTAATACAGAAGCTACAACACAAAATAACAGACTTGGATCTTACGTGGTGTTGCAGATTTATTCTCTGCATTTTTACAACCACAGGAAAGGTGCTTTCTTTGATGCACCTTTATGATCATTAACAGTAATCATCATCATCATAAACATAAATTAAAGACATTTGGAATGTATGTAATGCAATGTAAACCTGGGAGTCATTAACATTTTAAAGTTTTCTACATAATCAGAATTCATGTTTAGTGAAGCCTGGTGAAGGAAACACTACTGAGACACTTCTCTACTTACGTATAAGGCTAGGCACAGTACATAGTCAAAGATAAACAAATATGACATTCATATAGTACCTTAAATCCAAAAAAACAAAACTCATACTTATTTCCTGCATCGTGTTCCTGGTGCCAATATGGCATACACATCTGCCAGGTTTAGATCCTTTTTCAAAAGAATCGATTCTGACCCAAATGCCACAGCCAGAAAAAAAACACTGCTGTCTGTGTCTGTCATTTACAGCAGCCAGGGGCGCTACAGATGATGGGTCCCCTGGAAACTGGGGGGGCCCTGGAAAGTGTCTTTCCTTAGCCCAAACTGCGCAAGCATCTGTGAAGTTTTTTCAATCTGACCTAACGCTGGCTTCAGTACCAAACAAACACAATTATGGATCTCCTTCTTTGAGACTGCATGCAAAACTGACTGGCTCTAAACTTGCCATGCCAGCCAAGCCTAAAATGACAATATGCCACAGCGCAAGAAGGTTTTGGACTAAATGTTTGACTGTTTTTAACTACTTGGCTTGAAAACAGCATACTCTACAGGAACTGCCAATATGGTTGTTTACAAGTTGCATAATCACTAAAACTATCCTCATTCTTATTGACATCCAACCACCTTTATCACAGTCACAAGAATTTCTTGGCACAGCATGACAGAGCTTCCCTTTTTACCTTGTGGGTCCATCATATAAGGTGTCTGGA
This sequence comes from Leiocassis micropogon, assembly GCA_028565275.1. Taxonomy (NCBI): domain Eukaryota; kingdom Metazoa; phylum Chordata; class Actinopteri; order Siluriformes; family Bagridae; genus Leiocassis; species Leiocassis micropogon. The sequence goes on along the minus strand of JAOVVA010000004.1, from coordinate 13,603,969 downwards.
TCCACATCTGCTCCAAGCAAACTCTTTAAAGGTGTTCCACAAGGCTCAGTGCTGGGTCTATTTCTATTCTTACTACATTGCTATTCCTCTATGCTTACTTGCTCAGTATCAAAATCAAGTCAATTAATTTTATTGGCATATTGCTTTTAACACTGGACATTGTCACAAAGTAGCTTTATAGAAATAAAAATTCTGGATATAAACTCGAAAATGTATACATTTTTAACCATCATCATTTTGGTGATACCACAAAGCAAAGCATAAATACGTAGATTCCTTCTGTATATCTGTTCTATAGTGTTGAACATGCAGTTGTTTAATAGGAAATGCATTTCAGTAAGTCCAGTATCTCTGCATGGTAAGCAGATATCTTATTATGTATATCTCATGTCCTGTAACTAAATCCCAGGAAAAATGACCTGCTGCATAACCTAAAAAAATTAATTCCCATGTCAAAATGTTGATAGTTCTGGATAAATTAAAGATCACATCATCTTAAAAAAAATCCAACTAGATAAATGTTGAATGAATTAATATTGCATTGCTGGCCCAACTTCTTACAGTGGTATCGTTGAGACAACATTTCGTTCTTGAAAACTTTAGAGACACAGACTGAATAAACTAAAAAACTCAAGTTGAGCCAGCAGTTTACCTTCCTTGAGATGCAATCACATGCTTTGTGTGTGCTTTTAAGGAGCGCACTAAAATTCCAGGTTCAGGATAGGTGTGCCATTTAACACATCAGAATGTAGTGTGATGTACTGTATAAAACATGTCAGAAATACGGTACATACATTGTTTTCAAAACAACATGGGTGAGTAAACAGAGGGAGTTGAGGTGCTATTGCTAGCCATGTATATTTACATTACTCACCAAACGCATCTCTCAATTCAGAGCTCCCCAATTTACTGCTGTTTCCCACTGATGAGGTGCTTAACTGTTCTAAAACTTGCTGCATTGCTGGTGATCCAGAATTCTTCTAACCAATCATAATGCAAAAGGCAGGGTTTGTCTGACAAAAAAGCTTTTGTCTATCATTAATCCTAGAATGTTATAATCTTGTCCTTCAATCCATCTTTAGGACTACTTAAGTGAAGTGGGTATGTCTTCTCAGTTCTATATAAGATAAACGGTTATCTTATATAGTAATCAGCAGTTGATCCAGAGAGATATATAGAGAGAGAAAAGAAGACATACCCACTTCCCTTAACATGTCCTAAAACTGGAGTTCTGTAAAAGGAGCTATAGTGACACAATAGGTAGTGCTACTGGCTCTTAATTTCATGTGCTTGGTTCAATCCTAAGCTCAAATTCCCTTCTTTGCCTAGTTTGGCACATTCTCGTAAGTCTTGTTTTAAAGAAACAAAGCATTCTAAGCATAACAAAAACAAAAAATTGGCAAATATGAAAAATGGGGATAAAGAAACAAGTGTGTCTAATCAAAATGTAAAAAGAGATATAAGGAGTACACAAAACTATGACTATATAAGGAAATGACCTGTTCAAAAGTGAACGATAGGGTGCAGATATCCGCCTGATCCCCACCATCAAAAATGCTTTAGTTAATTACTTAATTGCGCCAGCATGAAATTTTGAAAGATTTCATTACAATGAAAGTTGTGCTACAGTAGCCTTTCTGTGAGATTGGACCACATAAGCTAGCTTTTGCTTTCCACTTGCACATATGACCATTGGTTGCCCATGACCCTGTTGCTGGTTCACCAGTGGTCTACCCTTGGAACACGTTTGGTAGGTAGCTACTAACCACTACATACTGAGACTTTATTGTAATGAAATAATCAATTTTCTTCATTTTACCTGTCAGTGTCATTTTATGGCTGAGCACTGTATACTTTATTACAGAACATATGACATTCTGTTTTTTACATAAATCTACAGTCTCCATTTCTTTACCCATCCTCCAAACCTACTGTGCTATGATGACTTGTGCTCTCTGACTTTGCCTGATCTCCATTTTGTTGCCTCCTCTCCATTCTCATCTCATCCATCTGGACTCCTTTCTCATCCACTCACCCCCTCCCCACACCCAACCACTTCATTTTTCTCATTGCTGTCATCAAAACACTTTAGTTAGAAACTGGTTTATTTGTCTAAAGGCTGACTGTGAGGTATTAACTCCATGAACTTGTCATCTTGTGACTTCTGCTCCATAAAGGGGTGTTTAAAGGCAGTAATCCACAACATACCCAGTCAAGACTGAAAGTCTGAGGGCACAAACACAGACATCTGAGGTCATGATCACTGATGTCTCTTTTTCTGTAATCTGCAAAGATTTAAAAGAAATGTTGTTAATTTTCTATTTCTCATGATCTGTCAGTCTCAGTGAAGTAGATGTGGCATTCTGTGTCTCAGTCTCAGTAAAGGAGGAATGTATAGTGCGCATGAGATTGTTACTTACGTACATATCAGGATGAATATAATCTCTAATATAATGAATTTATTGGCTTCATTCATGAGAAATTCTGCGCAAGCAGTGCTGTGTCTGTTACCTGAAAATAAAATTAATTTTGTGAGTTTAGTAGCCAAAATCAAGTCTATAATTTTAGGCTCCACAAAGAAAGAGAGGGGGAGGTCAGGAGAAAGGAACTGAAAAAACAGTAAAGAGAAAAATAGAGACGGATGTGGATATTACATCATAGTTTGTTGAGTGTCATGACCTGAATAACCAGCATCTTGGGTATTACTAATAATAGTGTGTGTGTGTGTGTGTGTGTGTGTGTGTGTGTGTGTGTGTGTGTGTATTCCCACCTGCAGTCCTCCTTGTTTTGGCTTCACCAACCCCCAGTACTGACGTAACAGAGAATAGTAATATTTGCTATAAGGCTTTGATATTAATAGTAGCTTATTGTTAATATGTTTATATATTAAAATAAAATGATTGACGGGTAAATGAAATTCTATTTAATTAACATCAAATACTCAAAAAGGAACACACCTATGCCCTGCTATGTAGAAATAAATGCTGGCACAACGAGTCTAGTAAGGCTAAGTAAGGCTATATTGTTGGGTTTTGCTCATGCTGGAGTTGTTGATTGAGGCTAATAAATCTTTGTAATTATTGAAAATTATGCCCTATGTTGTTAATATTTCTGGTGCTCTAGTAATTTTCTTCCACTAGACAAAATCATCGGCTTGCTTGACACATTCACAGTGAATCTGCATATAAATAACACCAAATAAAACAGACATTTCCTCTGCTTTGTGAACAATCCTTCTGTCCTGAAATCCACACTGTCATGTTACAGCCGTAAAATAAAAGCATACACTAAATAAAACGGAAGAGACAGTGATGTGTACTAGAGGAAGCTGCAGGGTGGTGTCTAATAGTGATGGACTGAGGAGATAATTAATCTCTAAAGACAGAGCACACTGAAAGACAGTGAAGGGTGTACAATGAAGAAATGTTTGTTACGTTTCATCTAATCTAAACAACGAATAAATAACAAATTATTAATATGTCAGAATATTAGGAAACCTATTGTACATGCTATCTTTTAATATTTTCCTCATTATAATATATCCAGCATTTGGGTATGTTGCAGTTAGTCAGCTACAGTGGAATTTAAGTAGCAGTAAGTACAGTAGTATTACCATAAACACAGTATTTAGAGAAATGTTGGCCTTAAACATTACATGGTACTAAGATTTAAACATGATATATTTTTGGCGGCATAATGGCTTAATGGTTAGTACTGTCACCATGTACCTCCAGGTTCTGGGTTAGATTCCCGCCTCGGGTCTGTGTGAATGAAGATTGCATGTTCTCCCCAGGCTTGGTGGCTTCCCCTGGGTACTTCGGTTTCCTCCCACAGTCCAAATGTATGCAGATTAGGCTAATTGGCGTTCCCAAATTGACCACAGTGTGTAAATAAGTGTGTATGTGCATGCCCTACAATGGATTAGAAACCCTGTCCAGAGTGTACCCTGCCCCGTGCCCTAAGCCTCCTCGAATAGGCTCCAGGCCTATACAGTATAATAATAATAATTTTGGTGAATAATTTAAATGTTGTTTGGATCCAGCATTCAATGCAATATTTTTTTTATATATTATCCATGCATACAATTATTAGTATAATACAAAATAGCTACATAATTACATATTCCTGTACAAACTTTTTTTTATTTTATCTACATTTACACACACACACACACACACTTATTTCCACCACAGTCTACAAGACTCTAGGCATAAGAGTCCAAATGGTGCTTAGCTTTGCTAGTTATTAATGAGCTTGCTTTGGTTCTCACAGTACATACACACACACATACAGACAGCCAGAGGACACCATGCCTCCATAAGCAACTGCCAAATTATGAAGTGATTTATAGTGCTACAAGGTCTGTGACCATTCTCCTGAGTGTTAACCTACCTACTGCAGTGCGTGGTTATTCTACAAACTACTACATCACTCCAACATTACGTGCTCATGCTGCATCAAGATTCTGCTCTGCTAATCTAATCCCAAAGGACAGACACATCCTGGTCCATCCTCACTAGCCTTGATGGGTATCTATTGAAGTGAAACAAATGTGATAGACTGAAGTAAATATCAATTTGTGTATAGTTGAAGTACATTATTCACTATTCAGTGTTATGAACCTAAATGAAATATTCATATTTCATATTTAAATGGGGTAGTACTCATATTTAGACCTTTAAAGTTAATTAATGTAGCCCATTTAAGATTATTAAAAATGCCTTTGTGTAATTCACACATTCTTCTTGAGCAGAAAAATCTGAGATGGGACTACCTTCACTGTTAAACATGAGCAGCTGTAATTAATCACAGAAAAATTGGTGACAAAAATGCTGACTAAATAAATATTTTTTTCTTTTTCAGTCACCTGCAAAATAATGTAATAGGACTTGATCCAACCTTCTTATTATTTTCCATTATTTTTTATATTGTATTCTGACACTCAGTTGGGTACACAACTTAAAGTGGCCATAATCTACATATATTAGATTAGGGTTGGTAAGTCATAATGTTTGTAGGTGTGTACCCACATGGAAAGAACCTATATGAGGATATATGCGCATATATGAAACATATATGCAGTATATATGCACATATATCCTCACCTATTTGAGGATATATGCGCATATATCCTCACCTATATGAGTTTTTTTTATATGAAAAACACACACGGTCACAAAGACAGGCTTGAGTTTACACACAGATTCAGTTTTCTGCACGTTTGGAAGGTGACACGCGCTACTACACATCCGAGGAAACTCTTCAGAATGTTCTGGACAGTTTACATTTACCTCAGAAGAAGACTGTGTGGCTCTGACGACGAACGGGAGCATTTTGAAGAGAGAATAGATCCAAAAGAGGACACACTGGGTAAGTTATTAAGTCTTATAT
>JAOVVA010000004.1:13571952-13592214 GCA_028565275.1 Leiocassis micropogon | reverse complement strand
GTGTTCAAGTGTGTGTGGAGCTGATTCGGTCTTGTGCAGTCTTGTGTGTATCACCAGGTTTAGTAAGTACTCTGTGTCTCTCGTCTCTGTGTTTCTCGTGTACTTCTGTGTCTTCCGTCTCTGTGTCTCTTGTGTACTCTGTGTATCTCGTCTCTGTCTTTCCTCTCGGTGTCTCTTGTGTATTCTCTGTGTCTCTAGTGTTGCTGTAGTCCCTTGTATGTTTAGCCAATCACCATGTTTAGGCCACTGTATGTTTAGCCAATCACCATGTTTAGGCCATGTCTCTAGCCCTAGTCTTGTCTCTCCGAGTCCCTAGTCTTGTGTCCCCCTTTTAGCTCCATGCATAGCTTGTATGCAATGTCCTGTGTAGTTTGTCATTAAGCCTGTGTTTCGCCTTAGCGCTTATGTTCTGTGTAACAGGTATTAGAGCCTGTATTTCGTCAGGAAGCCTGTGTTTTACCATAGCGCTTATGTCCTGTGTAACGGGTATTATAGCCTGTGTTTCATTGTCAAGCCAGTGTTTCGCCATAGGGCTTCTGTCCAATGTGTTTTGCTATAGTGACTGGGACTGGTCCAACGGCAGTTAAGATCCATAGAATGTGTTCGCTTTGTATCTGTATGTGTCATGTTTTATGTTATTATCTTATTAAAAGACGCCCCTCTGTGCCTATGCCTGCCTTTTAAGCCCATGGAAAACAGCAGCCACATAGTACCCATTCATGACAACTTTGGTGTTCTCATCGAAACCACTAATGGATGTTGATAGCAGAACAAGCATGTTAATCAGTGTGTATTAACCTGTAATTGGTCAGTCAGCCCAGCCCCGAAACACGCACTTAATACACTCGTGTGCATGACGAGTGACAGTAACACAGATGTACCGGTAGAGGGATAGACAGGCGAGATAAACATGTTATGCATTTATTATTTATTTAGATTTTGTGTCCTGTTTTGTTTTTGATGGCCAACAAGCCCACTGATGCTATAGGCTTCTCTTGGCTGTTGTGGTTAGTTGACTTGTAATAGAACTGCAAACCTAAACTTTATACTTTTGAGTAAAATTTCATTTTGGTTTTAAATGATCTTTTCAAATAAATCCAACCTGAACAGGTAATGAGATTTTGCAAATGTCAGTTATGTGCTTGAACATAGACAACAGAAGGAACAGAAATAATTAGAACATCTCAGTGCTGGAGCATCTGCTGTTATTTGAGAAATTCACAGGTCATTATCATATTCACTGCTGTGTCATTATGCAAGCCACTATTCCATTATGCGTGCATTGCTGTTGCCTGTGTTCATTTATGAGAGTCAGGAGCAGTCACTCCATCTTGCTTCACTGACGAGATCCTCGAAAGCCGCCCTGCCTTGACTTGATGAATCCACTTTAATTTTGGTTATAATTGCATATGTGGGTGCATGTGTGTAAGACGTTAATTAACAGCAGGCTAGGTGACAGTGTTTGCGACAGCAAAGTAGGCGGCATGGCCAGGCACTGCCTGACTGAAAAGTGATCTATTCTAAAATTGGTACCTCTGTTTGCATCATCTGCTTTGCATGAGCTGTTGTTACCTGAGTTCTCTGATTGGATGATTGTTTGGCTCTTCTAGTGTATGTTACCTTGGCAGAAAGTGCAGTCTTATTATTATGCATGCTTTTATTTAAAATCTTTGCCAAAAGTTTCTCATCAGGAAATTCATGGATGTACACAATACATTAAATATGAATGCATAAAGGAATTTCAATAAATGAACATACAAACTAAACAGAAATTTTAATTTCACAACGAATTACAAAATACCACAGATGCTGAGAAACAACAGACAAGAAATGAAAATATTTTTTTAATTTTTTAATTTGGTTTGTGCATGACTGAGCAGTGCAGAATTAAGTCTCTTGCTTTTGCTGCTGGAAGTGTCAGCTTGCCGGTGCTGGGATTTTGAAGGTTAGCCCTTCCCAGAAGGAGCATCAAAAAATTCAGGAGGAGAAGTGACGACGACAACACCCCACAAATAGGGGAGGCAATAAGATCCCCTGTGTAGCTTTGGACGGTGTTCTCTTGAGTCAACATGTTCCAGAGGCTCAGAGATTTTCTGCTGTGTAAAATGAATGAATATATATTGACCAATTAAAATCAAGAAACAACAGCAATGTAATGGGATAAATGTAATAAAATGCACTGTGCATAGCATATTCATGGATGTGTGTGAGCTTATAACAGGGACTCTAGAAAACTATTCCATTACACTAAGTGAGCATACAGTACATCATACATAAGGCAGTAAACTGGAAGCCCTGGACACCAACCTGGAAAGCTAATTTTCTAAACCAATAAGCCGTTGAAATGTTTAAGCCTAAAACATCTTGTTTCTAATGATATTTTGTGTAGCAGCAGTTAGTCCAAGGTTTCCTGCAGTATTACACTACTTCAGACGAAATATGCACAGAAATATTTTAACAGTTCATGTAAGTGTCTTCCTACTTGTTTTGTGAAGTAATTGTGATATAATAATGTTCATAAAAGGTCATATGAGTCCTCATTATGATTCCTTCAAATTCAACTGCCCAAACGTCAAACGAATTTGTCCCTGATCTATCTGATCACATTTTATTGAATACAAGAATTAACCAATAGGGACAATGCGTTTCCCTGTTTCTGTTTTAAAGCTAGCTAGTTAGTTCAAGCTCAGAGATATCAGAGATATTGTGACAGCCTGTGAAGCAATGTAGCTTTACTGCAAAAGGAGAAAAAGAAGCATAGCTGTGCTCTACTAAGACTCAATCTAATTTTTTCACTTATACCTACATATTGTTTAAACCACTTTCAATAGAAAAGTCATACATGTATTTTATGGCAATATTATTAACATGGTAACCATCCATCCAAAGCACAGAGTGCATCATACTGTAATTCAGTTTAATGGAACAAATTATGCAGCTCTCTTTTGTATGTTTTCTCCCATAATTTTCAAATTAATTCTTACCGATGCTAAAAGTGTGTAAAATATAATTGATTACTATAGCTCCCTTTAGTCACTGCAAGTCACATGACCTGAATCACCTATGATGTTTATTTCCTGATTTCTATGTGTATTTACTTTTTCTGACTAGGTTTGCGTTGCTTCTGTTGTGTTAGTAATATGTAGTTTAACCACACCCCTAGTGCAAACCTCCTGTTTGTTATGAGGATGTTTATTAAAGTCACATCTGGATCTGCATCCTCCTCTACCTAAGTTAGATCTGGTACCATTAAATATCACAGAATTAGGTGAATAGAATAGGTGTGCGTGCAATTTAAGTGTCAGAATTTACTTTGCTGACTAAGTGTGCATTGCTTCTGTTGTGTTAGTGATATGTAGTTTAACTATAATGAAATTTCATTATGCAGGGATTGGTAGGTAATACAGTATATACAAACAAAGAGCTTGATAAGGACCAATGAGCTATTAAAACAAGTCCAGGAGAAAGTTCTGGAAAATTGTCAAGGATGGTTTAATCATATAAAGATTCCACAGAAATCTGATAAATTGATTGAAAATAGCTCTAAAATTCAATGACTGCATAAAGAGGGGATTAGTCAGAGTAGTACGCCTGAGTTTGAGGTGATGGTTAAATCTTATGAGACATTAGGTATAGGATGGAAGTGACTTACCATCAAAGTGGCAGTGCTCAAGATTCTATCTTGAGAAAGTTCTATCTGGCAAAGCTGCAGTAATCACAGCTTTATTAGCCACCCTCATTTGAGGCTCCTTACATGCCTTTCCAATTGGAAGAGGGTAAGTGCCAAATTATATCAGTCATCCAACAACACAAACGTCTGTGGCGCAGCAGGGAACCAACACACACTTACTCTGATCACTTTCTATTATTCATGTTGCTACATTTAGGACCGCTGGGTAGGGAATTAACCTGGGACCAATCCGGTGCCAGAAAATGGGCTTCTTAAATGTGTACACTCACGATATCTCGGAATATGTCCTGGACAAAAACATAACAGGGAGGTAATGTGAAGTGGTTATTATTTACAATAGTGGATTATTTTTTTAATAACTCACAGCAGATGTGTTTACATGGACCCTTATATTCTACGAATTATCTGAACAATAGCCCAATCACAAAAAAATAATCTTTTGTTGTTGTAATATAATTTTTTCTATTATTTTTTATAAAAAATTTTCCATGTGGGTGTAATATTACTCAACAATATGATGAGTTTCCAGCAAGGAAATCTAGCTTCCGTCACTGATCATTTACTGGGTCTCTGGCAGAGAAAGGGGCCTTGATTGGGTTGCATTTCACAAGTAGTAAAGCATCTAACCAATCACAGATGATACAGACATTTTGTAGCAAATCATAACACAGAAGGCAGAATTTATTAAAAACAGATAAAGCCAAACCTAACCTTGAAATTGAAGAAAAATATTTCTTCTTTTCTGTTATATATATTTCCAGCAGTGTAAACACTTTAGAGAAGGCAGACCCACTTTTCAGGATGATTATATTCTGATTAAAAACTTTGAACATGTAAACACACATCTGATCAGATAAGGATTAATGTAAGCAGTCACATTGAAGAAACATTGTCCATATAAATATAGCTAATGTGAAGTGATTCATTCCTCTTATACCACTGCAATTTGTGAAATAAATTTAATTTGCATGGAATTAATTACACTTACATTTAAGTTGATTTTGAGACATCTCATGGTACCAAGCATGATGTACAGAATTTTTAACATTGCTTGTTTATGTCCTTGTTCATTACAAAAATAAACTTGTAATTTTCCCTGTTATATTAAATAATTATTGGTTGATGTGAAAACCTGATAGACTATAAAGTTTTGGTTATGAAGTGCATGTCGATTTTACTACTTCAGATGTACATAAGGAATGCAGGCAGGTGTTCAAGCAATGCCACACATGGGCACATAGTCATACTGTACATCAAGCAAAAACCATGATTAAAGTCCCAGTTTCTCCAAAGAAATTCATCTTAACTGCTCGCTCTACAATTTAACAGTGATCTTTGTGCAACAGTGATGTTAGAAAACTTACAATTGTACACCCCACCAGTCCTGCTATTTAAAATGATCTTAAAATAGCAGCACCTTGTTGAACAAAGGACAATAATTAAGTTGCTGCATAGTTGATTTAAAGTCAGCCAACATACAATTTTAAGTTCCAACCAAGTTTTCAACAAAAACCTAAAATTTGGAGCTATTTGGATAAAACAGCTTCATTACAGTGGCAAAAATATTTCAATTTGATGCAGATCATTAAAAGCTACCACACTGGGGTGCTTATTCAAGCTTTGTTTGCTATTTCCTCTTTGAAGAGATCTGCCATGATTGTCAGAGCAATTATGAGGCCTGTGATTGGAGCACTGATTGCAGGGCGAGGAATCATGAAGGAGGACTCCTGCTGATGATGTATAATTACGTATGCATTACACTCAGACAACAGAAATCAGCCTGTTGGTCAGTTGATCTCTTCATTCATCTCCCAAATACACTTGAATATGTTGCATTTTTCGTAAATGCTATTATTTAAATTACAAATTTGTCTATGTGTCATAATAATGCAGGTGCATCAAGTGAAAGCATTCTCTGATTGAAACGATTATCAGTAATTACACTACAGCGCTGCTTCATTCTTGAATAAGTAAATTGTTGATTAATATTCTATTACAGCAGCTCTGGCTTCATGGCAGCATTTCTGAATGTAATTAAAACGATTGGTTTATATTAACGTACTCTCTCTAATACGTTGGTAGTTCTATTAACACTCATTAAACCGAATTTGTAAGTCACCATATGTGACCTAAACTTGGAAATAAATTGATTAAAACACAGGTTGTTAGTTAGCACAGCAAAACCCGTAACTGTTGATTTGCTTTCTTTCTGCAGGGTCATTCAGTCATTTTCAGTCATGGGGAAAGTCTTCAGGACAGAAGCTTTGAGATAACATGATAAGCTGTCTATTTTTGGTTTTCTACCTTAAACAGAATAAATATTAGAAACTACTGAGTAAACAATAGTCACATTAACAAAATCGAACAGGAATTAACTTGGGCAATGGGCATTCTACAGCATTGGATGTAAGTATAAAAGGTTTAAAAAAAATGTTAATAATAAATGCATAATCAGTTGTAATCATTGCCAAATTGGGATTATACTGTATAAGTGAATTAAAACACATCGGGGTGTTGGAAAATGATCCTCTTCTGGACAGTAACAGAAGTGAGGCAACATCATAACACAATGCTGTTGATAATTTTTCATTAACAGCACACCCTTAAGCGCACCCTCATCTATATTACATGTTTATCTACATATGCACTGAAGAAAACTCAGCAAACTGTGATTAGAAACTTTTAACAGTGATAACGACTGAGGTAATTGCTGACTACTCTGTGAACCTCTAGCTTTAATAAACGAATAAATGATGGATAGATATATAAATATCCGCCCCTACTTTTAATTATCCCATTCACTGCAGCCAATATTATGGTTCTCATCTCATAGGACTTCTCAGCCTCTATTGTCTCAGGCAGGGACTGGAACAGAGGGAGGCAGGCTCATGCTGATGGTACATATTTCTGTGTCGTTCAGCAATAGCAAGCAATTCATCAACGTCACTGTATTATTACAGCCATTATTCTGATGTGCTGGAGTCTCTCCAAAAAAGCACCAAACTGTATATCTTTTCTGCAGTCCTCTTTTGTGACCAACCTGCCATACTCAATATGTTTAAAACTTTCAGTTGTCTCTGAAAAACAGCTATTTTTGTAGTCGCTACTGAATTGACAGGCTGTAATATAGTCTACACAGGTCAGAATGTGGCTTTAGAAAAACATTCAGATGGCAAATCATTTGGAAAATAACAGTAATACACTGTTAAATGTAAATTGACACAGGAAGTGAAGTTATGAAACAGTTCATGATGTGGGAACTGTCCATGAAATGAACTGGATTTGTACAGTCAAAAGTTTAGATAAATCTCCTAATTCAATATTTTTTTGTTTACTGATTTATTTTTTACATTTTAGAATGATATCGGATATTTCAATATTATGAAATAACACATACATTATGTAATTTACAGATTTTCTGGTATTGTTAAGTGCATTTGTAAAGCCCATCAAATACCTTGAAACAGACTCTCATGAGGACCATTCCAGGAAAGAAAGAGTCCTTTCCTTTGAGCTACCAGTCTCAGAAATTACTAATGAACAGCACCTTAGATTAGAGCCTTTATGAATGCTTTGCTGAGTATAAGTAGCAGACACATCTCAACATTCAGACCTGTTCAAAGGAGATGATTGCATATTTTGGATGCCTTCAGAATTGTTTAAAAATATAGAAAGAAGTAAAAATCAGGGAAGACCATGGAATTAGAAGGTGTGTCCATAGTTTCGACTGGTACTGATGTATACTAATTTGTATCCTGAGGGTCGTCTTCTCTGTCGTTGTGGTGGTCTGCCCCTTCTTCTTGGTGCTGGGTGGTCTGGATGGGTGCGATGGAACTCTTCTAGTAGAGTGGGGTCAAGGATGTCATCTCTAGGTACCCATGATCTCTCCTCCTGACCATAACCTTCCCAGTCCACCAGGTACTCCAGGCGACCACCACGGTGGCGAGAATTCAGAATGTCCCGTATTTGGTAGATGGTCCCTTCATCCACCATTATTGGAGGAGGAGGCGTTTCCTCTTCTGGGCCAGGCTCTGTGGATGAGAATACAGGGTCTTGGTATTTCTTCAGCAGAGATACATGGAAGGTAGGATGGATTCGGTATTGAGGAGGTAATTGTAATTTGTATGTGACCGGGTTTACCTGCTCCAGGACAGTGAAAGGACCGACATACTTAGAGTTAAGTTTCTTGCACGACTGACGCAGACACATGTCTCGAGTCGAGAGCCATACCTTATCTCCGGGTTGGAATACTGGAGCGATGGACCGACGTGTGTCTGCGTTGTTCTTATGTCTTCATACAGCTCGTTGCAGATGATGGTGAGCTTCCTCCCAGACCCTCTCACTCTCTCGGAACCAGCTGTCGACCCCCGGGAGGTCAGATGGTTCCCCATTCCAGGGAAACAATGGGGGTTGGTAACCTAGAACACACTGAAAAGGTTGTCGGTTGTCAGTTGGAATTTTGGGCGTATTCTGCCCAACCGAGGAACTGGTTCCAGGAGTTTTGCCGGTCATGGCAGAAGGTCCTAAGGAAGCGCCCGATCTCTTGGATCTTTCGCTCCGTCTGTCCATTCGTCTGCGGATGATATCCGGATGACAGACTCACGGTCACCCCTAGGAGTCGGAAAAAGCCTCGCCATACCCGTGATATAAATTGGGGACCCTGATAACCTCAGGGATGCTGAAGTAACGGAAGACCTTGTTGAATAGCTGTTCCGCAGTCTCCATGGCGGAGGGAAGGCCTTTGAGAGGGATCAATCGACAGCCCTTGGAAAATCTGTCTACGATGACAAGGATGCAGGTGTAACCCTTAGAATGGGGTAAAATCTGTAATAAAATCTACTCCCAAGTGTGACCACGGGCGATGCGGGATAGGCAGAGGCATGAGCTTCTCCGTGGGTAATTGTCGAGGATTTTTTGACATGGCACAATTAGCACATCCCATGACATACCTCCTCACATCTTTCTCCATATGGGGCCACCAGAAACGCTCTTGTAGGAGTGAGAGGGTACGGTCGATCCCGGGGTGTCCTGTGCCTAATGAGGTATGGATGGAATAGATGAGTGGGTTACGATCTTGTTTTTGGATGAACCGATGATTGGGTGGACAGCTTGGGTGATTGTTTGGAGCCGGTTCTGAAATAGATTGAGGTTGTTCCCAGTGGATGGGGTTAACGAAGAGTTCCTCTGGAAGAATGGGAGCATGCTCTTCATTGGGGATACCATTTGAGTGCAGTCGAGAAAGGGCATCTGCTTTTGTGTTCTTTAACCCGGGGCGATAGGAGATCTTAAAATTGAATCGGGAAAAGAACATTGCCCGCCGTGCTTGTCTTGGGTTTAGCCTCTTTGCCTCCCTTAGATACTGCAGGTTTTTGTGATCAGTTAGGACAAGGAACTGGTGAGTAGCCCCCTCCAATCAATGTCTCCATTCGTCCAAGGCCACCTTTCAGTTGAGGTGAATTTTCTGGAGAAGAAGGCACATGGATGGAGTCTTACTGGTTTCCCTTGTTGCTGGGATAGGATGGCTCCCACTCCGTTGATTGAAGCGTCCACTTCCACTACGAATGGTAGTTCAGGGTTTGGATGTACGAGGATGGGTGCTGAAATGAATGCCTGTTTTAGTTGCTGAAAGGCGACGGTGGCCTCCGGGGTCCATTTTAGGGCTCGGGGTTTCCCTCGGAGTAGGGAGGTTAATGGACTGGCTGTGATACTGATGTCTACAATGAATCGTCGGTAAAAATTTGCGAAGCCCAGGAAGCGTTGGAGCTCTTTAATACTCGTTGGTTGTGGCCAGGTGGTAATGGCGGACACCTTTTCTTTGTCCATTTTCACCCCGTTTTGGTCAATGATATAGACTAGGAATCGGGTCGATGACTGGTGAAATGTGCACTTTTCGGCTTTGAGAGTCGTTGGAGTACCTTTGTGACATGTAGGTGATGTTCGACCTCGGATTTGGAAAATATAAGTATGTCGTCGATGTAGAGGATCACGAACTGATGGAGGAAGTCCCAGAGTATCTCGTGCATAAAGTTTTGGAAGACGGCTGGGGCGTTGACAAGGCCATAGGGCATCACCAGGTACTCGTCGTGCCCTGTAGATGTTTTAAAGGCCGTCTTCCATTCATCCCCTTTACGAACACGGATAAGGTTGTATGCACGGCGGAGATCTAGTTTCTGAATATTTTGGCTTCCCTGAGACACTCCAAGGCTGCGGGGACCAAGGGTAACGGATAACGAAATTTGACGGTGGCTTTGTTTAGGGTGCAAAAATCTATGCATGGCCGAAGTCCGCCCTCTTTTTTTCGCCACAAAGAAGAAACTTGAGGCCGCAGGGGAAGTTGACGGGCGGATGAAACCTTGTTGGAGGGCCTCTGTTATGTATTCCTCCATGGCTTTTCTTTCTGGTATTGAGAGTGGATAGATTCGTCCTCGTGGAAGTGGCTTACCAGGAAAGAGGTCTATGGCGCAGTCCCACTGATGGTGTGGAAGTAATTGCGTTGCTCTCTTTGGGCAGAACACGTCTTTGAACTCGGAGTATTGCGGGGGCACTTCCGCGGATTGTTGTTCTACTGGGCTTTCAATGGTGGTAGCTTGTAATCTTAGGACGTGGGGTTGTAATGGCAGTGTGGGAAAACAGGTTGGTGAGCAGGCCTTTCCCCATCTGAGTACCTCCCCTGTGGTCCAAGAAAGGATGGGGTTGTGCTTCATTAACCAAGGGCGTCCCAAAACCACTTCTGCTGTGGATTCCTCCAGAACCAAAAGGTGGATCTCCTCCTGATGCAATAGCCCCACTCGTAGGGTAACGGGGCCTGCTGATGAACATACAGATCTTCTGGAAAGGGGTTTACCAGTTATTGACTGGATCTGGAAGGTTCGTTCCGTCGGGGTGGTCCTGAGCCTGAGGTACTGACACAGGTCTCGGAGGCAGTAAGGTTTACAGGTGTGGTGAGAGGTTGTGTTCGTTCAATATAAGAGGACCAAACACTCACCACGGGACGAGAAGGTAGAGTGGGGCACTCTCGCCTGAGGTGCCCCGCGGTCCCACAGTACAGGCAGAGATTCTGGGTCATCCTCCTCTGTCGTTCCGTTGGTGAGATTCGATTCCTGTCCAGTTGCATGGGTTCCGGAGTAGACCCGGAGTTCCCAGACATTGCCAACGGAGTCTGGAGGAGCTCAGTGGGATTAGGGACGCTGGGTTGGCATGAAGCGAGACGTGCTGAGCAGCGAATAAACAGTTGGATGAACTGTTCCAGGCCTAGAGAGTCGTCATGGGTGGCGAGCATCATTCGCAGATTGGGATCGAGCCCTTAACGATATGTGGTGATTAGGGCTTGCTCATTCCATCCACAGCTGGCCACCAATGTGCGAAAACGTAGAGCATATTCTTGCACAGATTGGTTACCTTGGGTGATAGAGCTGTTCTCCTGCCGACCCTTCACTGTCCGTCTATTCGAATACCTCCCTAAAATGTAAAACAAAACAGTCATAAGAGGTGATTAGTGGTCCTCCATGTGACCAAATGGATTCAGCCCAATGCAGCGCGGGTCCAGACAACAGGGGAATGATATAGTCAATTTTTGCCTGATCAGTGGGATAATTGGAGGGTTGCATAGTGAACGTGAGTGAGCATTGGAGTAAAAATCCCTTGCATTTCCCCTCCAGGCCAGAGAAGGGCGCTGGTCGCGCCATGGGGCTGGATGCCGGTGGCGTCGAAGCAGAATTGGAGGCGCCCGGTGGATGCTCCCGGTAATGGCGGCGGTATCACTACCCGGCGTAATTGCTCCACCAGCGCGTGGATGAGATCGGGTTCGCTCATCCTGTTTTGTTGTTCAAGGTCCGGGCTTCTGTAACAAAGTCAGACTGACACAGGATGGTAAGTTTTGTCAGGATGAGCAAAGTTTATTTACACAAAGAACAGATAGGTTCAGGACTGTGTACTACGGTTCAAAAGGGGAGAATACCACTATGGGAGGATAAGTGTGTGAGATTGTCCCTTTCCTTTGGGTAGTTGTGGAGGGTATGCCGCGATGAGATCAACCCGGGAAACACTGAGGATTCGGCGAGGGAGAAGTGTGCACACACGGAGCGCCGGAGCCAGGAGTGAGGGAGACACACAGGATAAACACACAGGAGAAGTGCACACCCACACAGGAGGAACTTCTAAGAAGAGCAAAAAAGGAACAGGTAAATAATTTCAATGAATTGGAAGCTTACTTCTCTTGGGGATTCGGTCCACTTTCGTTCTTACGAGCCCGGACGCTGGAGGCTGTGAGGTGTGCGCTTTTAAATGTTTTGCTTGATTTGGATCAGGCGGCGGTGCTTAGTATTCCGGAGATAGGGGGCGTGGTATTTGATTCGCCCAACTGCGACACCCATTAATAATCACAGCTCCATCTTGTAAATTTAAATAAATAGATTTACATAGTAATTTAAAAAAAAATTAACCAATTTGTTTGCTATGTGTTAATGTAACCACTAAACATTGATTTGGAAATGTCAACAGAGAACTTTGGCAAAATAGTGAGTATCAAAAACCTCTTTTATTTCACTAATAGAATTTTTCCAATATATTTGATATACAACATACCATTTTATTAGGATCAACAAAAGTTAACCTTACCCAACTTTTGAAAGGTAAGAGTTTGTTTGAACTACTGATAAGCAAGCAAAGTAATCTCATGTTGTTGCAGATGGGCTGATGGGAATGGTCTGTAATTGGTCCTCCGCCATTTCAATCACATTGCTCCTTCTAGTGGAAGAAGGTTAGAATGTGGAAACATACCAGATTCTAGTGAGGATGGAGAGATTCTCATTCTTTACTGCAGAGCAATATTAAAAAAAAAAATAGGATTAATAAAATAAGTTGTAATTAAATTCAGCCAAGTATCTACTACAATCAAATAGTTCCTTAAACATGGTTGATCAGCTAGTTGTTTGGTGGCTTAGCTATACTCAAGACTTGTTTTGGAGCCTTAGCTATTATGTCTTAGCTATACAAAATATTACTCTCGCTTACTCATCATTTATCCTGTATACAGGGTTGAGGTCTGGACTTTGAGGAACCTTGATTCTTTAATTTTTACATTGCAGCCATTTAATGTAGATTTATAGGTGTGCTTTGGATCATTGTTCTGTGTCATGACTGAATTTCAACCAAGTTTTAGCTGTCAGACAGACTGCCTCACATTTGACTCTTAAATACTCTGCTATACAGAAGAGTTCATGGTAGACTTAATGACTGCAAAGTGCATAGGTTCTGTGGCTGCAAAAGACAAGCACAATTCATTAAACCTCCACCGCTGTGCTTGATGGTGGGAATGATGCGTTTCTGCTGAAATGTTGTTTAGTTTTCTCCAAACATGGCTATGGGCATTAATGCCAAAGAACTCCACTTTGGTCTCATTTGCCTTATGCTTTGGTTAGATACCTCCATTGTGCTTCCATTTTTTCCCTTTCTTTTTAGACAGAAGAAGTTTCTCCCGGCAAACCCTTGCAATGCAAGCCAACCATTCATTGCATTTTTGTTAAATATACTACAATCAGATTATTTTTATTATGTTTTTACACAAAACAAAAACATAGAATTAAAAGATATTTTTACACATGACTGTAGCTGAAAACATTCAGACACCACTCAGAAAATAACAATAAGATTATTCACTCACCTTTTCCTGTTATGTTTCCACTCACCTTTTCCTGTTATGAGTCGAACTGGCAGGTTGTCAGTGTATAAGGGTAGTTAAATGACAGAAAGCAGTTTTTGCAATTTTTTGGATGTTCAGTGTATGGCATGGCATTCATGTCTCTGTTTGCGTCCACACACAATCAACTAGCTAACTTTGCAAAAGCAACTATTTTCTTTCTTCTTAAGCAAAATGTTTTTTCAGATAGTTTTGTGCAAAAACTGCATACAAAAACAATTCTGGTCTTTTTTTTTTTGCCTGCTGAAATTGCTTCTGTTGTCTGCACAGCATGTAGGCTCAAAGAAAGTTTGTGCTCTTACTTAATATAACAAAAAAGTTTGTGTTCTTACTTAATATAACAAAAAAGATGATTACTAGGGAAAATTTTATGTTTTTGGTGTCTTGGTCCATACAAACAGATCAATAATTGTGTGCTGTATTTTAATTTTGATGTGCTGGCAATCAATAGAGAAGTTTAGATTTGATCAATTTATCTTTAAATATGAATGCAGCTCGCATTTTTTTATATTAATACTGTACAGTA
Source organism: Leiocassis micropogon (assembly GCA_028565275.1). Classification (NCBI taxonomy): domain Eukaryota; kingdom Metazoa; phylum Chordata; class Actinopteri; order Siluriformes; family Bagridae; genus Leiocassis; species Leiocassis micropogon. The sequence goes on along the minus strand of JAOVVA010000004.1, from coordinate 13,578,300 downwards.
TGTGTATTTGTATGTGTATTTGGAGAATGACTTAAAAAAGTTCATAAGCAATTGTAGGACTCAAAATAGCATGGTATATTTTAGCACCTTAAATTTCTTGTGAATGAACATGTAAAACCAACTAACATTTACAGAAAACTTAGTCACAGTAAAACATTTGAATCGTGCAAACGTTTTAAAGATGGCAGTGCATCTGCCATCCTGACTTACATGGCTCTGTGCTTGCTGCCGTCATTCCCAGGAGCATTCGATGTGTGGAACACATGAACCTTAAAAACAGAAAAGATGTTGCCAACTTCCAACGCATCTGTGAGCGTAAACTTTACACACAATCATTCAGAAACACCACTTGTACATTGGGAGTTATTGTGACATCACTGTACAGTCCTGACCTCGATCCAAGCAATTTCCACATGTGTAAGTCATTAGTGGTACGTATGTGTTACTAGAACTGTGTTTTGTTATTCTGTACAATCAGAAGTCTTGGCTTGACTTGAACTCCCTCATAGATAAAATGATGAATGATACATGACAGGTTTTTCACCTGGCAGGTAGTGGTTAGCACTGTTGCCTTGCCCCTCTGGGTCTGTGTTCAATCCCCAGCCAAGCTCAGTTCCCGTCTCTGTGTGCATGGATTTTGCATGTTCTCCACATGCTTGGTGGGTTTCTTCTACATGCTCCGGTTTCTTCCCACAGTCCAAAGACCTGCAGATTAGGCTAATTGGCGTTCCCAAATTGCCCATAGTGTGTGAACATGTGTGTGTGCCCTGTGATGGATTGGCACCCTGTCTAGGGTGTACCCTGCCTCATGCTCTAAGTCTCCTGGGATTAGGCTCCAGGCTCCCCGCGACCCTGAAAATAGGATAAAGCGGTATAGACCAGGGGTCTCCAAATCCAGTCCTGGAGGGCCAGTGTTCAACACAGTTTGGTGATTCTTCTTCTCAAGCACAGCTGATTTAACTAATCTGTTAATTACTAGGTTTAGTGGGTGTGTTTAGGTTTTGGTAAATTACAAACTGTGCTGGTCACTGGCCCTCCAGGACTGGATTTGGAGACCCCTGGTATTGATGATAGGTAAGTAGAGTTTTTCTATTGTTTTTTTTTTATTATTATTTATTTATTTATTTTTATTTATTTATTTTTTCAAATATAACAGTTCCCAACCTAGGCCTTTATTAGAAATGTCTATTTATTTGGCTTTTTTAGATAGCACTAATTAATCCTCTGCCTACAGAATACAGAAAAGAAGTAGAATGTTTCAGTAAAAATTCAGAAGCTGATGCGAGTAATTAAACTGTAGACATCCAATCCAGAAATTGCTTACATTTTCTAGACATAGGCATATAATTTTGTGTTTCTATTAAAGAAACCTATTTAAGAGCATTTTCTTGCCCTGATATTGACTGTAGTGTATTTTTTGTTGTAGCAATATCTGTCACCTCGTTTAATAAATCCTAGCACGTTTTTAAAAAAAATAAAATAAAATCTAGAAATTTCCTTGTGCACTTTGGTTGATTTTACCTGAAATTTGAAAATTGGCTCATTAGATGTTTGTGTTATTAAACAAGACATACTGTGTTTTTGTCTTAAATTAAAGTTAATTATAAGCTCTACTCCCTTGATTAATAAAAAATCATAATTGTTTTTCTGAACCCTACTCATTTTCTGATGAAACATACAAAAATGAGTAATACTCCCTGTCCCCCATCCCTTTAGCATTGAAGAGCATTCTCGATCACTTGGAGTCAGTTCATGTCCTGTCAAAATTGAATGTCACAGTGGAGGGATGCTGTGTTTTATGGGTACCTGGGATGAGAACAGGATGGGGGAGGAGAATGGAAGGGGGGATAAAACATCACATTAATCCACTAAAAGCCTTTTAGTGATATTGCCTTCCAACTGTGATCTGGTCCACTTTGAGTACACCTCTTTTCCTATCATGTAATACTGGGCAAAATTTAATTTAGTGCAAGAGATTTTCATTTTGTGAATGAATATGTCCTCCCCCACAACCATGATGATTATTTGACCAGTCATGCAGACAAACTGTGTTGTTGGGTACATCAATAATAATACTAGGGCTATGGACTCAAGCTCTGTCTGGCTTCTTTGTCATCTATACTTGCACTTTGAACCTCATGTCATGTAAGAGTCAAAAATTATGTTTGATGTTTTAAGTTTCTTTCAGTTGCCCTAACTGATACTGGTGTAGGCTATCAGACCAATTCATCTAATACCTCATGATACTAGTTTGGTCGATTTATATACAGTCATATACAACAATAAACCACACGATTAACACAACTGCCAGGTGAATATGGTCATGTTCACCCAAGGCTCATTTATGCCAGTGGGGACCAATGCCCAGCCTGATCACACAAAAAAGTTAATGTTGCACAAATTGCTGAAAAAAGTCAATGCTGGCCTTAAAAAAAGGTATCAGTACACCCAGTGCATGACATCCTTCATACATGACACTAAGCAGGCAAAAAGAACAGGGTTTTTGACCTGGCTTTGTTACTATTAAATTTTGGCATTTACATGCTTTTTGCCACATGCCCCTTCTGATGCAATCCCCTCATTTTTATACAGGCTTGGAACAGGTACTAAGGGTGCATTGGGACCCCAGTAGCTGGTCATGAAGCAGTAGCTGGTACGTTATCACAGGCCTTGCTCTGGCAGGTGAGGGAGCAATGCCCTACACAGTGATCTGTAGGTAGACAGACTGCAACAATATCAAGAGGAGGAAATAAATAATCTACTTACAAATACAAAAATGACAACTAGAGCTAAACTGATAAAACATCTTGGATATAGCACCCAGTGACAAACAACAGTAGGCAACGCTGCAGCAAATGCTAGCTAGATTCCTCATCATCTCAGGAAGTTCGCCTCTGGCTGTTAAAAGCACTAAACAAATGCAACTGAATTGAATTGAATTTACATTATATAAATTAAATTGAATTTACTAGCTAGTCAAAAAAGTCAATTTAAGTGAAAAACAGCTCTCATCCATCTGAAATGTAATAATGTTGTAATAACAAAAAAAAATCTGTTAGTGGATTGCTTTTTTGTCATTATTCCATTTACCATTGTCAGAAATGGTTTTCCTGTTATTATGCTTCTGCCCACTTGCTACACCAATTTAAAGTCAGATTTTCAGTCCTACCATGTGCTGTCACAATTTTCCCTTAGTGGAACCTGTAAATGACACTCCAGGCCATTAGCAAGCCTGTAGCTCTGTTTACTGACATGGGACTTTGAGTGGTCACATGAACCATAACCTACACAAATTACAGCATCTGCAGATATCTATTAAAACTTATTTGCTGAAGCATGTCAGGAAACTTTCCAGCCTTTTTTAAATGAAGCCCATTTTCCCCATAGTGCATATTATTTGACAATATAAGATGTTGAGCGTTTAGCTCAGCAGCCCATGGATGGCTCAAAGCTGATCTAATACAGGAACGTTAGTTGTTTAAAGTAAATACTTAAATTTTTCTTAGCCATAGGGGAAATTCACCCAGAAACTGTCACTTGTAAGTTTTTCATCCAGTGTCAAGTTTCTAGTATCTATGTTTTTACATCTGTCCACAATAAGAATGGAAAATTAATTATGGAGTGTAATCTATCTATCTATCGATCTATCTGTACATTTACAGTGCCTTGTAAAAGTATTCATATGCCTTGAACCTTTCCACATTTTGTCATGTTACAACCACAAATTGAAATTTATTTTATTGGGATTTCATGTGATAGACCAACACAACGTGGCACATAATTATGAACAATGATAAATGGTTTTCAAATTTTTGCAAACTGTTGCGTGCATTTGTACTTAGCCCTCTTTACTCTGATACCCTCTGATAATTAATATCCAGTGGAACCAACTGATATCAGAAGTCACCTAGTTAGTAAATACAGTTCGCCTGTGTGTAATTTATTCTCAGTACAAATACAGCTGTTCTATGAAGACCTCAGAGGTTTGTTAGAAAACATTAGTGAACAAACAGCATTATGAAGCCAAGAAACACATCAGACAGCTCAGGGATAAAGTTGTGGAGAAGTTTAAAGCCAAGCTTTGAACTCCGAGCACTGTTCAATCCATCAACCGAAAGTGAAAAGAGTATGGCACAACCTACCAAGACATGGACGTCCACCTACAGTAAACTGACAGGCCTGAAAAGGAGAGCATTAATCAGAGACGTAGCCAAGAGGCCCATGGTAAATCTGAAGAAGCGTCAGAGCTCCACAGCTCAATTGGGAAAAACTATTTGTAGAGTACTTAACCAATCTGGCCTTTATGAAAGAGTGTCAAGAACAAAGCCATTGTTAAAAAGAAATCTAATTCTTCAAAAGTCCCGTTTGCAATTAATGACAAGCCATGTGAGGAACACAGCAAACATGTGAAAGAAGGTGCTCTTGTGAAATGCAACAAAAAATGTAACTTTTAACTAAATGTATAGAGCTATGTGTGGGGGAAAACTAACACTGTGTGTGATGGTGGCAGTATCATGTTGTGCAGGGACAGGGAAGCTGATCAGAATTGATAGAAGATGGATGAAGCCAAATACAGGGCAATCTTAAAATAAAACCTGTTAGAGTCTGCAAAAGACTTGAGAATGGCAGAGGTTCACCTTCCAGCAGGGCAACGACCCTAAACAAAGAGACAGAGCTACAATGGAATGGTTTAGATCAAAGCATATGCATGTGTTAGAATGGCCTAGTCAAAGTCCAGACCTAAATCCAATTCAGAATCTGTGGTAAGACTTGAAAATTGCTGTTCACAGATGCTCACCATCCAATCTGACTGAGCTTAATCTATTTTGAAAAGAAGAATGGGCAAAAATCTCACTCTCTAGATGTGCAAAGCTTGTAGAGACGTATCTCAAAAGACTTGCAGTTGTAATTGTAACAAAATGTGGTTCTATAAAGTCTTTAGTATTGGCTGAATACAAATGCAGATATTTACAGTATTGTAACAACAATGTATCATTTCATATGTTGCCTATGTGAAACATTTTTTTAAATTTTGCTTAGTCATGTTTGTATAGTAGGTTAATGTTATTCTATAATAACATGTTACTCTATGGGGGGGGGTATAGAATGTATTTAGGCATGGCAACTTAGATAAAAGCACAAAAAACATCCTTTTCTTTTTTTTTTCTTTTCTTATCAGATTGCAAACTTCCCCACTGGGTTCCCCAGTGTTCAGAGATACAGAGTTTAGAACTCAGCCCTGTGAGTAACTTACAGTCTGACTCTTCGGAACCTTTTAATTCCCTTTACTTTTAAAAAATCTTGTTTTGCCTTTCTTTAAAGTATAGTGAAGGACTTTATCAGAATGGCTTTTTGAAATAAACTAGAAGTGCTTTTTGCATGAAAGTGTGATTGCTCATCAGCAGCAGGGGACACTGAACTGTTGGCAGAGTGACTAATGTCACTATTGAATGATCACTGTGGTGAATGTTCAACTATTAATTTCAAACAGAAAAAAGAGGGAGGAAAAATAACAATAACAAAAGAAGGGCAGTGAAGTTGTCATTGTAAATGATATTAATCACCACATCTGCTAGTTTTGTTTTACTTTCTTTTTCTTTAAAATGTACTTCCAGTGAAGACAGAACACAGACAAAGTGATGTGAACCATAGCAACAGCTTTTCTAATACACACCTTGCTAAAACTATTTTAAACCACAGTGAATTATCCTTCCCGGCTGTGTGTATTGAAAAATTGGTTGAAATGTGATGGAGACATATGTGAAAGGACAGCAGTAAATGCTTTAGAAAGTGTGGCAATTGGTCTAAAAGTTGTTGTCAAAATTAAAGATCAATAATATGTAAGAAAGGGTGTGTATTGTGTTATTACTGTATATGTATAATTAAGGAATAAAACATTATGCTGTGCTGTTTAAGGGAAATAAGAAAAATTCAGAACAATTTAGTAATGAGATAAAGTGGAGTTACTGTTATCATTTTGCTTTTACAACAAATTTGAGGTATTTTATTTCTCTTATACCTTAGCAATTTGCAAATAATTAAATTTTATGTTAACCTATCCACTTACAGTTAAAATTAATGTTGCACATTTTGTAAACAAATTAGCTGTAGTTATTAAAGCAGCTCTAAAGTGCCATTCATCCAAAAGCCTCTCTTTTTCCCTCTTAAATAAGCAACTGAAAGAAATAAAATGATCAATTACACGTCTTAAATAAGATTTTAATAAGTTAATGTGGCCCATCCGCCATACAAGTCCCTTGTTGTTACCCTGTGCAACACTTTTATTTTTGCTCCCATTTTTCATGAGCTAAACTCAAAGATCTGTAACATTTTCTACATACACAAAAG
>JAOVVA010000004.1:13541817-13557883 GCA_028565275.1 Leiocassis micropogon | reverse complement strand
TTTATAGATTGATTGATGGCTACCTCGGTTCAGGTGTGCACTCGCATCACCTGACCGAGGTGCCTGCTGGGAAACTGTGTCAGCCAACAAAAAACTACAAAATAAAAACAGTGACCTCTAGTGGCGGAACCTTACAGTTGTTTTTTTTTTACTTGGTTTTATATTAAATCACTTGATGTAGAGAGTTATGTGTATGTAAAATAAAGGAAGCAAAGGAAGTTTGCAAAATATAATAATAAATAAATGGCCCTTGTTGCCACAATTATGAGAACCAATTTGCAATTCCTCACAGAGTGAGATAAACTGCTGAGGATAAATAGCAAAACTGTTGATTTTATGATCAACACCTCATTTTTACTGCTGCCTCTGCATTTAAAAATGTAATTGTTCAGTTGAGTCTTGTGAGGCGTGAAAATTCATAGAATTACATTTATTATCTTCCCTGCAGATGAAACAAAACACAAAAGCAAATAGTTTCCATATCATATATTTTTTTTCTCTCATACACATTCACTTCGGGCTTTTGTTGGTTTAAAATGATCACACCACACTTTATTTGGTAAAAACTTGTTACATTATGATTAAAAATATCTGTGGGTTATCGGTAACTTAGCAGTTAATGGTAAAATTCAAATTAACACACAAAAATAAACAATTAATCACAAACAATCAGTTACATTTTGGATTAAAGAAGAACTTTGGGTTGTTTCCAAATAATAAATAAAATATTTAGGCAAGTAGATGTACAGTATATATTAATAGACTGCATTAATCGACAGCTTTGGTATGATAACCGACATACATTTTGCTGAAAATTTTCATGATTTAAGATTAAAACAGTTGCTACATATGCACAGACATTTATGCCACTTCCTCATTTACTCCAGCCTATTTACAGTATGACAGTTTATTCACCATATATCTTTGGCCATTTTTCTCATTTCAATGTACTGTACCTACTGACATAATTTATTCACTGAGAATATGAATGACTTAACAGTGCATTCACTAACCAACTCATCACACTAAATGACTTGTTTACTCACTTGTTTTCCAACTCATTTAACACTTTTACATGCTGAATCATTTGTACTCCTACTGTCTCACTGACCTACTGTATTTACTTACTAATTCATTAACTTTTAGATTTACCTGCACCAAATAATCTGATTCAAATACTGTATTTGCAGTACTTTGGACTGGAATTAATAATTTAATGGCATATCAACTCATGTTCCACTGTCACACATACTCAAGTATGTACTGTATTTACTCACTCCCTATCACCTCTTTTTTACTGTAATATAAGAGACCCATTTTTGTTTACCAGGCCTGTAAGTGTAACTATATTTTCCCATATTTAGGCCCCATTCACAGAACACATCATTATTTTCTCCTCCTCTAATGACACAGTCCATCTAAATAAACATCTCAAGTAAAGAGACAAGTACAGAGGGAACAGATCCTGCGCTATCTGTCACTAAACACCTCCCTTGCAATAAACAGGGAATTGTGGGTATTCACCTAACGAATCACAGGCTCGTTTACTTCACAGCTGCATTTCACAAGCTACAATTACATGCCAGCTGTTCTCAACATCCGCCCTCCACTCCCAACACCCCAGATGGCTGGGCATGAAGCAGTTTTTTTTTAGGTTTTCTGTCTCAGAGCAGCTGCTGATCACAAAAAAAGTGTTGGGTATACGCTTTAAAGAAAGGAACACACTTCCTGTTCCAGCTGTTGACCCTTCTGGTGGCAGGTAGGATCTTTACAGGGGACAGCTAAAGAATGAATTAGAAAAGATTCTATAAGCAAGTAAAATAGCAAAGGGGAAAAATGGTTTTACAGTGTGAGTGACATTTTATAAACATAGTTTAAAAAACTGTTACTAGTAATTAGTAACTAATAACATGACTTTTGAGTTATGCAGGGCTGTAGTTAAGGACAAATGCACATAAAACGCATTTACTTGCACATTTACTTTAAAAAAAACGTACACACCTCCTACATTTTTGAAATATCATTTATCCACTTCAGTTTGGCGTTTAATCACCTATGACCATCTTTTACTCATTAAGGCAGGCTTTAAAATTTAATAATTCCTACAGTAGGAAGGCCTCTCAACAACTTGGTTTATTTATATTGATGTGCCAGATCCAACTAGTGTATTGTATATCGTGCTACTTAATAAGCATTTACTATCTACTGTGACCAATAGAAGTCTGGCCAGAAGTTGTCTTCTGGCTAAAATTGCAGGCCACCTTCAGTGAATGTCTACAGTCAAGAGTAAAGCATAATGGAGGTTCCTTGCAAGTTTGGCCAGTTCCTCAATGCTGAGAAATACAGCCAGGTACTTATCCATCAGGGAGGTGTCTGATTTTCCCCAAATGTATTCCTCAGCAGGACAACGACCCAAAACATACAGCCAATATCATTAAGAACTATCTTCACTGTAGTGAAGTGTCAGGGAAGAGATAACATTTAACCCAAGAGCAGACTCAAACACTCAAAGAAGTTTATGAGATTTAATATGCAGAAAAAGATGCTTGCGTGACTGAACGTGTGGTGTGTAGCTGCGGTGTATCGGAGGGATAGCAGGGAAGCAGTCATAGGGTCTGTGGGGCAGTAGCAAGAGGACTCGTGACTTGCTGAAAACCCCACTGTTTGAGATCACTGTAGTCAGGAGGAACAGCTAAGAGATCAGGGAAGTCTTTGCTGGTGGAGGATGTAGCGGACGGGCGATGAGCCGATCAATTCCTGATTGGTGTTCTTGTTCCAGTCAGTGTGGGGGTTGTGATGGGTCAGGCAGGGTCGTCCAAGCACCAGGGATGAGTGAGTGTTTTCTTGGGAGTTCATTGGGAGGTTAAGGTCCTTCACTTTTGCAGCAGAGATGAGATTCTGGTCCAAATCAGAGTCAACTAGCGCAGAGATCATGTGAGGCTTGCCATGTCTTATGATGATGGCTGGCAGAAGTGGGCTAGGGGAAAGGTTACGGGCTGGCCCCTCCAGGATCACCAGGTTCACTGGAGGAGTATGGCTTTTAACAGACATTAGAGGCAGTAGTGACCTGGCTGTCCACAATATAGACAGGAAACAGATTGGATTCTACGCTGATGCTCTTCCAGGGAAATCCGGGTCCGATTCACCTCCATGGGTTCTGGGTGAGAGCTTGAGCTTGGCAGGGAGAGAAGTGGAGCTGAGGATCTGGGTCTGGGCAAAGATGGGAGTCAGGTGCATCATCTCCGGGCCAACCAAGCATCCATGCGTCCTTCTTGTTCCATGAGACCATTTAGATTGCTGGGCAGCTCCCGGCTGAGCAGGTGATCCTTGATCTATTTGGAAAGGCCATGGAGGAAAGATGAGTGGATATGTATGCAGAGCGAGAACCTTGGCGGAGCTCCAGTAATTTCCTGGCTGCCACCCTACCAGAGTCAGAGTGGTCGAACACCCTATTCATCTCCTTAGCGAATGCTTTGAAAGTTGAACAACATGGGTTTTTGGCGTCTCAAACGGCAGTCCCCCACTCGCGTGCCCAGTCGGGGAGGAGTGTGAATGCCACCCTGGAGCAAATGCCACCCTGGAGCATTCAGTGGGGAAGGAAGATGCTTGGAGCTCCAATAACAGAAAGCAAAAAAGTAAACAGGGTTTAATATGCAGAATAAGATGCTTGAAATAGTGACTAAACTGGTGGTGTGTAGCTGCAGTCTATCAAAGTCCAACCAGAGACTTAGCAGGGGACTCCCTGATGACACAGAGGGGCTGGGCGATGACGTAGGCGGTATCCTGAGGTCCCGGATGCAGAGTATGCATGAGAATCTTGGGCAGCGTGTTATCTTTGAGCAATTGATGAGTGTGTGTGATCCCAGCACCTGATCTTTGGCTGGTTAATGCGGCAGAGAGTGAGAATCTGAGTCTGCTGATAACAACACTCTTGTTCAATCTCCGCAAATGTGGAAGTAGCCGTGAATACAAACACAGACTGTTAGAGATGACAAGAATTGGGGTGGAAACCACAGGCAGGGTTTAAAGCCAAATAGATCCAAAGTGGTTTCCAAATACAGATTCAAGGGCAGGAAGTCCAGAGAGAGAGAGAGTGAGAGAGAGAGAGGTCAAATCATACACAGAAGGAAAATCCGAATGCAATAAAAAATCCAGAGGGCAAAAACAGAGAATGAAATCCAAAAACAGACAGGGTCATACACTAAAAGAAATCACTAGAGAAAATCACAGAACCACAAGACGGGAGGCACACAAGCAGGATACTTTGGCAGGCACTGAGGCTTCCGGCTTTCTTTCATGTGTAGGTTGTTTGATTGGTGACAGTTGCGCTCAGGTAATTAGCTGGGAGAGCATGAAACAGCATAGACCTGGATGTACTAAGCTGATCGGGCTGGCTTGTAACAGGAAGAACAAGTCCTAGAAGTGATGCTTTGGCCCCACAGAGCCCTGATCTCAACATCATAGATTCTGTCTATGATTACATGAAAAGACAGGAGGATGTGAGTCAGCCTACATCCACAGAAGATCTCTGGTTAGTTCTTTAAGATGACTGGGACTCATGACCTTTTGCAGATTTGGGCAGCAGTCCGAACATATCCATGCCAATCCTCTCAAAGGGCACCTTAATGATTTGCAGTGGAATAAGCGGAGCGGGGGCGGGCTTAGCAGGTGCCATTCACTGAAATGGTGTTACTGCACTCCCAAATGCCCCCTGAAGGGCATGAAATGCACCAAGTGCATTACAGTGTCCACCTTTACCTGCGGGACCACCAAGAGATTACATTCAGTCTCACAGCATTTTGTATGATAATATAGAAATTATATGGCTGCTCCGACTTCACTCTTTATTGATACCACCTGCTCCCAGCAGTGTTTGAGTTGAGGATCCTTGCGCTGTAGTTGTACTAAGCTGCCATCCTTTTTCAACTGATGAGACAGCCTCACATTTACCATGAGGCTGTCACCTCACCATCAGTAGGCGGCTGCACAAACTACGTCGGCTGCATTACGGCAGTCTTTCTCCAGCTCAAGCAGACTGGACCAATCGCAACCTAGAAGTTGAGGCACAGGTATGAGTTTGTATTTACCCTGATCGTGATGAACACAGCTGACAGAAATGCAGTTGCATTAGGACAGGGCTCGAAGTGCACTCGCTCTGCACACCTTGAATGGTGAAAGACTTTTTAGTTGGAGCCATCTGATTGCGATTTGGCTGAGCTGATTGAGCTGCACTCTTGGCACAGTTTGAGCATCATAAGTTCACTTGTGAAACTTCATAGTACCTTGTGCATTTGAAAGACCACAGTGGGCCAAAATCTCTATTTTTAACAACTATAATAACAAAAATTTTTTGCATCTTCCTCCGACAGAGGAAAATAAGAACACACGCAAAGCAGGTGTCAACCTCTCAACAATAGTTCTTTGATGAAAGCTAAATTTAAGCAGCAAGGTTTGCTGTTCTTTGTGGATTCACTACGTACAACAAAAGCACAGGCTTTATAGCTGTCTCAGTGAATGACGCGGTTTCTAGGGCTGATCCTCAGCAGGCACATTGTCATCAGAGGTGCATAGGTTTGTGCGGAACAGGTGAGACCAGTGGCACTGAGTGGGTGGCGTGTTGTACACAGAGACAGCAGGTGGCAACAGGACTCTAGTCTGCACTCTAGTCTGGGGAGACAGGAGATAAACATGAATTTTTGTTATTTGAGATCTTACTCTAGGAGCCATGGAGGCTATTTTAAAGGCCACATGGATGATGAGTGGCTCAATTGCTGATGAGCCTCCACCCCACGTGTGTGTGCAAGAAGCACCTGCACCTGAAGTTTTTAATAAAATGAACAGAAGAGAAATCCAAATCAAATCAGTATTTGGTGTGACCACCCTTTGCCTGCAAAACTGCATCAATTCTTCTCAGTACAACTGCATGTGTTTTTTAAAGAAACTAATTGTGGACTATGCCATGCGCTATCCCGAGGTTGTCACTCTATGGAAATCTACCTTGTAGAACATTGAGAGAGAGTTGGTGCAGCTCTTCAGCAGGATTGGCCTCCCCAAGGAAACACTCACTGACTAAGGTACACCATTCATGTAGAAACTCATGTGTGATGTGTGCAAGCTGTTGCAGATCAAACAGATCTGCACATCAGTGTACCACCTCCCCACCCACAGACCAATGGCTCTGTCGAATAATTTAACCAAATGCTAAAACAGATGGAGAGTGGTGGATGAAAATATTTGTGGTATGCGTAACTATTCAGCTGCTGGCCAAGCGGTCTGCTTGATGAAGCCAAAGAAGCCTGTGAGGCCTCTCCATTCAGGTCAGTTACTGAATATGTTCAAGACCTACAATCCGACATTAATAAAATTCTTCCTCTGGTACAACAGCACATGGAAAAGGCGCAAGGGGAGCAGAAGTATTCCTATGACCAGCCGGCTCATCCATGCAAGTTTAAAGTGGGCAACCGCATATTGCTGCTCCTCCCCAGTGCTACATATAAGTTCTTGGCCCGGTGTCAATGACCCTTTACCATTGTGAAAAGAGTCTGGCCAGTGAACTAGCATCTGCAACACCTGGGTAAGCGCAATTGCCCTGAGCTATACCATATTAAATTATATCTTTATCTTGCTCCTCAGCAGTTGTCTCTCTCTCTGCCACAGAACAGAGCCTCATTGAATCTCATTGATCATGGAAAAGACCTAAGACCCACTCAAAACCAGGACCTTTAGGGCTTGTGATGTGTTCTCCACTGACCTGGGGCTCACACATCTGGTGCACCATGACATCCTTAATGAGCCACGTTTCATCTTCATCTGACAATGGGTTACTGGCAGGTAGGCCTTACACTGGATGACAAAGCCAAGACTGCCTTCACCACTGATCACGGCCTTTGGCAGTACCGGGTCCTCCATTTCAGTCTCCCAGGAGCTCCAGCTACATTCCAGTGGCTTATGGACATTGTCTTAAAGTCCCATGGGCCTTATGCCGCTGCATATCAGACTGGGCACGCCATAATAGAAGAAAGTGGAGGCTGTCCGATCTTAACCCTGACCAACAAAGAGAAAGACAGGTACATGCTTTTTTTGGGGCTGGCAAATTATTATCGATGTTTTGTGCCTTCTTTTCCTCTGTGGCAGCACCCCTTTTCCATCTTCTGAGCAAAAGAGAAGATCTGCTGGACAGCCAAGGAAGAGCAGGCATTCAATACATTAAAGACCCACCTCAACAGCTCCCCCATCTTCCTGTACCCTGATTTCAACCGGCCCATCGCTGTCCAGACCGACGCATCAGACATTGGGCTTGGGGCAGTCCTTTCTCAGAAGAACACACTGTCCTGTGTGTAAGTAGAAAACTTACAAATGCAGAGAGAAACTATGCGACCATTGACCGTGACGCCCTTGCCATTAAGTGGGTAGTAGAGGAGCTTTGTCTAGAAGGGCGGCACTTCACCCTAGTAACAGACCCTGCTTCTCTACAATGGTGGGCAAGGGCAAAAGACCCCAATCCATGAATAACAAAGTGGTTTCTCTCCATACATCTTGTTCTCTGTGGTTCACAGGTCCGGCTCACAACGCACAAACGCAGATGACCTCTCATGACACCACGCTCTGTACTCCCCAGCAGGGGCGAGCTAGCTGGGAAGGTGATGGCGGGCTCCTCAGTGCAGGCACTTCTTGCACAGAAACACAAATATATATATATATATATATATATATATTGAATATTCAGAACAATAATGTTAGGAACGGAAATGTGCACCTGACTCCAATTGTTTTTTTTTTTTTGTGGAAAACACCTCAACCCAATACCCAATATCATTATGAGTAATTAAGCAACTAGTTTATCTGCATTTATTTTTATTAATCCTGTTTGTTCTATAAGCTTCATAGTGTAGATGAGGTGAAGATAATTTAGTATTACTTTTCTAATTAATATCATTACACTGATAAGCTTCAAAGAGCAAGCTTTGCTGTTTTCTTCTGTTTTGGTGAGTAAAGCCCATGGCTAACTCTCTCCTCATTAATCATGATATTATCTCCTAATGCTTCTCATAAAGTAGCTTTAAATGTTGCACTAATTTCATATAACGCAGTTACACCAAACGTATAATGCTAACATTTTTTTATGATTAGTATTAATTTAGTTAGAAACTATGAGGTAGAGCAGGTAATGTCTTTCTAAGACTGAAGTTACCACTAACTTTAGTCTGATGGTAAAAAATTTTTTTCCTGTTGTATTAGTTCATATTATGTTGGTCACTGCATTTTTATGACGTAAGTTAACTGACTTCCCCAGCACTTCCTGTTCCACTATATTCATTGTTTTAGATTAATTAGAATCTTACACCCTGCATTATTAGGAGCTAATGACTGCAAATGTAAAATGTAACGGATTGTAATTATAGTTTTGAATAATTTCACATGCATACTAAATATGTTATCTTAATTCTATTACTAACTTCTTTAGAGCTTCCTGTTTCACCTTATTTGCTGTTGTAGATTAATACCTATGTTACATATGTCTGCATCATTAGATTATGTAATTATTACTATTGCCATTCTAATGACATTAAATTACATTGATTATTTACAAATAAGACCACACTGCAGAGTATATTGGTCTGTTGGGTTGTAAATGCAGCTTAAAGTATACTGTACATTTAAATCTACATTCAGACAGTGAGAAGATTTTTTGCAGTGAATTAACATTAATATTTTTACTGAGTTCACATAACACAGTAAAGGACTTTTCAAACATTTTTGTCCTGTGATCCCATTTTGAGTAAAGAAAGCACATTTACATCCGGGCTGTTATGTCTCCATTTACATTGCCTTAAAATGATCCCCGTGATGGCTGTTTCCTATATTTATTGTACAGCAACTAACATTACCTCTACCTCTACCTTGTCAGATCCTTTTTTGTACAGATTATATACAGTAGTATCACAGTTCAGCTCAGCTTACTGTTTCAGAGTTTAAACTACTGTTTATAATAGTGCTTATGAACCCCATCATGTTGGGACCAGACAGCACCTCTGTTAGTGTTTTTTTTTTCTGATGTATGATTTTTATTACTTTTGCACACTCTACCTAAATTGTCAGGGTTTGAATTGTTGAATTAGTTTACCAACTGAGAAGGTGTCTGGCAGAATTATTCCTCTTTCTAGGAATTTACCTGTAGAGTAGATTATGACTATGAAAGTGCTGCTTGTCTTACTCTCTCAGGTCTAATAAATGCATTTGGTACGTACCGGTTTTAAAATTACATTTTCAATATTAAACACTTCTTCAGTTCGGCGCCTGGAGCACAGACAGTGCTGTGACAGATGATAATATTTCCAGGGTGTTAAAAATGCAGGAGGCTGAGTCTGCTGTACAGAGGTTTGCTGAGGACAACTCTCTCTCTTTCTTCCCTTCTCTCTTTCTATCTTTCCCTCTCTCTGTGTCTTTCTTTCCATATCTGCACAGGGACCATGTCATTTTCACACACCATCCTACTGAGAAAGATAATGTTAAAGAAACATAATTCCTGAAATGTGTAAGGAATAAGAATTAAACATAAGGGTCACTGAACACCAGGATGAGTGGTCAGAAATAACTTTGTTTCAGAGTTTTGTATAAATGATTACAGAATTACTTCTTCAAACTGTAGTGCAGTAGAAAATGCAGTACTTTCTGCTGACCATTAGTCTGTTTGTTTAGACAGAATGTTTCTCTGAGCACTCTGATAAAATGAAGCCCCCATCAGGAATGTACTGTTCCAGCAGTCAGTCAAGAACAGAAAGACCCTTCCTGTGTCTCCCTGACACACACACAAAGTTGAGAAGTAAAATTGGCAATTTTCCCTGAGAAAGTAGAACCATCTGCCAAGATTATTGAAAGAAAGAAAGAAAGAAAGAAACTGAAAATGAAGGTAAAGATAAACAAATAAGTAAAAGAAACATAG
The DNA here is from genome assembly GCA_028565275.1 of Leiocassis micropogon. Classification (NCBI taxonomy): domain Eukaryota; kingdom Metazoa; phylum Chordata; class Actinopteri; order Siluriformes; family Bagridae; genus Leiocassis; species Leiocassis micropogon. The sequence goes on along the minus strand of JAOVVA010000004.1, from coordinate 13,547,940 downwards.
AGGAGAAAGAGGCCTGTGAGAGTGGAGTTATAGGTGTGCGATGGACTTAGGGTTGGAGGGATCGGGTCTAATCCAGACAAACACTGTGCAATTGTTATTGATTGTGTAGAACGTATTAACTCACACTGTACATAACACAAGATATCCAAAGCTAACAAAAATCGGTTCTCTGTGTAAAAAAAAAAGAAAGTTAGCTGAGTTACTTTTAGTATTTTTATTACATTGTACAAAAAAAAAGTGCATTGACACGGAGATAATTGAGAGGATGCCAGGAGTAGGGTCTGTCTGTTTGGCGGGAAAAATTCAGGGTATGCACATCAGGGTAACAGAACGGAGGCTAAAATTGGACCAAATCTGCACAGTGTTTGCTTGGCAAAAGGAGAAATATTATTGTGAGTTGTGGGATCGGGTGGTCATGGTGGCAAATTGGGTGGGCTTTGGGGTGGGATTAAGGTGGATGGGGTCAGTTGCAATGCTTAGGGTTACTGTGGAAGAGATAAGGTTTAATGGTCAGGAATAACCCTTAGCTATATGTATGAAGCAGGGTTGGGGCTGTACAGGTTAGGTGTAAGGCAGGGTTTTTGGAACTGGTGAAGTCAAGATGAAGGGTGGAGTTTGACCCTAATGGTGGGGTTATTTTTACGGGAGGAGTTTTGGTGAAGCATAGGAGTTAGCACTTGAGCTTTTACAGGGTAATTCATTTGAAATCCAATCTGAGAGAGAATAACGGCTGTTTCTCATACTCACTTCACCTTTCAGCTTTGTTGGATCAGGCTTTTAGACCAGAAGATAAGAATCTGTAAGGTTGTATGGTTAAATCCCATGACTACCAGACAGTTAAAGCCCATAAATCTATATCCATTTTGTATCTCAATTTTAAATCTCTCAAAGAATAACCCTGTGGTCTTCACCCTAAGCTCAGCTCCATGCTCAGACTTGCATCTCACCTGTAAATCGTTTAAAAGCATCTGCCAGATGAATACATTTAAATCTTAGCTAGCAACCAGCTGTCCTGAAATAAAGACAGATGGTGTATGAGATGTAGGTGGTGCTGGGATTGGGCTCTTTCATTCTTCACAAGTGCTACTCGTTTGAACTTTAGATTCTTTTTCAAGTTAGTATGCCACCATTATTTAAATCAAACAAAGTTAAAAACACACTCTTCTTGAACTTAATTTCAGAAAAAAAGAAATTGACAACATATTTTTATCAAATAAATGAACTGAAAACAATATATATGACAATAACATTTGCAGGTTAATTTCTTATATTGATATGTGCAGTATTTATACCAGTAAATGTGTATATGTACATGTATAAACAGTGGAATCTTGGATTACGAGCTCAATTGATTCCGGAAGCAGGCTCATATTCCAAAACACTCGTAAACCAAATTGAATTTTCCCATAAGAAATAATGGGAATTCAAATAATTTGTTCCACAGCTCAAAAAAATAAATACATAAAAATAATTAACACAAAATATAAAGTAAAAATAAAACAAATTAACAAATAAATCCTGACAGATAAGCATTTCCGTTTGTGCGCGCAGGCACTGTGTGTGTGTGTGTGTGTGTGTGTGAATCCAAAGTAAGTTCCCTCTCCCCCTTCTCATCTCACACAGTTATCCTTCCTCCAATCTTTTCACACACGCGCGCACACAACGGAAACACTGTTTTATTGGGAAAATAAACAAGAAATCTCTCTAATGACACTCGATTGAATGACACACTAATGGAATCACTGCTGTAAAGTAAAAATAAAACAAATTAACATGCACTTTACCTTTGAAAAAAATCGTGACAGAGCAGTGTTTCTGTGTAGAGCAGAGAGAAAGAGTGTGTGTGTGTGTCTGTGTGTGTTTATGAAGGCATAAAGTAGGAGGGGTCTGTGTGTGTGTGGCAGTGTCCAATGACGCGCACGCACACACACAAAGAGCAGGCTGAGCCTTAAGCAGAGAGAGAAAATGGATTTTTTAACCTCTCTAATGAGACTTGCTTTTGCTTTACATACGCGCTGTACACATACGCATACAGACACAAAATAAAATATGTTTTACGCGCACACACGTGGTCACAGTGTTATAGTAAACAGTACATGCGTCCACGGATATTGATTATACCAGTAAGAGACTTGTTCGTTTTCCAAGTCAAAATTTATTAAAAATCTTTGCTCGTCTTGCGGAACACTCGCAAAGCACGTTACTCGCAATCCGAGGTTTCACTGTACTAGTAAATGTGACACATATAGTAGTGTGCTAAAGTCTTGAGCCAGCCCTTATTTCTTGATATTAAATTCAATTACGTTATTTTACTAAATTAAAGAAATGAGAACAAATTATTTGCTGTGACAGGTTGCAAAGTGCCTCAAGATTGATGAAACAACCTCAGCAGGCACCCCTCTTGTCTGTCCCAACCACGCAGCATTCAGCATCACCACTATACTAATCACTAATAATCTCACTGGTTCATGCCTTAAGTTAGATTTTTTTTATGCTTGAATGATTGACAGGTCTCAGTGTGGCTTAACAAACAAAAACACTCCTTTAAAACTGGTCAGGTACAGGGACTGGAATGAAAATGAGAGCAAAAAGCAATACCAAAAAGTCTTCTAAGAAACCTGGAGAACTATTCCTCTAGACTACGTAAAAAAAAAAAAAATACAAGAAAGTGTAATTATATGTGGTAGCAAGTATAGCACTGATGTTACAGTACTGTACTTTTTACATGTATCCTACTGTATGTGTAATAATAAGATTACTGTACTGTACTGTAGTAACAAGTGTAGCACTGACATTTGTGGATATAAAATAAATTAAATACTTACATTGTGTTACTAAGGTGTAAAAGAAGATTTAGATGCTTTTCAAAATAAAATAAATAAATCAAATAAAATGTATTAAAATAAATAAATCAGGGGAAAACTGGCTTTTCTGCATTTCTTGGATGAATTAAAAATTACATTTTCACAACAGGCCAGACTTGGTGATGCTCAAATGGTAATGCTTGAGTTCTTTGACATCTCTTAGTCTCCTCTTATCGTGGTTCTTTTTCTCAGTAACACACAGACACCCACGGCTCTCTGGATGTCACCTCGGTTCTGCTTCCCTCTCCAGAGCAAGTCATTAGCAGATCTGCAGCTCTTCGCAGCTGAAGGCGCGCAGGCCACCTGCATACCACCATGCCATCCAGGGTGCTAATTGGTGCCACTGCAAGGCATAAATTAGAGGACACAGAAGAGTGTGTGTACAGAATGGAACTGACAACGATGGCCTTTGGCAGGTCCTACACACTCCACATCCTTTGCACTGGGCAACACATGGATGTTTCTCTTTTACTATTGAAATTTGCTTATTTCGTCACTCACACAGAATGTAAATTATCATGCTAGAGTCATGTTCAAAAGATGTGTTTTGTGTAAAAAACTAATTGATAAAATAAATAAAAATTAATTGTAGCGGTATCTGAATGTATTGTTAGGCAAATAAAACCTCAGACAAACAACAAATTCTTTTTTTCATCGTGCCACTATTTAAAGAAAACATGTGGACAATACTAAGTACCCCCATGATTCAATAGCTTGTAGGTCCACCTTTAGCGGCAATACCTTAAAGAAATCTTTTCCTCCTCTGTCTCTCACATCATTTTGGTTCATTCTTCTTTACAACATTGCTTCAATTCAATGAGGTTTTGCTTATTCCTTTTTATGCCTGATTTTACTTTGCCAGACCTTTGCCTGTATTATGACCCTGACCATTTCTACCATATTGTGTTCCATTGCCCAAGCATCCTAATTAAAACTTCTATTTACCTCCAACTGTGCATCAAGAATAGCAAGAATAACAGGCAGAGCTGCCAAGTGATTTATAGGAGCTGTGAAACTTAAAGTTCATAAATGTGAAATAAAATATAATGTATACTATATGGACAAAAGTTTGTGGACAGCTGACCATCACACCTATATTTTGTTCTTCTCGTGACTGTAATTGTACAGTACAGTGTGCTTTTGTGTCCTGTACTGTAGCTTTACAATTTCTCCTTTTCACTGGTAATAAGAGACCCAAACATGTTCAAGAATGGCAATACCCCAGCGCACAAAGTGAGACTGATTAGGATTTTTTAAGACTATTGTGACAGACATCATGCTCTTTGAGTGGCCACAGTCATTTTTTATTGGAAAGCTTTTCCAGAAAAGTGGGAATATGACAACAAAAGGAGAATGATTCTGGAATCGGATATTCAGCAAGCACATATGAGTACTACAGTCAGATGTTCACAAAAAATTTTCAGACTAGGCTAACATTAGGGAAAAATACAGTGCAATTTAAATATTTAATATTAAAAATTAAGTAAAATGAAAATATGAATTTTATATACAATTTAAAAATGCAAAAATTTTATAAGGAAAAGAAAGTGAAACTATTCTATTCTAGATTCATTACACATAAAGTGAAATATTTAATTCTCTTGTATGCTCTGTCCCAAGTTTCTCTCTTCTTCTTTCAATGAAAATAAACATCAAGTCCACTGCATAATGAGCCATGGTGAAAAGCATTAAGTGTTACCTGTAGGGTTCGCTGCAGGAGACACTCAACCACATCGCCACTGCCACAATCAGTTACTGTAGCTTTAATTATTAGTAACACAGGAAAAAATGTCAGAACTTGTCACAAATGGCACTTTTGGTTTCTGAAAGAGAAAAAGTGAACTAAAAAGATTACATATGACAGTGTCAAATCTAACACATACAAATTTTTCGAAATGTAATCCTAATTACCACAAATAAAAAAAGTTTTTTTTTATTGCTCTCCTACTGCACAGATCAGTGAAACAGGTCATAATTTCTATGTGAGACAATGATTTTAAAAAATTTCTGACTTCAATATCAACATTAAATGATTATTTTGGCCTAATTCACCTTGCTTTTTTCCTTCCACTGGTACAGAATCATGATTAATATAGTGCTTATAAGATAATTTGTGTTATCCAGGTTTCAGTGATCAATAAATCAGTAAAATATTGAAAAAAACTAAGCCTCAGGATTACTCATAAATTCTCCTTCGGATTGGCAGGTCTGAACTCATTAAACAACTTCAAAAAAAAAAAAACTAATGACCCTTCACACTCTGATGAACACCATGAAGTTCCCATTGCATCCATAAAACATCAAAGAATGCTAAGGGAATGGGTTCAAAATGGAAAAATGTGCATTTGATTCATTCCTACCATGTGTCTGTCAGGTCTTGTCTTTTACAGTATGTTGTCCCTAATATCCTATCACACAGACATACTCACCAGGTCCAATGGTATTGAATCACGTTATTAATACTGTAGCACCATGCCCATCAGTCACTTATCACACACTTACTTCATTGTCATTGCTGCAGCTGGTGGTTTGTGACACATGCAGTGTTTTCTCTGAACATGAAACGCTGATAACCTTAGGGTGACCTTTTTAAAAGAATTTTTAAGACTTAAGACCTGGTAAGTTCAGGATAACTAATGAACAGAGCAATCTGCACTGATGGATGAGGAAACTTAAAGATGGGGAAACCAGCATTAAAGACAAACCACACAGTGAGAGACCATCAACCGTGACAAAGAGGATTTTTAAAGATGATTCTAGAGTTTGGTTCAATGATGGCACAAATGCATCACTTGTGATGGAGACTATGTTCAGTAGTACGATTGTATAGAGTAAGAGTTATTCTACCAACATTTTGATTTGAACCAATTATGTCAGTTAATTAAAAAGTTATGACTACTTTTGCATTACTTTCGTTAAGTAAAAAGTTATGACATATTCTTAAATAGAAATTCAGTGCTTCAAGGCTATTTCACATAAAAAAAAACATGAAATCACACTAAAAATATTTCACTTTTATGAACCACATATGCTTCTGTTATTGAATGTTTGAAAAGCCATGTGAGTCACACACTCTCTCACTATTAACACACTCTAGTCCCTAGAGTTATGTTCAAAGTCTGACACCAAACACAAACCTGTATGTTGAATAAGTTTATCCTGGTGCAAGCAACCATCCATTCTGCTCACATTCCTAAATGTTGTGTTAATTCAGATATCTAAACCAGTATCCAATTTTTGATTAATTCCTGACAATTTA
>JAOVVA010000004.1:13486154-13503274 GCA_028565275.1 Leiocassis micropogon | reverse complement strand
GAGGGTAAAGATCCATTTTTTCTCTCCCTCTCTGTATCAGCCTGTCGTGTTTCACTTTACCTTAGAAAAGAATCGCGACAGAGCAGAGTTTATGTGTAAGGCAGAGAGTGTGCGTCTGTATGTGTGTGGGAAGCCGAGAGGAGGAGGGGGTGAGAGGGGGGCTGTAAAGGTGAGAGTGTGTGTGTGTGTGTGTGTGTGTGTGTGTGTGCACGCACGTAATTTGACACCGTGCTCCTTCACTCACACAAACACACACACACACACACACACACACACATATTTTATGTATTTATTTTTTTGGGCTGTAGAACGAATAATGTGAGTTTCCATTATTTCTTATGGGAAAATTAAATTTGATTTACGAGTGTTTTGGGATATGAGCCCACTTCCGGAACAAATTATGCTCGTAATCCGAGGTTCCACTGTAACTATATACATATAAATAGTCATGTGTAAAATTCTCCCTTATAATTTAAATAGTAGGTTTTAGTATTAGGCAAATACACCCATAAACGAACAATAACATATAACTTTGTCATGTCATTATTTATTTAACAAAAATTAAGGCAAAAGGGAAAAAAAACTTCCTACTTTAAGAATTTAAGAGGAAGTTACCAGGTGCTGCTAATCATCGGTCCTTAAGTAATTGATCATCAGCACTTGTGCAGACATCTATAAAAGCAGACTTTTGGCAGTTTGCTGGTCTGGAGCATTTACCCACAATCCCGCAGTGAGAGAGAGAGTGAGAGAGAGAGAGAGAGAACGAACACCATTAACTCAGTTGTGATCACATAATGCTTGGCAGACAACATGTATATGTACTGCTCATAGTGCAAAACCTCACTTGTTCATCAAGTAAAAAATTTATTTTAAAAATGTACTCGTTTTGCAAAACACTCGCAGACCAAGTTACTGGCAATCCAAGGTTTTACTGTATATATACAGGTAAATCTCTATAAATTAGAATATCACTGAAATGTTGATTTATTTCAGTAATTTAATTTAAAAAGTGAAACTCATACTGTATATGATATAGATTGCTTATACCCCTATCTCACCTGCGCGGTGGCCGTAAGTACGGTTCATCATGATTCACCACGAGTTTTGGCGCTACGAGTACGTTTCCATCTTTACGCGCGAAAAATTAAACATTTTTTGGGCAGTCCTCGCGGAAGCTTGCAGAACTTCGCGGAACCTTAGCGGAACGTCGGCAGGCAATCGCGGCAGCTCACAGTGCCTAACACCGCATCTCACCCTGAGTCAAACCGCATAGGTGAGATAGGGGTGATATATTTCAAGTGCGTATTTCTTTTAATTTTAATAATAATGGCTTACAGCTGATCAAAACCCAAAATTCAGACCGAGGCCTAATGTGAAGAGGGCTGTCCTTCTGTCAATCAAGCCACAAATTGTGTCCTCCCTTCCTTCTCAGGATATACTGTATATACTGCATATCATACAAACTGCACTGATTTATATCAAATAAGGTTAGAATTTAGGTTACAGTACATGCTTTCCTATTTATGTCTTGTATGTTGTCAAATGTTGTTGTTGTTGTTCTTTGTTTGTTTTTTTTTATTTATACTCTATATTCTTTAAAAATGACCTGTATGGGCTGTAGTTAAGAACCCATTGACATGTCCAAGACAAGGACTAGCCAAGGAAGAGTCAGGACCAAATCATAGGTTGGTCAAGACTTAATCAAGATTGAGTCCGAACCAAATCAAGACCAAATCAAGACTAAGAATGACGAATGACATTATCTCTCGTACTTGCTGACATTCATACTTATTCATCCATAAAGAAGAGACATAATAAAAAAAAGGCTGAATTGCTGCTTCTTTTTTCAGTGACTGGAGTCAGCACAAATGGACAATACCAGGTTTCCTTTTCCAGAAAGTGGCCCCTCCTAGGCCATCTATAAATCAGTGTATAGTTCAAGAGAAGTTACCTTTTGTCCCCCATGACCCCGTATATCATAATCAGAGGATGTTGCTCTAAAACCAGTTCTACCCATAGGGATTGGTTTTATCCTGCAAAAGCTAGAATGGAGACTCTATTTCAGGCACAAATTATTTCTGCAGCCTCAGGCCATTGTGAGGGCATGACATTTATTCTCACATTTGCCCTGAGGGTAGAAACAAGCAACATATATTTGGTTTTGGGGAGGTTGGACAAAATTAGAACGGCAGCAGTGGCTTAGTAGTTACAGTTGCGTGCTAGAAGGTAATGAGTTCAAATCTCAGGTTGGGTTGGATGTCAGAGAACTACATTACAACTCTCAAACAAGAACCTTGGTCTGGGGCTATATGCCAGAATTTGGTTCTTTCACATACACTGAAAAAAAGCATGTGTTGATACAGTACAAGAGAGGTTACATTGATGAAAGAGAATTAAAATGTATTAAACCTTTTAGTATAATTTTTAACAATAACATTTTAATTAGGTAATATTTCATGTTTTATAAATGTTAACTTTTTCTAAATATAACTTAAAAATGACATGTCCATGTTTGTTAATGCTATGCATCATAGATATTGTGCTGTTTCTACTCTCCTGTCATCAATACATCAATACAAGTTTTAAAAATGTCCAAATTGAAAATTGAAAATTTATGGCCATAAAATATACAGCTTAGCTAAATAAATAAATTGCATACTTTTACAAAGGCTTTAGCTTTTATTATGTCAATTACTTGACTTGGCATTGTTTTGACAACCTTGCCCAATATTACAGTACAGTGACGAGTAACGCGGTAGGCAGGGCTCGATTTAACTGCTGCATTAAAAAAAATGACAAAAACCATCCCCTCTGTAAAACCAGCATGCCCCTTTTCACCCCTTTTAGATTAATAATGCTCTGTATTATGTAATATTTGTCATGAAAATGAACTAAAAATCATGGTCATCTCCGAACTATAAATAACGGCGATTAGTTAATCAGAATTCAATATTTCAACACGCTGCTCACAAGCTCACGCACGGTTGTGTCAGGGATAACCCCTAGAGGGCGCTGTGCGCCCGAAGACTTCTCGGTTATGTTTTGTGTTTTTCTTTGTTTTTGAACTACGTTTCCCAGAATGCACCTCGGTCAGGTGATGGGAGCGCTTACCTGAACCGAGGTAGCTCATTTAGTTTCATTATAAATAGTCCTGTGTTTTAGTTGATGGTTGTCGTGCATCTGTTTAGTTAAGTTATTGTGAATGTTCTTTGTTTTCGGTGTCATGCCACTTCCCTTCGCTCCTGGTCTGTTCCACTCTTGATCTGTTTGGATAAGTTGTGGTGATTTTTCTATGTCTCTGCGTCATGCTAATCTCTTTGTTCCCGATTATTATCTGTTTTGTTATGCTGCTGTTCAGTTTAGTCCTAGCCTGTGTAACTCCTAGCCTGTGTAACTTCTAGCCTGTATAGCTCTGGTTTAGCTTAGATCTGGTTTAGCTTAGCTCTTGTTTATATTCGCTCATGTTTAGCTTAGCTCCTGTTTTGTTAGCTCCAGTTGGATGATGTTTCTGTTGTGTTTTCCTTATTAAAAGACGTTATGAGTATTTCACCTCTGCGTATATGCCTCACCTCAAGCCCACACACAGCAACCCGTGACACAATGCACGACCTTAAAAGTGGCATAGCGGAGGGCCTCCCCTCCTCCGCTGAGGAGCGAGTGGAGCGATTGCCTGCGGAGCGCTTCGGAGAGAGACTGGAAAGGGTCGCGGCTGGCTCTGTGCGACGGCCCCACAGTGCGGGGATAGTGGTCACAGGAATGACGCAGGCTTCACATCAAATATTTGGAGCTGTTGGCGGTGTTTTCAGCCCTGAGACATTTTCGTCTGAGTCTGACAGGCCATACATTATGTGTTGTACCGAGTGAATCGACTGAAAGGGAACGAATGGTTATGACTATAACCTCTGTTCCATGAGGGAGAGGAACGAGGTACAACACAGTGCTGCCCTGCCTCACAGCTTAGCTCAGTGAAGAGCAGCTGTCGAATTGAGAGTCAACCATGGTGACGATGGCTTATAGGAATAGGCGGGGCTACACCTACGTCACCACAGGTTTGACTGCCTTTATGGTGTGAATATAGGTGGCTTCAGCCAGGACACAAGAGGGCAGGATATTCCATACGTTATGTGTTGTACCTCGTTCCTCTCCCTCATAATCCTCCCCAGATGAAAGCCATGGAAAAGGTTTATTTAGTTTATATAACTGTTTTTTTTTCAAGTTTATTTAACTGAGCTTGCATTTTTTAAATAAAACTGTTCTTTAAAATTTGACATTTTTCGCAATCATTTTGTATTGTTAGTTGGGACTACAGATGGGTCGTTCATGAATGATTTTTGTGAACGAGTCTTTAATGTGACTCAGAAGAACGAGTAGTATCAGAGAGTGGTTTGTTCATTTTCTACTGTGTGCGCATGCACAAAGCATCGCAAAACCTCCGTAGGTTATGTACAGGAATAGCTGCATTGTAATATTTTAATTACTGGAACTATGGCCAAAATTTGTGTATGTGCTTATCTCATGTACAGGGTCGCAGGGCCTATCCCAGGAAATTTACAGTAGGGCATGAGGCGAGGTACATCCTGGACGGGGTGCCAATCCATCGTACACACCCACACCCACTATGAGCAATTTGGAAATGCTGATCAGTCTTTGGATTCTGGGAGAAAACTGGAGTACCCAAAGGAAACCCACCAAGCACAGGAAGAACATGCAAACTTACACGAGGAAGAATCGAATCCTCAACCTTACTACTTTTGTTCTACTACCTTTGCTTTATTATTATTTTCTTCATGGCACTATTTTAGTAAACATAGCTACAATGTCTACTGTCATTTTTTTTAACGATTTAGTTTTACTAAATACTAAATGCTTAAGTAATCACAATCTGATCACAGTTATTCATAATGTTTTTATGACTACATTTTTTCAAGTTGACAGTTCAGCATCTTTTCAGGTTTAACTCTAACCGAATTTTAGTAATTTAGGCAATCTACTTTGCTGATTACTTTGCTTGAGACAGGCAAATAATCAGACCTTTCTGAAACACAGTAACATATTTTTCACAACCACATGTTGTTTAAGAAATATGAAGCTACTCATAATATCAGTTAGTGTTAAAAGAACTGCTTAAAACATGTTAATCACTTCAGTAATTATTCAAGTCAACATTCATAATTTTGGGTTTATTTAAACCCAAATAGCCAAGTTTTAAAATGTATTTATTTATTTTTGGCAAGGCATACTGCTCAATATCAGTAGTAATATATTATTTGATAATGCTACCAGATTGAAGAGGATACTGAAAATCTTTAAAGTGTGAAGAAATAAGTTTAAGTTAATTCAAAAATTAAACTATATAAAGTTACTTAACAAAAATAGAATATCAAACACTTAACTAAAGGTGTGTTAATTGAATCACAACATCACAACTCCTGCATTTATTATCATTAACAACCTACCTTAAAAGCCGCCAATAATGTCTCAGCAGCACTCTGAATAAATTTTTTTGGAACAGCTAACATGGAAATAAAAATCAGATTATGTAACATTCGTTAAACAATATTAATAAAACCAGGCCCATGCCCCTCCCAGGCTAACTAACAGGTTGGCTAATCGGCATTGATGGTAGTGATAAGGCAGGCCCAGTTCTTCAACAAAAAAATGTCTGCAATTCTTGGGAGCAGATGCACTGGTACAGTGCTGGTTGGTGTTGTGCCAAAAAGTGTCAAGTCTGCAGGATTTCATATTGACTACAGAGTCCCATCATTTAATGCCTATAGTGCTGTGAATCCCTGTGTGACCGTGCATAAACATAACACAAAGCACCGTTTTTATACTGGCAGGTTTGACTTTTCATTTTACTCTGACAAGTTGATGTTCTTTATTGATTCATTGATCGTTATGGTTTTTTGACACCACATGTAGATGGTGTTTAATTTCCCAGGGCATCTATTTCTTTGTCCCCCTCTGTGGTTAGATTCCCCCTAGATGGTATGAGTTCCTTTCAAGTTCTTCCTCATTTTTATACGGCAAAACTTCCTATAGCCTGGGTCTGGACAGACAGTCATGCAACTTTCTCTCTCTTTGTTCTCCCCCGAACCTTTTTGTTTCCCTGGAACTTAACCCAGAACAGGTTAATGACTTTTTGTTCAGTAACAGATGTACATGACGCAAGGCGTTTGGTTGAAAAGTTGAATGCACTATGTTGTAATAAACTAGAGAACTTTCAGAAATTCCTTGTGTGTGCATGATGGCGTCTCTTTCAATGTTGGCAAGCATATTGAAGCACAGCTGACAGACCACCTGGCAAACTCTTTATCTTTATTGTAAACCTAACAAACTCTTTGCTTGCTCTGGTCTTTTCGGTGAGGACAGCCACTACCATTCACATGCAGCTATAAATATCAGCAAAGAAAAGAACATTCTGAAAGACCAATGAAACACAGTGTGGATTTGTAAGGTCCTGAAATAATGTATAAATACTACTGTTTTTGTTTTCATTCCTGAACATGAATATTTAAGATTATCTTTGACTATAACGCTTGCCCTCTGGCAACAGGCTACAAGACACAACTTAACTAGTGCATGCATCATAGGTGCACTCTATTACAGAATATCTTAATCCTCGCTTCATCACTTCATGAAGCCAAATCACTATAATATAATTGACATTATGTTATTTGTTTTATCAACAATTTCCCCAGTTTAAAAAAAAAAAAAATTTCCCCAGTTTAAAACTTTTGTCACCTGTACTTCAACCAATGCTTTGCTGTAGAAAATGGACATGTACTGTACTTTGACATGCAAGCCAAAAACTGATGTGATAGGCTGTTAGATCTTTCCATATCGCATAAAAAAATGTTCAAAGCATATTAACGTTGTCCACATAGATTTTCTCGCAATGCTGAAAGATTGTTTTATTCCCCAACCCTACCAGGCAGCGTACAGTAGTATCTATTTTTGTTCTTTTTTTATTCATTAAAACTTGTTAAAATGTAAACTTTGTCACGATAATTGAAAACGGATTATGTGGCATTGAGTATTAAAGAGGTGCGGATTTTTGTTTTTTCCTTTTTTCAGTATTTTGTGTGTATCATAATAATTTATCATTTGACAATGATTATTTCTGACAGCTTAATGTAAATGGAGTGATGGAAAGGTAGCTCATTAGAACTTTTCTAAAGTCTTACACATTTGATTAGTTGTAATAATGTAAAAATATGTAATACTTGTGATAATATGTGAAATACATATTATATACTGTACTGTATATGTACTGTACTGTACTAGGGTTTGATTCCCTTGGTAGGTTTCCTCCAGGTACCCTGGTTTCCTTCCACAGTCCAAAGACATGCAGATTAGGCTAATTGATTTATCACAATTTTACTTAGATTTACTTGTATTATACATGTGCAATATTGGAATAAATTAATGTTTGAAAAACTGGTTAGAGAAAACAGATTATGCTGTTTTATAATATTTTACATATTAAACATTAACATTTAATAAATGTCAAATTAAAATCTCCTGAATGGTACTGGCACTGCATGCAGTAGCTGGTTAGTATGGGTGTGGCAACCCACCAAAGGATGCGCTGAAAATCGACAAAGTAAAGCCTTAGCTGCCTTAGCCACCACTTCCACCTCTTACAGTACATTTAATGTATTCTTGTGAATATAGTTTCCCTTGAAAGTAGCTAAATCACACAACTTTACTTTTATCCAAACTTCCATCTAGAAGCATTTTATAATAAAACTTGCCATTCAGCACACCTGGTGATTCCTTAGTCATCCTATTATCTGGTTTAAACGTGCCATAAGCACACACAGCTGGATAATGCTGTCTGATTATGGAAAGCCATTAGGATCAAACTTAGTCATGTAATTAATTTGTGTTATAAAATAGTTAATTTAAATAATAAATCACATGCGTTAATGTGTTAATATTGACAGCCCTAATGAACTGTATATATCCACATTCCATGAAGCTGAAGACATTGAAAAATGTGCAATATTCTTCTTTGAACAGGTGATATTGAGATATAAGATACTAGTGGGGATACTTCTGGGGGATAATAAGGAACAAATCACTTGGGTGCATGCTGTTATAGGAAAAAGAGCAAAAGGATGTAGTGTTGAATTTATTAAAGCCAACAATAATCAGAATGATCAGTTCATTGCCTTCTTCATTCAGAAGAAATGAATGATGTTTTTAAGCAAACAGCATGAGTGAGCTCATAATATTTCACTTGTTTTTATGTTGTTGGTGGTTAGAAAAGTCTAGTGTGTTTGTTCTTCCCTTTGGTTCTATAAGATTCATTTTTAAATTTTGATGGTTTAGTAGGTCATGTTTTAAGTGTCTGTTAAACACATGATATTTGTCCCTTTTTTTTTTTGCACATTCTTTTAACTATAATCAGAGTTGTAATGCTACATGTTTAAGTACCTTAGGACACCTACGTGTAGATGGCTATTACAGGACTGAACCAACAGATCATTCATTTTAGTGATGATTAAATTATTAAGTGTTTATTAAAAAATAATAAATTTAACAAGAGTATGTGCTTTTTCTTCCCTCTCACTTGGAGAAAGTAAGAGACAGAGGGACGTTCTAGTGCAATACATCATTAATAGCTCTACACCGCAGAATATAGCGCTTAATTGTTAATAATATGTATTTTACAACCTACATACAGTATGTCACAAAGCCTTTTATAATGGCCAGACATATTAGGATAATACAGATTCTTGCATGTTTTTTGTTTTTTTGGAGAAATTGCACAGTTTCCGAGCTATTTGGATCATTTAAGGCACAAGTCTGAAAGGCAAAGTTCAATACTGGTGTGTATACAGGGTAAGACAGAACATGTACATGTTAATCAAGGTACAGACAATGAGGTTAATCACAATGGACATATGCTAACACTAATCAAGAAGCAGCACTGAGGTAAGAATTGAAAGAGGAAGTATGATGTATTACAGTGCAGTAAATCAGAAAAGACACGTTGCTGTCACAGGCAACCGGAGATGGATCAGAAGACTAGCAGTTAGCCCTTGTAGCGTGGATGGTAAACCCAAACGCGGAAGTAATGCGAATCGGCAGGATAACCACGCGAGTTATTATTAGAACTCTCTCACGTAGAGAGCAAGTGTTTAAATTACACAATTAAACCTGCGTTCTAGCGACACACACTCGATCAGAAAGAAAACTCAAAGTGGTCAGTACTCACGAAAATCCCGGCGAAGCGTCAGAAACGGCATGGGCAGACTCAATGACTGAGCGATGTGAAGCGCCATCTTGTCTCCTTTTATGCTTCCTGGGTCGCGACCGTACTACTTCCAGGTCCTAGTGGCGGTCGCGGAGTGAATGTGCATGACAGTACCCAGTCCACGACTACGGTCCTGGCGTGGAGGATACCCGACGACAGTAGTCCCGGATGAGCTCGGGGTCGAGGATGAACCGGGCCAAAATCCAAGACCGCTACTCGGGCCCGTAGCCTTCCTAGCCTCTGCCTCGAGGGAATCGAGTTGAAATACCGGGTGGATCCGGAGCGCCGCAGGCAGCTGGAGCCGGTAGGTGACAGGATTGATCCGGAAGGTGATGCGATAAGGAACGATGTACCTGGGTGAGAGCTTCTGTGATTCCATGTGAAGATGTAGATTTTTTTGTCGACAGCCATACTTTGTCACCTACATTGTACAATCGTCCCGGAGGGTGTCGACGGCGATGTTGGGTGACGTAACAGGTGTTGGCGTGCTGGATGGCAGCGTTTGCTTGGTTCCACAGCCGCCAACACCTATGGACCAACTGTTGGGTTTGATGGTACATCAACCTCTGGTTCTTGGTGGTCGCACATCGAAGGTTGGAAACCATGGCATACTTCAAATGGGCTCAAGTTGGTGGCGGATGAGATGTGGAGATTGTGAGATAGTTCTACCCAGATGAGGTAGCGGGCCCAGGAGCGCTGGCGATTGGCGACGAAACATCTTAGGTATCGCTCCAGTTGTTTGTTGGTCCGTTCCGTCTGACCGTTCCGTTAGTCAGGGGGTGGTACCCAGATGATAGACTACAGATGGAATTGTTCAGACGGCAGAAGGCCTTCCAGAACCGGGCGGTGAACTGGGGCCCCCTGTCCGAGACGATGTCTTTTGGGAACCCATGCAAGCGGACTACGTCTTCTTAGTTGGCGGGAGTCTGGCGAGAGCCACCAGGTGCATGGCCTTGGAGAACCGATCAATGATGGTGAGGATGGTGTTCTTACCTTCAGAGATCGGCAGGTCCATGATGATGTCTATGGCAATGTGCGTCCAGGGCCGGCGGGGAGGTAGGAAGTGGTTGAAGGTCCCCCGGCGTCGGCTGGTTGGTATCCTTGGCCCTGGCGCACACTGAGTCCGCCCGGGGGACGTCTTCTTCGTGCTGTCTGGAGAGGGCGTCTGCCTTGGTGTTCTTGGACCCCGGACGGTAAGATAAATGTAAATTATAATGTTCGAAAAATAGAGCCCACCGCGGCTGTCTGGGGTTTAGCTGTTTCAAATTGCGGATGGTGATCAGGTTCTGGTGGTCGGTCCAGACGATGAATGGCTCCCTGGCGCCCTGGAGCCAGTGATGCCATTCCTCCACGGCCCACTTTATGGCCAGCAGTTCCCCTACTCCGTATCGCTGCTGAGTGGGGTCAAATTTCTTGAAGAAGAAACTACATGGGTGTAGTTTCTGGTCTGGACCTCGCTGGGAGAGAACAGCCCCGGCGCCCACATCCGAAGCGTCCACCTCCACAACAAAAGGTTTGCTTGCGTCGGGGTGAAGGAGAATTGGAGCAGTGTTGAAATGATGACACAATTCCGGGGAAAGTGGAGACGGCGGCGGGGTTGAGCTTGAAGGGGTGAGAAGATGGCCATGTCAGGGCGGTTAAAGTTCACAAACCCAAGAAATTGTTGAAGCTGCTTGAGTGTTTTGAGTAGGGGCCAATGACGCACAACTTCATGGCCACACCCTGGGACGAGATGACAAAACCCAGAAATGTGGTGGAGCGCTCATGAAAAGAGCATTTCTCCAACTTAAAATACAGCTGGTGGGTGAGCAATCGCTTTAGGACCGCCCTGACGTGTTGGATGTGTTCTTCGACTGTACAGGAGTAGATGAGTATGTCGTCGAGGTAGGCAAATGCCCACCGGCCTAACATGTTTTTAAGGATGTCATTGATGAATTGTTGGAAAGCTGCGGGGGCATTGCAGAGTCCAAAAGAAATAACCAAGCTTTCATAATGTCCAGTGGGGGTGATGAAGGCCATCTTCCACTCATCGCCCTCCCTGATACGCACCAAGTTGGCACTCCAGAGGTCCAACTTTGTGAAAATGTTGGCACCAGAGAGGACGTCCAGGGCTGAGTTGGTAAGAGGCAGCGGGTGTCGATTTTTAATGGTGATATTGTTGAGCCCCCGATAGTCGACACATGGGCGAAGGTCGCTGCCTTTTTTCTTCACAAAGAAGAACCCCGTGACCACAGGTGAGGAGGAGGGCCAGATGGTGGCTTGGCGGAGAGCGCTGGATACGTGCTCCTCCATCGCCTGCGTCTCGGTAGCAGATAGAGAGTAGAGATGGCCGCGGAGGGGGAACAGAACAGATTTTGGGACCAGGAGATGAGAGGATCATGCGGAAGAAGCCAGGGGTGTCCGAGGATGATGGGTGGAGATGATATGGAGGTGTGATGAAATCGGATTTGCTCTTGGTGTTGGTCGATGCGGAGGGTGACGAGTTGAGTCTGACTGGTGATGGGGCTGGAGGAAAGGGGCTGACCGTCGATGGAGGTGATCCGAACTGGCTGGGATAACGCCTCGATTTCCACTCCCAAGTTCTTTGGCATAAGAAGAGTCAATGAAGTTACCTGCAGCACCGGAATCGATGAACGCAGTACTTCAGAGCCGTTTCTGGCCGTTACAGGTCCGATGACTGTGGTGGTGAAGAAGGATCGAGCTTCAGGAACCGGGGTGTGGGAGAAGAAAGTTGAGGATCGAGGCGTGGTGTGGGATAATGATGGCGTGGCTGGCGGCAGGGTTCGTAGGGCTGGCCGCGGACGAGAGAGCAGGCGTTGATCAATTCGGAGGGCGAGCTGGATCAAACCCTCCAGCGTAGCGGGAAGCTCATGTCCAGTGAGCTTCGGGAGGCCAGTCCCTCGTAGTAGGTCATCCGGACGGCAGAGTCTCCTCAGGTGGTCTGAACAGTGAGGGTCCAGAAGTCGGCTGTATAGCCCCTCCCTGTCGCAGGTGGTACAGTTTGGTGTCGGTCTCCACCTCACCAGTAGGATGTTCGAAGGTGAGTTGTAGTTGACAGGTGAATTCATTATAGGAGTGGGCTGTGTCTGAAACCCGAACGGAGAACCGCCGTGGCCCACTCTGCTGCCTGCCCGGACAACAACGAGACAAGAAGGGCAATGCGCAACCGATCTGTGGAGTATTTGGTGGAATTAAACTCAAACATGAGCAGCGCAAGGCTGCGACGTCTTGGACGCTACTGCCAGCGACTTCACCGTTTAGCTGCTCAATCAACTCGGCATGCCGGTTTACCACATCACAGAGATGAGTGTAATCCACTGGGTTTACTGCTGATGGCTCAGTCATTCTGTCACGGGCAACCGGAGACGGACCAGAAGATTTGCAGTTAGCCCGTGTAGCGTGGATGGTAAACCCAAACGCGGAAGTAGTGCAAATTAAGTTATTATTAGAACTCTCTCGTGTAGAGAGCAAGGGTTAACACAATTAAACCCGCGTTCTAGCGACACACTCAAAAGAAAACTCAAAGTGGTGAGTACTCACGAAAATGACTCAATGACTGAGCGATCTTGTCTCCTTTTATGCTTCCTGAGTCGTGACCGTACTACTTCTGGGTCCTAGTGCCGGTCGCGGAGTGAGTGTGCATGACAGTTGCTGTATTTCTGTGGGTTTTTTTTTTTTATCTATACAGTATGAAAATATCTTTTAATCAATGTTGGGAAGCTATAAGACACAGGTACAGTTATACTCGAACTGAAAGTATGTGTGCATACATTTGTGTGTATGTGTGTGGTTACATACTCTCTGGTGGGCTGAAGGATACATATTGCCAGTGGGCTTGGCAAACATCATGCTATCAGGTCATATTACCTTTACACAATCACTAAGGGCACCGTACGCCAGGAACACCACACTGCATTATTACCCAGACATATTCTCATATATTTCCCTCTAAGTCACTTTTTTTTCAAAAAAGCTTTGTTTTAGAGAAAAAGTGAAGTAAGTTACTCACATTATAGAAAGTACTGGAAGTAGTTGAAAGTGCACTATAAGCTACAAAGTAAAATTAACCAAACTGAAGCTTCACAGCAGTCAACTAACATTCAACATTTCTGGCTGTCAACTAACAGGCAAGTTCACTGCAAAGGTTTAACATTAATAATGCATTTCAGAATACTGTATCTAACAGTTCCTAGCCATAGAGCAAAACACGAGCCCACATATACAGTATGATTTAATATGCCTAAATGTTATTTTTGTTTTCCTGCCATCTAATTGAATGATGATGAATTAAAGATGAAAAAAAAAAAAATTAGATTTTAGTGTATTGTTAGTGGGAGTACTCTTTAATGAGAATGGCATTTAAAAAAGTTTATTTAGCACCTTGGCTGAGTTATCACGATATTATATTATACACTTAACGATTCTGCTCTTGCAAGAACAGCTGAATTTTGTGTCTTTAAATAATAACTGACTGTTGTGGTTGTTGTTAATTAATTACCTAATTCCATATGTTCTTTTATAGTTTAGTTTTGTAAGGTGAATTTTAAATTGTTTGTTGGTTTAGTAATTCATATTGGGCATTGTCTTGTTTTTGTTCTTTTTTTTCCATTTTGTAATCTTCAGTGATTTGGCATATTTTTCAGAATCGTGATTGAGCACAGGAGGAATGGTGTTTGAGAAGCTTATCATGCCCAGTGAGATGGACAGCGACGGCGCAATACAGCCAAATGTGTTTCTGATACTCCTGTAATGGACGATAAACACAACAGTAACATTAATATACTCCTGACAGTGACAATTTGCTGTCAGAGCTGAGCATTCCTGGAAGAGTGGTGCTCCCTGAACTATAGGCACTGATGGATATGTGAACAGGCAGCTTCATCACTAACACCTCATACTCCCTTAATCCTCCTGTCTGGTTCACTGCAGAGCCGTACACTATACTGCTCACGGGTGCTGTTTCTTTTACCATTGTGATTAAAAATAAAGCCACAGGTTTAGATACACGCACTAGTGGGTGCTCATGAGTGCGTAAATGATTAACATTAAGAATGTGCGACAGATATTCTGTTAAAGAAGCGCTTTTGCACTTCTAAATTAAGAAGATAAAAGCGTTCAAGCACTTCTTTAACTGAATATCTGCTTCACATTCTTTATTTTAACCACATACTCAACCATGAGCACCCAGTTATGTACTACGCTGTATATAGTAAATGTGTACACATGACCAATGCTCAAAATGAACCAAATATAATTAAAGACTGTATTCTTTAATGTGAACTCTTCTGTAAGAGTTTCCAGTGTCTGCAGACCCGTCCAAAGTTAAATTATTGCTGTAATTTTTCCAACATGGGAAAGTCAAGAAAGAGAAAACCGAGAAGGTCATGAGGGAACTGTTAACAGATATTGCAATGTAAGTGAGAACTAAGCTGTTAAACTAAAATGTTTTGCTGACTTCCCACACTTTTAACAATGACTATAAACAGACATCTTTAAACTATCATGTGGTATTATTCATTAAAGAATAGTCGTATCATATCACATCATATTTCATATTATAAATACATATTTAACACCACATATTCACGTTATGTGATTTTAACATAGTTGTTCTCATACATAAGCTATTCATGCATTTGTATATTGAGAAAAGCAAATGTATGATATTGTTTTAGACATAGTGAAAGATAAAACCTTTGTGGAAAGCCAACTCTGAATTCACCAGAACAACAGCCCAAGCTATGAATAATGCTAATATCGCCCAGGGCCTCTTTCACACTACACTGCTTCCACTGCGACTGTCGGTATGTGAGTCTGATGAGATATCAGTGGCTGATAGCCTGAAAACACAACACTTAAGGAACTAAATAAATGTATTAATTCCCTAAATTACTTGCCAATTTTGTTACTGGATTAGTCTAAATTGAAAACTTCAGTAGTTTTTTTCTATGCTTTATTGAATTTACTAACGCCTTGATAATAAGCTGATGAGTTCAATGAGTTTATACTAGATCAAAAGAAGTTATGCTAGATCAGCGAAAACCTTAACCTGTGTACTGGGTAATGGTGGACAAACAAGTCTGTAGATTAATTAAGCAATTAAAAAAAGCACATGGAACTTCACAGTATCAGTTCAAGCAGAAGCAATCCCCAAATGCACCCAAATAAAAAATAAGTGCAAGTATGTTGTAAACAAACATGTAGGGCTGTTTAATCAATTTTAAATTACTATTTTGGCTTTCAATGATTATGTAAACAAGATAATCAAGAGTAAACAATCATTGTGCTTTGTTACATTTTGCTCTTGATGTTCTTTTTTTGCTATAAATCCAACAGATACATTTGTTTCACAGTAGTGTGCTTTTACCTTTCCCTCTAAAACGCTCTTTTTTTGTTTTTGATTTTCAGTTAAATTATATAAAAATGTCAAGAAAATTCACTGTTAAAAAACAATAGTTAATAATAAATGTACTGTATAATGATTCCATAGTCATTGAATAATCATGTTCTATGATTATTCTAATAATCACAAAATTAATCATAATTATAATTCTTGCCATATTTGAGCAGCCCTACAGCCCTGGGGAAATGTACATATTTAATAAAAATTTGGTAACCATATACTGTAACAATCTCAAATGAAAACAGTTATACGAGGGGATATTAAAAAGTTTCGAGATTTGGGCAAATCTGATATGAGACATTTTTACATGATTTGGAAAGCTTACAGTGGTGCAATTGCTCACCACTGTAAGCTTTCCAAATCATGTAAAAATGTCTCTGTGGTAGATTTGCCCAGTTTCACACAGAAGTTACCATCTTTCTTTGTTCTAACCTGCATAATGAAATAGTGGTAACAGACCACTGGTAATGGATGTGGTAAGACGTGGTCAGTATAGCACCAGTTGCACAGCTCCCGATGTACCCAAGATCTTTTGGCACACTGACTTATGAAGTTCAGTGCTCCCTGTAACTGTCTCTATGTCTTAATAGCATTAAGTATTCACCCCTGTTGCTGTTCTGGGCATGATTATTAAAACAAATTGTGCTTAGAAATTCTGATCCAGTCATCTGTGCATCAGAGTTCCTTTTTTTTTTTTTTGTAATTTTGACTTTTACTTTTGTGAAGGCATTGAAATTGGCACATGAGTATCTCATACCTCTTACAGAAAAGGCTAGCTAGTATTGAAGTTGGACTTCTGGTCCCCAGACATTTCCTGCTGTTTCTAAAACTGTTCAGTTTCTGGCACCAGGAGAAACTCATGGCTGCCTGATAAACATAGCTTAAATGTGCTTTTGTGTGAGGAATACTGGCTCATGGTGGATTATCTGGGTGAAATATTTACTTTTTCTATGTTTTTCTTTGTTTGTTCTTATTGTAGAGCAGCATAACAGCATAGCAGGGGAGAAACATAACACTCCATATTGGCCAGCCCCTGAACACAAACCATGCTGGGACTGCATTTAAACCCACAAGGAACGATTTCAGAACGCAAAAAGTTTTTTATAGAGGTAAAGGAAATGGATGAAATAAGACTACCTGCTTAAAATTAAAAGGGCAAAT
Source organism: Leiocassis micropogon (assembly GCA_028565275.1). Taxonomy (NCBI): domain Eukaryota; kingdom Metazoa; phylum Chordata; class Actinopteri; order Siluriformes; family Bagridae; genus Leiocassis; species Leiocassis micropogon. The sequence continues at coordinate 13,486,445 of JAOVVA010000004.1, read as the reverse complement.
GAAAGAGTTCACTTTAAACACAAGAAGAAGCATTAAGAATGAGTAGGGTTTTTTACCCTGTGGGTAATGGAGTAAAGTGAATATGTTTTTGGAATATGCATGTAGAGAGAGGGGGTTTTGTTTTTTTATTTATTTTTTATTTTTTTGTATTTTAACCCTTTATTACGGTGGCCCTGAAGTGCAAAACAAATTAACAAAACTGAAAACAAAATACCAAAACCCAAAACAAAATAACAAATTCAAAACCAAATTAACAAAACGGAAAACAAAATAACTAATATCTGACTGGCC
>JAOVVA010000004.1:13448200-13472954 GCA_028565275.1 Leiocassis micropogon | reverse complement strand
TCATTGTAGAGTGGTTGTGTACACACTCTCCTAACACACATTTCAGTCCAAACAGCTTGAAAAAGTGCATGTAGGACCGTATGACCCCTTGAGAAGTGGTTCACCTCTGCCCCTATCCTCACCATCCCAGACCCGTCACGTCAGTTCATCGTGGAGGTCGACGCCTCCAGCACTGGAGTAGGAGGCGTTCTCTCACAAAGGTCCAACCTGGATAATAAACTGCACCCCTGCTCCTTATTTTCCCACCGCTTAACTCCCGCTGAAAGTAATTATGGCATCGGGGACCGTGAACTCTTAGCCATCAAGTTAGCCCTGGAGGAATGAAGACACTGGCTAAAGGGAACGGAGGTCCCATTCCTAGTGTGGACCGACCACAAGAACCTCGAGTATCTACGGAGCGCCAAGAGGCTCGACTCTCGCCAGGCCCGGTGGTCCCTCTTCTTCACGAGGTTCAATTTTATCCTCTCCTACTGACTAGTGTCAAAAAACACCAAGCCGGACGCTCTTTCGAGACAATTTATGACCACACAAGACCCTGCCGCATGCAAAACTATCTTGCCGCCCCATGCTTGCTCGCCATGGCCGAGCTCGACATCGAAACTAGAGTCAAGCAAGCTCTTTCTCATAAGCCAAGTCCAAGCAACGTGCCTCCTTACCGCCTCTTCGTTCCCTTCGCTCTGCGTTCTCAGGTGGGCCCACAGCTCGAATCTCTCGTGCCACCCTGGCTCCACCAGAACCCTGGCGCTAGCCCAGCAGCGGTTTTGGTGGTCCACCCTCAAGGAGGACATCTCTAGCTTTGTTTCGGCATGCGACGTCTGCATAAGGTCCAAACATGTCAACACGGCCCCAGCTGGCCTTCTTAGACCTCTGCCCATCCCTCACCGCCCCTGGTCCAACATTGCCCTGGACTTCATCACTGGGCTACCCCCCTCCGCCGGCTACACCTGCATCATGACTGTGGTGGACCAGTTCTTTAAAGCTGCACACTTTATTCCCCTACCAAGACTCCCGTCCGCCAAGGAAACTGACAAACTCATGATTACCCACGTTTTCAAGCTCCACGGCCTGCCTATGGACATTGTCTCAGACCCGGGCCCCCAGTTAACCTCTCAGTTTTGGAAGGCATTCTGTAAGCTGAATGGGGCCACTCCCAGCCTGTCCTCTGGTTTCCACCCTCAATCAAACGGCCAGACTGAGAGGAAGAATCAGTCCCTTGAAATTGCCCTGAGGTGTATGGCCGCTCGGGATGTTACCTCTTGGAGCAAGTTCCTACCTTGGGTTGAGTACGCCCACAACTCCCAGATTTCATCATCTACCGGTCTGTCCCCCTTCCAGTGCTGCATGGGATACCAACCACCCTTGTGCCCATCTCAGGAGCAGTAGGTTAGCATCCCGTCCGCCCAAGCTTTTGTCTGCCGTTGAAGAAGGACCTGGGCCCAAGCCAGGAAGACCCTGCTATGACACAGCAGGTCCTACAAAGAACAAGCGGACCGTAGACACTCCCAGGTCCCTAAATATAGAATAGGACAAAGGGTTATGCTCTCCACCAGGGATCTTCCTCTCAAAACTATCTGCCATAAACTTTCCCCCCGCTATGTAGGCCATTTCACGATTACCAAGATTATCAACCCTTGCACTGTCAAGCTCTTGCTCCCGTCTACCATGCGGCGAATCAACCCAACCTTCCACATGTCCCAACTACGCCGTCAGTCCATTAAGCATGCACCCTTTCCCACGCCCTCGTTTCCGCCCCATCTACGCACCTGTTTCCTCGATTCTCTCGCGTTTTCTTTCATTGTCTTCACGTTTAAGACCTCGCTTTGTTTTTTTTCATTTCCTGATTTTAGCCTTTCAATTTGGTTTGTTTGCCTCGCTCTCTGATCTCCCGGTTTTGATCTCGCGCTTCCCCTTTGACTACGGCTCTCGCTTTGCGTTTTGGTTTTGACATTTCACAGCCTTCGACCCTCGCCTACGCTTCCTGACGCCCCCGCATCACATTACAGTCATTATCCGCGCTTGGATTCACCACATTCTGCCTCGCGCCCTTGACAACTTTTGAATATTTGGAAGCGGATCAAACATATCAATACATAATTATGACTTAAAGATTTGGCACTTCAGAGACCAGCATAGATAAAGAGAGGGGAAAAAAAGTGATTTACAATAGTCAGTCAAAGGGAATGCATGACCTTTAATGTGTTTTTGTTGTTGTTGAAAGTAGGAGAGAACATACTCTGACAACTGTGTGAAGATTTGAAAAATGAGCATGCTGATGTGTATGTTTGTGCAGCTTTGTAATTAAGTTAGGCTCAGCTAATAGAGAGTTTATTCCCTTATCTATCCTACATCTGAGTGATGATTTTATTGGTGCTGCACTCACACTTCTGCTGAGATTTCTTGCACTCTCGCTCACATCTTATTAGTGTCAAATGTGTCACATTTACGCATGGATTTCTTCATCATAGAAAATTAATTTACAATTTCATCATTTTTTTAACAATGACTAAAGACAATACCCCAAACAAGCACTGAATAAATGTCATGTGGCTTCATGAATCTGAATAAAGTAATAAAAACTTAATTTGTTTGTTAATTAGTGCATTAAAAATGTTGATATTTTAAAATGCTTTCTTTCTTGATATTGTGAAATTTTAAACTCACATGCCAGTTTTTAATTCTGCATTCGTTACCAGTACTCACATATCCATACCTGTATGTGCATTCTTAATTAACCCAGAATAGGTGTGGCATAAGCTGGAAACAGTTTATTTATTTGTTTATTTGTTTCCTTGCTCGCTTGTTTGTTTACCTATACCCGAAGCAGGAGTTCCGGCAGGATGTATTTCATAGTATGCACAAGAATTGCCTGTGAGCTTGTATGCTACCTGTAATATGAATATGGTGCAATGAACTCAGAGGGAGGGGGGATGAGGGGGGGGATTTGTTACCAATACAACACCACAATAAAATTCAGAATCTTTGCTGTGTACAACAGGTCACATTCTATTTTCAAAACTTAAAAAATGTTCAGTTGTTTTCTTTTGTTTTAGTCCACTTATTTGCTGGCTAAAACACAAGATAAGCTAAATGCTTTGCAAAGTACACACAATTAAGTATCAGAAATATGCATTGACCACCAGACACACACACACAGCAGTGTGAACAGGATTACAGCCGCCTGCATTCTAACTACAAGCACATTTCTACAACCCGAATTACAGAAAAGTTGGGACATTTTTTAAATGTGAATAAAATGTAAACTAAAAGACTTTGAGCCACAATAGAAGAACATAGGAGATGTTTAAACTGAGAAAGTTTTACACTTTTATCTACTTAATGAGCTCATTTCACATTCAATGCCTGCTACAGGTCTCAAAAAGTTTGGGACGGGGGAAATAAAGGGCTGAAAAATGCAAGAAAATCTTAAAACGATTCAGCTAGGAGACCGTCTAGCATCAGGTCTGTAACATGATTAGCTACTGTATAAAAAGGATGTCTTAGAGATGCAGAGTCTCTTCAATCTGTGAAAGAGTGTGTTAAAAGATTGTGGAATACTTTAAAAACAACGTTCCTCAATGTCAAATTGTAAAGGCTTTGCAAATCTCATCATCTACAGTGCATAAGATCATCAAAAGATTCAGAGAAACTGGAGAAATCTCTGTGCGTAAGGGACAAAGCCGGAGACCTTTGTTGGATACCCGTGATATCCGGGCCCTCAGACGACACTGCATCACTCATCAGCATGATTGTGCCATTGACATACTAAATGGGCCCAGGAATACTTCCAGAAACCGCTGTCGGTAAACACAATCAGTCGTGCCTCCTCTATCCTCTATTGCAACCTCTATCATGCAAAAAGGAGGCCATATGTGAACATGGCTTAGAAGGGGCCTCGTGTCCTGTGGGTCAAGGCCCATTTAAAATGGCCTGTTTTAAAGTGGAAAAGTGTTTTATTGTCAGACGAGACCAAATTGGACATTCTTGTTGGAAATAATGGACGCAGTGTCCTCCAGGCTAAAGAGGAGGGAGACTTTCCAGCGTGTTATCAGCATTCACTTCAAAACCCAGCACCTCTGATGGTATGGGGGTACATAAGTGCATACGGTATGGGCAACTTGCATGTTTTGGAAGGCACTATGAATGCTGAAAAGTAAATAAAGGTTTTAGATGACGTCTATTTCAGGAAAGGCCTTGTGTATTTCAGCAGGACAATGCAAAACTAAGTTCAGTGCCGAGACATCTTCAAACTGTGTGGAAAAGAAGAGGAGATGCTACAGCCTGGTAAACATGCCCCGTCCCAACTTTTTTGAGGCATGAAATGTGAAAGGAGCTCATTTTGTGAATAAAATTGTAAAATTTCTCAGTTTAAACATTTGTTACGTTCTCTATGTTCTATTGTAAATAAAATATTGCCTCATGTGATTTGAAAGTCTTCTAGTGTTCATTATACATACAGATAGAAATGATAACTAGTTTAGTCCACACCCATTACATGTAGAAATCAGGTACCACTAATGCCACGTTTTTGAGCTACACAGATGGTAGCTTTTACTTAAAGTAAGAAAGAAAGAAAGAAATTCTAAACATTAAATTTTTTTTTAAATAATTTTTTATATTTTTGCTTTTATTTTTTTAAAACTGGGGTACAGTTGGGGTTAGATTAATGTGTAGCATAGCATTAATTAGTTTAATTAGTAGTTAGATTAGTAATTATGTCAACGGATGCCCTCAAAGGGATAATAAGACAGATGGTTGTGTGTAGTACTTTTTTTTTATTTTTTATGAAAGCATCTTCTGACAGCTCTGTTTCTTCAAGTACAACATTTAAAATTTATTTATTTATTTATTTATAAATTCTTTGCAAATTCTCAAAGGCGCATCCTAACGAGACATTTTATTTACACATCCATGAACAATTCATCATCCACAGCCATGCAAAACAAGTTTGTGTTGCAAGATTGAATTGTAAGACATTATCATTTCCCTGCACCAATTCTTGGAGTAAATGGTGCCCCTGAGACATGGTCTTATAAGTTGTGGCTTCTTAATGAAAGACATTATGGGTCTATTTACATTTTTTATAATAACATCAGTTGTCAAGGTTTCTTCCATTAAATTATTTAAAAAAAAAAAACCTCAACAGATTTTTCAAGGAAAGAAATCCAGTGAAACATGAGGCGTAGACAAACAGTCAGAACAGATATCAAATTGAGTATATACTGCAAATTTAGAAACGCTGGGAAAGACAACAACAAAAATAGCTCCAGCAGAGACTGAGGTGTTGAGAGAGTGCGGATTTAGTATAAGAATTGCCTCTTGGTATGTAAAACATCACAGCAACACCTTGATTTAGTTATGCAATCTCTAGAATGGAGAAGTCAACAATAACCTTCCCCAACAAGAGAAGAAACATACTGGTTAATACACTTATTTGCCAGGATAAACTCATTATTAATCTTGTTAATCAGTAAAAGGCTCTAATTTTTGGCGGGTTTTTAGGTTTAGTTTTGTTTTCACTACCTGACCAGATTCAGAGGAATGTCTTCATTTGTTAAGCCTCACGGTGATCTCGTACCGTCTGAATCTTTCAAGTATAATGTTAGTATACTGTAAATATCTAACTTAAGGCATTGAACCAGTGAGTGATCAGATGATCAGGCTTGTGATTAGTATACTGGTGAGTGGTTGGAACATATGAGAGGGGAAATGAGGTTGCTGCTAAGGTTGTTACATAAACCACCAATTTTTAAATTGTATCTCCAGGCACTTTGCAGCCATTGCAGTCAAACATTTGTTGGCATTTCCTTAATTTAATCTACATAATTTAAATTAATATAAAGAAATTAAGGGAGCTGAAGACTTTTGCATAGTACCGTATGTAAAACTATTGTAGCCGCAGTTCCTGCAAATTTACTGCATTGATTTGATATTTATTATAGCTGTACTGCAAATCATAAGGTATTTATTTATTTGTGTTTTAATTTAGAATTGCATATTATAAAATTTTTATTTTTATTTGTTGGGTGTGTTGTTTATGTTAATAGGGACTAATCAGTTACCTGCCCTGGTTTTCCTAGGGACAGGAGAGAGAGTGACACGATATGAGAGAAGCATATGGAAGAAGTTTATATACTGTCTTGCCATTTTGGCTCTATAACATAAGTTGTTGCAAACTCGTTTCTTGTAGCCCGCTTATTACCCACAACCAAACAGACTGGAGAATATTAAAACAAGTCAAGAAATTTGGTTTAAACTATTATTGCAAAATTCATTTAACATTTAACAACTTTTTACCTGGTCAGTTTCAAGTAGAGACAAACTGACCAGGTAAAGATTAGAAAAATAAAATAAAATTTTATCTCCATCTATCCAGTTTCTATAAGGCTGTGCGCACTCAACCTCATGTGGCCTTTTGCTGTTGTTGTCCATCTGACACACAGTCCTGCATACAGTAAGTTCTGAGATTGTAAAGAGTGATTATGACTTCTCTCATCAACCAGGTATGTAAGCTGTATATACAGTAACTCCTGCTTGCTTGCTTGAAGTTTTTTTTTTACTATTCTGTTTAGAGGCTGTATAGTTCATTAAAATTACATGGATTTTATTACTTTTATGATTTTGCTTAAGGTAGCTTCCCACAAATGTCAAGTAAAAACAGTAAGTCTGCCTAAAAGACTGTTCACCTGAAATGGTGAACTCCATACTTTAATCAAGTTGTTATATAGTAAATGTAAAGTCAGCCTAATCAGTTTAAATTTAGCAGTTATTTATTGGCTTTCAAAATACTTATATTACAAAATATTCCATAATATTTCACTTTAGAAAGGTATCAGGTATCAACATCTCTGTAGCTCTATACATTACTGTGTAAATGCATTACGGTGCAGTTTGATTTGCACTTTTTATGTACATTCCTTATTTATGTCAGTGACTTTAATTATATGAAACATGACCCTTCACCATATGACTATGGTGAAAGAACTTTTTACCGAAACTGTGTGACCCTTACACGCTATATTTTTCAGTAATAGTAAAAAATATTGGGCACCAATCGTGATATATAAGGTTTTCGATTTTGCACTTTGGGGCCTGTTCTATTATCCATTAACACATTAATTAACCATCATTATCCATCATTTTTTAACTTCCTTGTTCTTTGTATAGACCAGGTTAGCCTAATTAGGCCCCTTTATATCTATTATTAACTGCATTTTCTGTAAGCTTCTTGTTCTAACACACCATTAACCACCGCATTTGATGATAGTGATCCCTAGTGTGGCTCATTTCCACATCAGGACTCCATATCAGCATTCCATAATGATGCTAACAATGAAGCTGTCATTTACCCATTTGCTTTGCCTAGGATTGCTCCCTCGTTTCTTGTTCAGGTCCTTCCTTCCCCTCAGCACCTCATGTCTGTGGTGTATTCTCTCCCCACACACAAAAAGACAGATCATTCTGACCTGCGGTTCATGCTTCAGAGCCCTTTATTTCTCATTTATGACTCACATGCACCTGAAGCACTGTAAAAATAATGCTCCGCTCGCTGCAAACACACACGCCGCCACAGCATTTTAATAACAGCTAATGCTCTTTCATCCATTTTTCATGTCGCACCTATTCGGCCCGCACCGAGTGCACACGCCAGGGCCCGAGCAACCCGAGGCAAGGTGCAATATAAGCACGGCATGAGTAATGAAATAATGACCAAAATATGAAACAGGCACCGGCTCTTGTGCTCCGGCTGTCTGACAGGTGTTTGTGGAAGGTGCAGCTCGTATGCCATAAAAGCTCAGCTGGAGACTTTTGCAGTGCTGACAGAGGTGTCATAATTGCTTAAAACCCAAAGGTGAGCTGCATTTTCACCCAACACACCAGCCATAATACTACTGCTATATACACACTACAACGGATATAAAATAAACCAATGAAAATTGGGTTAAAATGTTTTGATGGAAAGGTATTACTTTGTATTACTTCATGACAAATTAAAGAGTTTAAAGGTATGGAAGTAGTTACAAGTGTTTTGAATTTCCATTTGATAGCTGTTCGTGGGAACTCCATATATGCCATCCAAAGAGGTATCATTGCACATGAAGGAGTCAATCGATGGGCCGGAAAACAAAACAGACCTATCAAACAGACAGTAAAAACTGGAATTAGGATTGGCCATAATACCAGAACACTAAGTCCACGACATCACACCGCACACAGAGTCCAGTAGACAGAGATGCCAAGGCCCAAATTGCTGAAAAAGTCAAGGTATCAGAACAGCCAGTGCATCACAGCCTGCTGTGTATGGGGCTTAGCATGCAAAGAGTTCAAGGTTGTTGATCTGACCTCCAAATTCCTCAGATCTCTATCTGACTGAGCATCCCATGGGTGCTTGATCAGATTGGGATTCAGGAAGGTATTGTTACTTTCAAAGAAACAAAAAAGAAAACCATTTAAAAGCAACCACCTACAGCAAGTGAGAAACACTTAGCTATACAAAGAACCCTTAAGGAATCACATTTAACAAGGGAAAAAACTTAAAGCAATGTTTTAATTTCCTCTTCTTTTGCATTGCACATGGCTTCTGACACTGATATGGAGCTAGAAAGAAGTAAAGACAGATAAAGTTCACCTTGTGTAAACACACAGAAAGCTTTTCAAAACTCTCAATCGATCCCTTCTCATTTCCTTTATTCCATGTACTTCAGCCTATAACTAGAAATTCAATAAAAGGCCTTTGGATGTGCTGACAGGATTCTAGGAACCAGGTGATCGGAGGCTTGTAAATTATTCCTACACAGAACTCTGCTTTACTGTAGTGCAAGATGTAAGGCCAGGGTATAAAATAATAATAATAATAATAATAATAATAATAATAATAATAATAATAATAATAATAAAACTTCCAGTAAAGAATAAGAATAAGAACCAGAGTAGGCAAAGATGTCTCAGTTAGTAAAAATGTTGACTACTATTTTTTTCTATTCTTACTTCCTTTCCTTTCAATTAGTTATCTCATGGAGCTAACGTGAGGGGTGCGTAGGTAAGAGTAAGTAATAGAAATGGCTCTAAGGTAATGAGCAACAACAAATCCTCCTTGCAAAGCTGCAAAGAGTCTGGAACACGAAAAATCAGTACATCTGGCACAATGTTCTAAATTTTCAGGCAACCTGTTTGACAAAAAAGAGGAGATGTTTATGGTCCACATCCATATTAGTGACAGTTTTCCAATTTACAAATAAATAAATAAATAATAGTCATTCACACACTACAGGCAATTTGGGAACACCAATTAGCCTAATCTGCAGGTCTTTGGACTGTGGGAGGAAAACCAGAGTACTCATGGGAAACCTAAAATAATAATAACAATAATTATTATTATCATTATTATCACTATTGTTGTTGTTGATATTATTTTTTTTATTGTCATACAAATCAAGATTTCCTGCAGTTTCTGGTTTCTGCACATTAATAATATTTGCTGAGTTGGTTTATAAGCGATATATGGTATATAATAATGAATAAATTAACCAACAAGTAATTTGTTTAATTTCATAGCTGACTGCCTGGCCCACCTGCATGTGCACCTTTTTATTCTTTTTCTTTTTTCAGTTTTTTTGCTGGGTCCTATGAGATCTCTGTATTTACACACACCTCTACTTGTTTAGACCCAAGTTCTTCTAAAGAAGTTATTGGATTCTGTATGAACCAAATATGTCATTTAAACCAGAGTAACCAGTATAAAGCAGTTACCGTTGAATAATGCAGGAATGAATAATCAGCAAGCATGCTAGATTCCCAGGCACAACTTGGCCTTGCACACCACAGATTTTTCTTCTTTTTTTTTTATGGCAGAGAACTTTGCCAAATAATACAAAAAGCTTTCTGTCATACGGCAGACTCCACTCTTACCTTTTGTAAACAATATTGAGCTTTATACTGCATCTGCATTTGACAGTCTGAATTATACTTCATGCCATCACTCACTTCAAATCCAATGAAAATGTGTAGCAAATTTGGGAATGTTTCAACTGTGTGTGTGGGTGTGTGTGTTTCAGTAAATGAAGGATTGCAGGCTTGCTCACTTTGTCGACTTTGTCATTTTAACATCTACACCCGAGGACATATACAGTAGTATGAAGGACTGAACAGACATGGCAATTAGCTTTTGACATATTGAGATTGTCTCTTTTGAAGTGCTGAATTTGCTGAAAGACATCAAATCCTACTCTTGAGTCGATTCATAACTGTCTGCACTCATGACCAGGTTAAAAGAGCTGTCAAGAATCTGCAAAGCTTAATTAATATTCTGTATTAGCCAAAGCAGAGCGGTGTTCAGGGTGAATTTATTTTCATTTACGTTTTTTAAGAAGGAAAAGTTAGTGTAAAGGAGCTGCCTCCTCTCCTCCCTCACCACCTTGCTGACATGCCATCATTATACAAAAGATAGAGAGAAGAAAGCCTCATGAATTTATATAACGTTCTGCTGAGAATCCAAAGGAGTAATACTGAGCTCTGCACAGTGAAGGCCTCGCTGCCAAAGCTTTATAAGTTCATCCAATACTAGTGAGGTGTAAAATGGGCTCTTGCGATTTTGCCTGAACGCTCTTATGTCTCAAGCTAAGCCTGTAAAGCTGCTGTGTAATTACTGAGAGCCGTATGCACTGAGGGAGGCTTCTTTTCCCTCCAAACATTTGTGCCATGCATATTAATTTATTATCAATAGCCGAGACTCTGTATTGACACTAAATCTAGTTTAAGCTGTCTAAAAAGAATAGGTTATATCCTGCAATCACACAAGCAACCAACAGGTCATTTGTACTGTGTCTCTTGTGAGCATGGGTCAACTATTACTGTGGTTTAATTTTTTGGTTAGTAATTGAATGTACAGTGTTTTAAGGCTAGTTAGATTCACAAATCAGTTTGAACATTGGTAGTTCCTAGGGCAAATTAGCAAAGCAAAATGTAAGCTACATTCTGTCACCTGAGGCAACTGTGACCTTTTTCTTTTTCTTTTTGCTTGAAGCATACCCTGCCTAGCTAAAAAAAAAAAAGTCTGCATTTTAACAGGGTCCCAAAATGATTGTGCTGCATCAAGTCAAGGAAAGGAATAAGGAGATTTTAAATTACTGGAACTGGGTTATCACAATCTGCATCAATATTGCTGAACCGTCAACTTTGTGGTTGTTAAAAAAAAAATCATGAATGGAGATCACTTAAACACTTGATGAACAGTTAAAACCATAGCTCTGTGACCATAAGGAAACCACTTGATAGTGAGGCTAATCAGAAAAAGAAAAAACGTTGAATTTGCTAGGGAGCATAAAGAACGAATTTTGAAGCAATGGAAAAGAAGTCATGTCGTCTTAAGAATTTAGATTGAGCCACAGCTATGAATCACACACAGTGAACCACAAGATTCTATTATCTAGTCTTACAAGTCTTGGAATCTGTGGAACGGCATGGCAATTATTTGCTTCTCACCTAGAAGATGTATGAGGTGATTGGGACTAAACAGCTATGTGGCCATCAGAAAACTACTTATTAGTAAAGCTCATTGGAAATTTGCTATTGTGTATAAAGATTGGACTTTGGAGCAATAGATAAAGGTCATGTGGTCTGATGAGTTCAGATTGATCCTATTGCAGAGCGATGGGGACATCAGGGTAAGAAAGGAAGCACATCATGCGTAGTGCCCACTGTACAAGCCTTTGGAGGCAGTGTTATGATCTGGGGTTGCTTCAGTTGGTTAGGTCCAAGCAATGTTACGTGGCAATAAAATGAAGTCAGCTGATGACCTGAATGTACTTTATGACCAGGGTATCACAATAAATTTTTTTCTTCCCTAATGGCATAGGCATATTCCAGAACTTAAATTGTGAAAAAGTTCTTCTGTAAGCATGAGAAATCATTTTCACACTTAAACTAGCAAACAAATTCTGTGCTGTAATCAAAGATAACGGTGATTGAATGAAATCTTCTGAATGTGTGATTTTTTGGGGGCCAGGCAGTGTATTATAAACAAGAATTTGATTGGACGAGTGGTATTCCATAAGCTACGGTAACATCACTGGGACATTTAACAATATCTATCACTCCACGTCACAAATCTTCTAACACTCGGGACGCGCCTCGTGTCTATACCCATCTCACAGTTGTGCTGATATTTAAGCCCATAAGCACTCCCTCTCCTATTTGTGGAATTTATCTGTATGTTTTTTTTATGTAATGAAGAGTAAACAGGAACTAATTGTAGGAACCAAAGTTGTAAGTGAAGAAATGTGTGCCTTATGATTGGTCCTTGGAATAACTGGTTCATTATATTAACTTGTAGCTTTTTTGCATCAAACTTAATTTGGGTAATATTGACAAACTGTAACTCACACACTAATATTCCTGGTCACACATTTATACAAAATCTTTATTGTTTTGTTATATAGTAATTAAGTTGAAAGTCATCGAGCCCAAACGCAACATGAGGACAATGTTGTAACATTCGAAATATTTCCTATAAATGTCATGATTATCACTAAGGATGCTTGGACTTTCTTAAAGAATAAGTTTCAACAACACAAAGGTGGAAAATCAGTGAATGATATTGCTCATGATTTAGATGTGTCACACTCATATGCCACAATGCCATATCCCATACAGCTTTGCTAAAAATCTACACTAGTCTTCTATAATATGAAGTATGCAAAATGCATAACATCCTGGCTCAACAAAATATTTTTGACTTGGAAGAGTTATTTTTTGGCACTTGTTGTTTGGCAAAGCAATATATGTGCATTTACTAGCCTCAGCAGAGGGGTTCGAGTCTCACACAGGCCATCTGCTTAGTTACCAAAAGAAATGTAAAAAAAATAAAAATAAATCAGTATGATGAGCATTCCATGGAAGTATTTCAGTTGGAAGATAAAAATAAATGCTATAAATAAATGTTGATTTTAAAGTGGTATTTGCAACATTCTGTTAAGGTCATTTGTTCAACCTTATCACCAATGTTATGTATTCAATGTTTGCGCCTCAACAAAAATAGGACATTTGAACACCGTTCAGTTTGGCACAACATCTGTTAGATACAGTAGATGTAGCATTTGTTGTTGCCAAAAATAGAATGATTATTTTCTCATTTTTTTGACTACACATTCTATAGTACAATCATATATATTTTTGTTGTTGTTTTTCAAATATATTTTTCCTGCCATGAAATTATTTTTCCCTCTCAAATTATGGTTTGATTTGTTAATTTTATATGACACATTAGTATTTATTTTCTCCTTTATGTACATTATTTTCTTTGGGAATCCCAAATGTTTCACCTTTTATTTATTTATTTATTTTTATTCCTGAGATATTATTATTATTATTATTATTATTATTATTATTATTATTATTTACAGTTCTGATTTTGTTAAGTCTTACACCTAGTGAATAAAAACCAAAAACATAAATGAATTATATATGCCAAGACAAAAAGAATATTTTATAAAATGTGACAAATGCACCATGTAGTACTCCCTTACATGGCTTCTCAGCAACTTTATTTTGTTACTTTATATGTCTATGAAAACCGAACATATATATAACATCCACAGGGTGAAATCAACACATCTTCATACAGTTTTCTTTTGCTCGGTGTGGGAAACAATCCCATCTTGATTCTGCTGGATAAGAATGTCCAAGCATCCTTAGTGATAATCATGACATTTGTAGAAAAGATTTAGAAAATACATATCTCCTCTGACAGTACTATTGAAATCAGTATTCCCAAGAATTGTGTGTACTGTAATTACCATAGATGGTGATAATGGTACTAGTAGCGGTGCATTTATGTAGCTAAAGGAGTCATATTGGTCAACGCTGTTTTCCATTATGGGTCTCTGCATGTAATAATGTCTGAAAAAAATGTCACATTATACATTTTTGCCCTTTACATGCTCTTCGACCACTGTGCAAATTCATTTAACCTGACCAAAGGGAGGTTTTGTTCATACCTGTAGCAGTCTTGATCCTGGCCTGCAGTCTCATCCCTCCTGACTATTTTAACTCTGCAAAGTGGAGATCATTTTTCCTGAAAATGCCCCGACCTAACACAAGAAGCGTGATGGGTATGCATCTCTGCCCTGAATCAAAATGTGGCATGATTTTCATTTATCACTATTTTTCATATGTTTCAGCACATGAAATAATATATTAATTTATTTACTTGTGCAGTTATCTAATCCCAGTCATGTGACAGCAGCACAATGTAAAAGAAAATCATGCAGACACACGTGAGCTTCATGTTCTAATCGAACATCAGAATGAAACAGAATTAATGTTTGAGACATTTACTCTGACGTAGTTGTTGATACCAGATGGGTTAGTTTGAGTATTTCAGAAACTGGATTTTTGAGGGGATTTTTACAAATTCTCTTAAGTGTGCACAGAAGAACATCCTGTAAGTGGACACCTACAGGCAGAAACATCTTGCTGATAAAAGACTTCGAAGAAGAATGGCCAGCCTAGTCTGAGCTGACAGGAAGTCTTAGGTAACACAAATTAAGCACTCTTTACAGTCGTAATGAGCAGAAAAGCATCCCAGAGCACACAACACATCAAACCATCTTCTACAGAGGGACTATCGAGAGCATCCTGAGCAGCTGTATCACTGTCTGGTTTGGGAATTGTACCATCCCAGACCGCAAGACCCTACAGCGGATAGTGAGGACAGCCGAGAAGATCATCAGGGTCTCTCTAACCTCTATCACAGACATCTACACCACAAGCTGCATCCGCAAAAGCCAGCAGCATTGTGGCTAATCGGACACACCCCTCTCACTCACTCTTCATCTTCCTGCCATCTGGAAAAAGGTACCACCATTTCATTTTATCTATCATGCCATTAACTTGCACTACCTCAACCCACTATCCCCATATATCACCGTTTATTGCATTGTGTCATGTTGTCATGTTGCTG
The DNA here is from genome assembly GCA_028565275.1 of Leiocassis micropogon. Classification (NCBI taxonomy): domain Eukaryota; kingdom Metazoa; phylum Chordata; class Actinopteri; order Siluriformes; family Bagridae; genus Leiocassis; species Leiocassis micropogon. Next base: position 13,457,998 of record JAOVVA010000004.1, on the reverse strand, counting down.
CTCCTGTTTGCAAATTTGCACATGCACTTTATGTTTTCTTGTGTTTATCTTTTGTATAGTGATGTCTTTTGTATAGTACTTTAGAATAGTTTTAGGTGTAAATTTGGTTCATCATAGACAGTCAGCTAATTAGATGTCCTAGCTAATTAGAGAGAATGTTTCGATACATATACCCCTTTCTTGCAGCTAATGTACAGTATGATTTCCTGCTGCAGTTATCAAAGGTTCGACTGGTTGAGTGTTGTTTGTTGTTGTCTTTGTCATCTCTGTGCATTTTTTCTAGCCATCATAAATGGCAGGCATGACGTTGAGAGCGTATTGAGAGTGAGGGGATCGGCGTGTGAGGAGTGAGTCATGTAAAGAGCTCCCATAATTAAGATTCAGCAGCAGGCTCTTCTGCCACTTTCAATTGGCACCAACATGGCAGCCGTGCAATAAATCAGCTGTGCTAAGTTGAGCCCAGAGACAGACGGATAGCAGGGAACATTGTGTCTCGGGTGTTCTTTACGCGTAGTTGTGAGCAGCTGTAATCAAATTCTGAGAAGAAAAAGGGAGGGAGTAGAGTGGGTTGGAGGGCAAGGCCAAGATACAGCATGGTATGGTACGGAACGGCACTGCACAGCACCAGAAAACAGAAGACGTGGAGGGAAAGTGCATTTGTATGCACACCGATAACCAAAGGCTTTTCTGCATGCTGTCAGTTGTTTGACTCTCTTTTTCTCTCTTAACTGAACGTCTCCAAAAGAAAAAAAGAGTCGCTTTTTACTTTACCATTATACCCCAATCCCTCTGGGGAGGAAAGACGGTACAAAGAACATAAACGAGGGATCTCAGGTAGCACTTGCTAGATGCACATACACATCACACTAAATCTCCCAAGACCATTGACGCTTAATAGGTTTCTCAGGCACTTCCACTCCCTCTGCTAGAAACAGCGCGCATCCTGGAGGGAGCTGTACGGCCGAGCTCCTGCCCTGTTTGTTTCAACACACAGAAAGAGGATTCGCTCAGCTGCACAGGAGAGTAAAGAGTTGAAAGGCTTAGACATATGAATATGTAACAGATGGTGTGCCTCTCTTGAAATGAGGAAGAACATTACAGTCAGTGCCTGTGGTCCTTGAATGAATCCTATTGGAACATCCTATACATACTAACTACGTCCCAACTCAAGGTCATTACTATTACACGGTTGTCCCTCTGTAATAGCTGTTTCAGGATTTCTTTTATCATCAGAAAATATAGATTCTTTCATCTAGTCCCTTCAGATCTAACAGTATTTTGTAACATTTAAGGACTTGCTCCTTGTCCCTCCTTCTCTAATCAGATTTAATTAAAAAAATTAAGTAAGCTATTTTGTATAAGGTCTTTATAAAAAGTACAAATAAAGGCAGCATTGGCCATGTGTTTTCTTATGCATTCATTCATATAATTGATAAAGCCTGGATTATTCCATTAACTTACAACTCAATACTGACCTGTATGATTATTGAGTACAGTTCTACTCAATAATCCATTGTAGCAATGCAAAAGCATTTTTTTTCCACCACTGAGGATTTACATTGCCACATTTACAGTACTTCCTGCAGGTAAAAGGCAGATTGGATGCTTTGCTAACACATTAGTAAATTATTATCAGTTTCAAAGTTTCAAAGGTTTATTCATCTACTTATTAACTAATTTAGTTTTTAAAAAGAATAGGTATCTCAGTAAGAATTTGGTTTTTTTTGTTTGTTTTTTTCTTCCTCATAAAATATTGCAAAAAAGGGTATGGAAGCTCTGGATGAGAGTTTGAATAGTATGAGGGATAGAAGTGGCATGGCTTTAGGGAGTCTATAGGGTGTAGGGGTGTGATGGGTCTGTGTAAGGGGGTATGGGGGTATTAGTTCTATGGGTTGGAGGTATGAGGGTAATTGGGGATATGGGTGGGAGAAAGGGGCTTAATAGTTAGGCGTATTAGGGCTGTGGGTGAAAGTATAGGGGTTATGAGCGATGTTCAGGATATGGGTGGGCAGTATAAGGGTATAAAGGGTATTAGGGCTATGTGTGGAAGGTTTGGGTGTATGAGCGTTATTGGGGTTATGGGTTGACAGTTGGGGGTATGAGTGGTTTTACAAATTCTATAGTATGTGGATTTTGTTTTTCCAATCATGCATGAATAATACAATCAGAGATATTGCATCTCCACAATTTGTACCACTGTTCTGTCACGATGATGTCATACAATAGGTATATCATCGCAATAATATATCAAAAGCATAAATATTAAATATTTTATGCACACACTTCAAAAAAATCTAGAATACGATTAATAACCTTATATTAGTTTCAAAATGATCTAATGACAAATATTTGTTGAATTTGCCTATATTCAATATATTTAACTTATGCACTTTTACTTACTATTTTCCTGCTTCTATCCCCAAAATTGCAATTAAGAAAATAAAACTAGTTGAACTAAATACATATTGTCTAAATTCTAAAGTACAAAGTAAACAAAATTGTGGGTGTTTGTGTTTGTTTTTGTTTGTATGTTTGTTGTTTAATGGAACTTTTATGTTGCAGCTTTACTGTTTAACATGTTTCAAAGAAATCATGACATTAACCCAGTCAAGCATTATTGCCTTAAAACATTATATAGAACTCATAAATTTAGTTGCCTGTGTGTGTGTGTGTGTGTGTGTGTGTGTGTGTGTGTGTGTGTGTGTGTTACAGTAATTTGCCATGAATAATTCTTAATATGCCACTAAAAAGGACCTTGTGATATAATGCATTGCTCAGTTTTACGGATATTATATTTTAGCTTTTAATATCATGACTAGCCACACATTTCAGTCTGTTTCAGACACCGTGTCGCATGTAGCATGTTGTAGGACATCTGCAGCCACACGTCTGTCTTTACATGGACTGATAACAAGTCCCTGGGTTTAGTTTTCACAGTTTTGATGTCGTGTGATAAGTCCTCCAGCTACAGTTACACTTGGAGAGAGGGGCATGCTGTGGCATCACAGGGACAAAACACACGTGTTGACAAGATCACTTCTTTATCGTGGGGGAGGCGTTGTGTTTTAGCACCGGGCATGAATGGACAATTAACCAACTGTTTCTATGGATTGTTTCATAGCAACGAGCACTCATTAAGGCTTTTGTCGTTGGGTGCTATATTGAGCACTGCCTTTGGGGAGGGCAGACAGTGAAAGGAGATGTCTAAGGCTGATAGAAGAAGACAATGAGGAGAACGCAGAAAGGACACAAGGGAAAAGTTATTACTGGCATTAAATGCTAAACACATGTGCACTAATAGAGCTACAGTGAAACCTCGGATTGCGAGTAACGCGGTTTGTGAGTGTTCCGCAAGACGAGCAAAGATTTTGAATAAATTTTGACTTGAAATTAGCAATACCACATATGGCAAAGGTAAAAAGTGTCTCGCTGTCCAGCTGTCCCCAAAGGACATGGCACTGCACAGAGCTTGTTGGCAGCTTGCTGTCATTGCTGAAGCTACTACCATGGATAAATGCAATTAGATAAGACTGGGTATGAAAACAGCGCACTGCAAGGTTGGGAGCGAGTTGGGAGAGAATGTTGTGCTAAAGCGTGAGATCCCTGATGCCAATCGATGTGTTGCCTTTATTAATATGCCATGTATATACTGTCACAAAATCTTTGGGGTATGCTTTTATAGAAATATAATTAAGTACAGAGTGGTGTAATAAAGTGCACATAATGTTTGCAAAAAAAAAAATTTTTTTCCAATAAACAGCTTGTATAACTCTTATACCACAACAATTTGCAAATACTGTAGCTTTTTTCATTAAATACAGAAATATTTAAATTTTATTATACTTATATACAGAATTATTGAATCTTGATAAATTACTACAAAACATATTCCTGTCATCATTTATATTAACATTTACATATGTGAATGAGTCCTTCTCTCACCAGCCTCCAGTCTTCTCTCTTATGAAGTTAAAATCTTACTCCATTCCTCCAGATTTCCTTGCACCTCGAGCAGCTTTATATCTGACTTTCACAAAGCACTTAACACTAGATTTTTTAACCTCTCCATAAATTCTATAACAGCTAAACAAATGCCCTATCACCAAAAAAAACACCAGATTAACAGTCACTCACGTTTATAAAGATTACCCACCATACAATTCTCTGTCATTAAGTACATTTATATGGACCGTCATATTCCAAGAATAATTAGAATAATAGCCTAATTAGAATCAAATGTTTCATGTAAACACCTCAGTCAGAACGGTCTGACCCGATCTGGCCTGATAGGAATGAAGAATTTCTGTATATTTCCATGTGTTAAACTTCTTTAGAACAAACTCTTTCCCATCAGTCTTTACTTTCATTAACTAGGTCCAGAGGTAGTGAGTAACAAAGTACATCTGCTAACAATTCTTTCGGCTGCTCCTGTCGAGGGTCACCATAGCGGACCATCCATTCCGCACACTTGGAACAGGTTTTACGCTGGTTGCCCTTGCTGATGCAACCCTCCCATTTTATCCAGGCTTGGGACCGGCACTGCTTTCAGTGGCTGGGGCTTGGGCATTGAGTGGGAGTCGGACTTTGGCTTTCCAGATGGTAGGTGAGAAACGTACCACTGAGACACCAATGACCAAAGTTCAACTACTAACAAGGCTACCCAATGATAATTTATCATTTATCAGCATAATGTCAGATCTTGTATAAAATCTATACTATACCTGAACATTTATGTTATCAACAGTATCAATTTTAATTTTGTTTAAAGTACTTTATTGTTTATAAGTAACTTGGTCAGACAGATATACTCGTATAAGTATTTTTACTTTTGGACTTAAAGTTTAGAGCATGTACTTTCTACTTCATCTTGAGAAAAGAAAGATAGTAGTACATCTACTTGTAGTGGAGTATATTTTAAGGAATGCATTTGTACTTTTACTTAAGTATTATGTTTGTATACTTGTGTACTGCCACCTCCGACTATTACTGTATATGTAGTAAAGCATCTTACCAATCATACTGTAGATGAGACTGAATTCTTGTAACCAATCATAACATAGAAGGCAGGATTTATCAAAAAAGATAAATTTACATCTACATAAAAAACAACTTTTTCTTCTTCTACTTCTGTTATACTTCTGACAGGTTAAATGTCTTCAAGTGGACAGAATAATTTTGTGCATACTAAAAAAGTTATACGCTTGTAAAAGTACATCAGCGTCCATGTAAAAAATTAAGTCAAAATCTCTAATCTTATTATTTCAGTCAGATTGAAGAAATATTGCCCATGTAAACATAAATAACACAAAATCTCTATTGTATCATTGTAACAAGATTACTAAGGAAAACAATAAACCGTATATATACAATAACATTAGTATAAACCTGTGATTTGCACTAGGAACTAGGGTCAGAGCTCATATAAAAGAAAATGGATCACCTTTTGACGGGTGCTGTGGTATAATACTATTCAGTTAAGGGCTGGTTAAATCCAGTCCTGGAGGGCCAGTGTCCAGCACGGTTTGTAATTCACCATCATGTATATAGAAAAATCCTCAAACGGTGCTGGACACGATCCGAACAGCCCCAATTTAGATGATTATTCGTGGGTGGTTCTGGATATTATCCAAATATCATATGTACAAATCCAGCAACCAGTCTAAGATGTTCATTACTAATTATCTTGCTGAGTGTTCCAAGGCTTTTCTTTATAAATTGTTTGACCGTTAATTTCACCTCACTGACTTCCATTTACTTTTTCCAAACCTTAATCACTGATGTCCTAGTGCTAAGATTCATCCTTATAATTCTTGCTGCAAGATTACATCAGGATAAAAGCTATCATCAATCTATAGTGCCTGAAAACATCACTTAAACACTGTTCCTCATTATCTAATACTAATCCATCGACTCAGTATTTTCACTGGTGTGGCTGTTGTTGCTGTGTACACCCCTGGGAACACCGGATCAGTCAATTCTCCAACCCAGTGAAGAAAAACAGCTCCATTTCTCTGTCATAGCCTAGCGCTTTCGCCCACATGAATGATGTGTTAAACAGTTGCTATAGATATCTTACCGCAGAGTGTAGGCAATGCACAGAGTCTAAGGGAGTGTGAAAGTCATGCACTAGAGAACATTGGAAACGACTGAGGGCCGCTGAGAGAGTGATGGAAAGCTCTGTTCCTCTACAAGCCCACAAAACTGCTGTTGTTCCACTGAGCGCCTGTCGTATTCAACCCATAATCTAATGAGATGTTCCTGAATAGCTGGAGTATAGACTACAACACGGTGGTAGAGCTGAAAAGGCATATTTGATGGACTCTCCTCCACGCTACATTATCTCTGAATCTCTGACTTGCTTTTGTCTTTCGTCAAGCTTTTTTTATGCAACAGACAGACGCACCAGAGAACAGAAAGAAATAAAAGAAATGTGCCTCAACAAAGTGATAATGAGCATCAGATCATTGCCAATTGTAAAACATGTAGATTGGTGATTATTACAACTTGCTACATTTTCAAGGTGAATGGTGTATTATTCACAGATTAATCCTGTTTAAAATCAAAAGCCTGATGATGTCTCTATCTTTATATACTTTATTAAAAAAAAGGAGGTAGCAAAAACATTGTGCTTTTTTTTTTGAGCAGATGATCATCTTGCATTTAAATTAGTTCTCCAGCTCACATCACTGCTGCTAATTATACAAGCTGAAAGAATGCGCATGCCCAATTCGGCACAGTGTATAACCTTACTTTAGAGTTTGCACAAGTCAATGTTCCTAAAAATCAATCATTAAAAACAATTGTTTTTTTCATAAGCAGTCACTGATGACCCAACAACCAATTACTGAACATCAATGTTCTGCATTACAAATAACTGATCACCATTGGGCTTAGTGGTTAGCACCCTCGTCTCCCACGTCCAGGGTTGGGGCTTGAATCTCACCTCAGGTCCTGTGTGTGTGGAGTTTGCATGGTCTCCCTGAGCTTGGTGGGTTTCCCCAGGGTACTCCAGTTTACTTCCACAGTCCAAGACATGCAGTGTAGGCTGACTGGCATTTGTCCCTAGGGTATTCGGTGTGTGTGTGTGTGTGTGTGTGTGTCCTGTACACCATCTTGTGACCCTAAACAGGATAAGCGATGGATGGATCACCATTGTTCATGTTACAAAGACCCTGACATTTATAATATTTATTGACATTTATAATATTTATAACAAAAAAAGACCAAATAATAAATAATACATTTAATTTCACGGATTAGACTGTCTTGTGTTTAGAAAACTAATTTTAATATAAAGATTTACTGTAAATGTATAATACACGGCCAAAAAAAGACACACTCACACATTATAATATTACATTGCACTTTAGCTGGTGTGCAATTATGATGTGCATTCACCATGGCATTGTTTCAACAAACTTATTCTACATTGGAACATTTATTGCCAACCGGAGTTGCATTAATTTTTGGCAGAGATTTTGTATTGAGGGCAAGAGAGTCAAACCAATCCATAAAGTCTTCTCCAGCACATCCAAAGAACTTTTAATTAGGATAAAGTCAGGCCTTTGTGGTGGCCAGTTCACATGTGAAAATGATTCCTCATGCTCCCAGAACAACTCTTTTACAATTTGAGGAATATTCTGGAATATTCCCATGAAATCAGGGTATTAAAAAAATCTATTGATGGGATACCCTGGTCATTCATTACATACAGGTAGTCAGTTGACTTCATTTTATTACCCCATGACGTTGCTGAGCTTAGTAGTGATCAACTGAAGCAACCTCAGATCATAACACTTGCTCCAGATGCTTGTGCAGCAGGTGCCATGCACGGATGGTGCATTGCATCATGCTCTTCCCTTTTTATACTTACCTTTATGCACCCTAGCAAATTTCAGATTAGCCTTACTAACAAGTGGTTTTCTAAAGGCCACAAAACTGTTTAGTCCCAATCCTGTAAGTTATCCTTACATTGTGTGTTTGCAAATGTTTTTTTCTACTGCTATATTGTTTAATCGATCTCCAGCCTTCATTCATAATTCATCATTTTTTCCAACCACATTTCTTCCACAAAGTTGATGGTTTAACACTATCCTTCCAGGTTTTAATAATATGTTGGAGTGTTCTTAACCCAATTTTAGTAATGTCAGCAATCTTATTAGTTGCTTCACTTCATCCGAAACACAGTAACATATTTTTCATGACCATAGGGTACATCTTCCAACATAGTTATTTAGAGAATAAGAACCTACTCACTACATCAGTTAGGGGTAAAATAACTGTTGCCATTAAAACATACAGTACAATGCTCCATAAAAAAATTGCACATCCGGAAATTTAATTGGACCGCCCTTTGATTATGGCCATGCCATCCCTTTGATTAGCTTATGAGACGACATTCGTTTCTGTCCAGAATCACATTAATTTTTCTCCAAGATTTTCTATTGATGATGGGAGAGTCGGACCATTGCTTAAACCTTCTCCGGCACATCCCAAAGATTCTCAATGAGGTTAAGGTCAGGACTGGATGTGGTGGCCAATCTATGTGTGAAAATGTTTTATGCTTCCTGAACCACCCTTTTACATTTTGAGCCTTATGAATCCTGGCATTATTATTTTGAAATATGCCTGTGCCATCACTGAAGAAAAAGAAATACATTGATAGAAATATCTGGTCAAACAGTATATTCAGGTTGTCAGCTGGGTTCATCTCACCCTCTCTCTTTTCATCCTGTACCGATCACTCTGGAACAGGGCAAATCTGGACCCATAAGAGCACATTACTTTTTTTTTCTTTTTTTTACAGTGCTCCACAGTCCAAGATTTCTTTTTCTTTCTTCAGAATAACCTCACTGTGTCTTTCTTAAGGGTACACAGCTATTTAGTCCCAATCCCTTGAGTTCTCTTCACCTTGTGCATGTGGAAATGCTCTTACCTTTAATATTTAACATAGCCATGAGTTCTACTGTTGACACACCCACTGAACCCACTGTGAAGAAGAATCACCAAACTGTGTTGGACACTGGCCCTCCAGGACTGGATTTGGAGAACAGAGTGACAACAGATTTAACTAAGACAGTGTCAATTTAAAAGTCCCACAAAACACCGAAGCAAGAACACCTGGGTTAAAGCCTCAGAGTGTCAAACATTGAACACAAGCCCCCTAGCGTGTTTACTCGTTTAAAATATAATTATCCCATTATTAACAATAAATAATCAATAACTGTACATTATTTGAAAATGTTTGACAGGATTAGATTGTAAAAAAACAATAAATTATGTCAATGACATTTTTATATTTCATAACCGCCCCACATTTCTTCATATAAAATTAAGTCAAATTATGTAAATTAGAATAAAAAAAAGTGAACAAATGTTTTACTGCAAAAGGCTGCACAGTGCCTAAAGATACAACTTAAAAATTGGTTATTTATGTAACAACCTCAGCAGCAACCTCTCGTCTGTTCCAACCACTGAGCATTCAGCATTACAATATTAGTATACTAATCACCGGCCTGATCTTCTTCTTGGAGAAACCCAATTTTAAGATTGAAACAGGTCATCATGTGCACCTGTTTCTCACTGGTTCATGCCTTAAGTTAAGAAATTTAAGAAGTTAAAGAAGAGTAAAAAAAAAAAAAATGCCAAAATGAGAGCCAAAAATTGTTTTTGAGGAAACCTGGAGAACTACAGGTGAAACTCAAAAAATTTGAATATCGCGAAAAAGTTCATTTATTTCAGTAATGCAACTTAAAAGGTGAAACTAATATATGAAATAGACTCATTACATGCAAAGCA
>JAOVVA010000004.1:13413038-13437175 GCA_028565275.1 Leiocassis micropogon | reverse complement strand
TACAATGTAAACCCTGGAATTTGACGGGAATAAACTGTTTTTATAACAACATAAACATGTTAATTAGACAGTTATAACCCGTAAAAAAACAATTAAAATCTGCAAAATATACAGTATTATGAGTGCAATCCTCATAATACAACCAAAAACATTGCTACCATATTTTTTACGGTAAACTTCTGGCAACCACAGTTGTCATTTTTTTACCGTAAAAATTAAGTTTTTGGTTTTTTTTTTCACAGTGCAGTAACGGTGCTACTGTATTTTTTACGCTAGAATTCTGGCAACCACAGCTGCCGTTTTTTTTTACCGTAAAATACACAGTTTATTTTTTACAGTGTAGCAGAAAGCAGTTTGGTGTTGTCCTGCTGGAAAATACAAGGATGTCTATGAAAAAGATGGTGTTTGAATGGCAGCATATGTTGCTTCAAAAAGGACATATTTCTCTGCATTAATGATATGCAATTTATCCATCCCACGGGCCCTGGCACACCCCCATACTATGACTGATACTGGCTTTTTGACCTGACTCTGATAGCAGCTTGGATTGTTCTTTAACTTTTTGACCCAGAGAACATGACAGCTGTTGTTTCAAGAAACTATTTGAAAAGTTGACTCATTGGACCACAAAACATTTCCAGTGTGCCACTGTCCATCACAGTTGAAACAAAGCCCAGGGAAGACTTTGATGCCTCTGGACAGAATTGTCACATGGCTGCTTTAAGCCTTAAGTTACATTTGTAAAAAGCATTGCCAAACGTGGACAAAGGTTTACCAAAGAGTTCCCGAGCCCACATCATGATATCCACTACAAAATCATGATGGTTTTTAAGTCTGTGATGTCTGAGGGATCGGAGATTGCACTTATTCAGAAGTAGTTTTCGGCCCTGCCCTTTAAGCATTGAGATTTGACGTGTTTCTTTGAATTTCATGATGATATTATGTACTAACCTTGTGAAATGTTATCTTGAAAGTATAGGATAATTTGCTGGTGCTTAATTTTCTGGTTCAACAGATACACCAGATACGCCTAGAAACACTAGGCCTTTCTTTGACACTTTATTCTATAACATATTTATTGTATAACATACAGTGTAATTGGTTCATGTTTAACAGCACTTGTTTTTCATCACCTTGTCATTTCTACTCGTCACTTGATTATTAACTTTAAATTGTGCCTTTCCCAACTTTTTTGGAGGATGTTGCAGCCACCAGAGTTGAAATGAGTGCACCATTAAACTCACATGGTAAATTATTAAATAATGTTGTTGTAGTGTTTTTGACAAAATACAAGGTTAAGAAGACTTCAAAGATGACTCCTTTTTGTTTTTATTGTCAATTTCCATACTGTCCCAGCATTTTTGGAATTGGGGTTGTTTTACAAACCAACATTTGTTTTTGTTATATTCTGTTAAATAGCACTTTTTTTGTAGTCTACTTAATGAAGCTATCCTTAGTCCACCCTTGAGTGCTCATAAAAGTAGAAGAAAAAAAATAACAAAATGAAATGATGTTGAGAGGTCATAATCTCCCTGCGCAGCACGAAGCTTCTGCCCCGATCCTCTTTTTCTCTCTCCTCCCTGTTCTCACTCATGTGTGCTTGTAACTCTTTGTAAAGGTCATAACGAATAGAAGCCTGGGAGGGGGAGAAACAAGGCATAATCTCCTGCTGGTCGCGGCTTCATTTAGGTCTCTTGGCGAGACACCTAAATGAGAGAAAAGCCGCAGGGTGGGGCTGTGCCCTACAGCCCCTGGGGTCACGACTTCAAAGGTCATGTCTCGTCTCGACAGCCTGGTTGGAGTCTGGCGCAGTTTTTGGACAACACAGAAGGATGAAATTTGTTCACTCCTTTTATTGAGCTGTCGTCCAGTGGGCATTTACTCACTCACCTAATGAGCATGAATGATTCATCACTCATCTTCACTTTCCTCATGTATTATGCAGCATAAGAAGAGAAGGATACGACTTTTTGGGGGTGTGAGCATCAGGAAGAAGACTGAGCAAGTCGATGGGTCAGGAAGGCCTTAAGAGTTTTACGTGTTATAAGGATAACAAGCCTGAATCTCTTAAACCTGATAATTCATAGGGAGGATCTAGAACGAATATCACTATTAATCACGTATTGATAAGGCAAGCAGAGCATAGTATTTTTCTTTATTCGGGTCTATTGTTAGAGAATCTTCATCATATAAACTGATAAACTAGGTAGAACACGTTGTCGCAGGACTTGATGCGTCTGCATTATCCATCTTTTAATACATGTAACTTTGTGAAAATTGACCTCAGGAGTCGCAAACATCCCATGTGCCTTTGTTTATGGTACGGTTCATTTCAGCATTCCAGACAGTGGATATCATTTTATATAGTACAACTGTGCTAGGTAGCAATTTGGCTAGTTCCCCTAATTCTTTCTGAGGTTTGGGTCAATGTGTTGAGGCAGGATGGGAACCTGGTGAGAAAGAGAAGTAAGCAATAGTGACAGGGGTGATGGAAAAGGGGGTTGGCCCACTTCAGCCCTTATTGATTTGAGAGGTTGGAATTGTATCACACTACAACACAGATCTCTTGCCTGCCTGCTTTTCTGTCCATAATCTTTCTCCCTGACGTCCATGGTTAAGGATCAAAGCAGGCAAGTTGAATAAAAGCCTTGCCTGTGCTTGTGTGTTGTCAGTGTGTGTTCCATCCTTAAAACTGAGCTCCAAGGATCTCTTTTCAAAAGCCATGCTGTCCATTTACACTTAATATTAATTACAGTTACTGGTGGATTTGAAAAGTCTCTGTAAAATTGAATAATACATAAGTGGGTTTTGGAAAAAATGGACATGTTAAAAAATGGTAGAAAGCCTGTCCTTTACCAGTTGAGTTTTCTATTTTTCATAGATTATATGAATTTTTTTGATTATTTTTGGACATGAGTCTCCAGTGTCCAGTCTCCAGAAAACTACCATCACCATCTTTTTCATCTATGTAGAAACCTGTGCTGGAACCTGCTGAGATTTCTGAGAACTCTTTACTGACGGCCATTGTGAATTCCTATTCACTATAGACTAAAGACTATAGACTAAAATTGTTTCCTTCTTCTCTAGTTTCAAGATCCGTAACAGCACACATCAAATACCTTAAATTTTTTTTTAAACTAATGTGATTTTGGAGTATTATATGTAAACTTAAATAAAATTCAACCATTTTATGTACACAAAACCCATATCCTATCATGGAAGAATTTTAGGGCAGGGCCGGCTATGATTATGGAGGAGGAAAGGTTTAAGCGTTTTTTTAAAGGAGAATTTAATGTAAAACACTAAGTACATTATTGTTACCACTAAACATGTATGATTGTCCTGTAAGAAGTCCCAAAGTGTGTAATCTTTTCTTATTCTGCAACCATTTGCCAATGCTGCCAATTATGTATTCATTAATAATAAAAAGTGAAACATATTCATGAGTAGTCCCTACAACTATTAAATTTTAGCTTCCTATGATATAGTAGAATAAAGTGCTCTAAACTGAAATAAAAATAAAACAAGTAGATAAAATGTGCTGTTAATTCTGTCATTGTGCTAAACTCAATATTTCTCTCATCATCTCCTTCTTAATTGTTGGTTCCTTTGGTGTCATTAAGCTCCTGTTCCTCTATTAGACTTCTCCAATTCTAATCCACTGACACACAAGCATAGCTGATAACAGAAAATAAACCTCATTTTCTTAGGATGAGCAATTTGCGTCAGCTTGCACTCATGGGAATTTGACTTTCTCTACCACCATTGATTATAGGAGTTTAGAAATTACTGATTCTTTTTTCCTGGCTCTGATTAAACCTGCTTAGCCCTCGATGCTGGGTTTCAGTCAGGCCCACGACTGCAGGGTTTGAACAGGAAAACAAATGCAGCTCATTTATAGTTCTGTCAAGGTGCAGGTTTTATCAGCAGCAGGCCTATGAAGCCTATTATCCCCAAATTGCATTACACACGAATGAACTTAAAACAGCTGCCTTCATGTTTGAAAGCAAATGTTTGTGCAAGTGTGTGCATATGTGCTGAATGATAAGAGAGTAGTTTTGCTAGAACCTGAGGAATTTGGAAGTATTTTTCTCATCTAATTTCTTATCATTATTCTCAGAGCTGCAGAGGTTAGTGTAAGGTTAAAAAGGTGGCGTCACCGGTTCAAAAGGGTTGGCTGTTTATTGTTACAAGAAAAATCTCAAACCTTTATACCTATTTCAAAGAATATAAAGAATTGAGATCCTGTACAAGCTTCTCCAACCCTGTAAATCAGTATAGGAAAAGTTTCTGTGATATTCATGGGGACCGGTGTCTATATCTCACCCAGACGCCCTGGTGGCACAAGGGGACCCCAAAACCTTGGTGGTTTAAAAATACATTTTTTTGTATGTTATGGCTGATCGATGTTATACTCATGTGTGTGTGTGTTCATACTTGTAACAGTAACTCATTTTTAATTTTTTGCTATTATTCCTTACTGAAAATACAACAAAATTGAAGAGAAATCCAGTTGCTCAGATTACAGCAATCCTCACCTTAGTACTATCAGTTCTGAGACTTTCCCTAACCTCCAGAGTGCTTAAAATTCAGCTGCTTGGCTTTTTTCCAACACTCAGCATGTATCGCACCTTTGCTTCACAATTTTTACCGGCTTCCTATAAAACAACACATTCAAGGACTCACAGGGGTTAAATTGCAGAGAGAGCACAGAGGAGTGCAGCTGAGCTCCAGTACGATAATTCAATGGAATTATAAATCACAGCATGGGGTAATGGTGGTAATGATAATAATAATGATGATGTAATACAGTTTCACACTGCTTTACAGAGAAATGGTTTCATTCGGAAAAACTGTGAAATGTATTCCTTCAATCGGTAGCCATTGTTAACGTCTGTTGTATTGTATCTTTGAAAAGGATCAGAAGATATTGTATATAGTTTTGCAAATTGGACAAAAGGAAATCTGCAAATGTAAGGGCTGTAGTCATAAATCATAAATCTTGGGGAAATCTTTAGTTATCTATCAGATAGTGATTTTAAACACGTCCCCTTTACATTTTCATGGAAACTCACTCAATGACTTGCTCAGTGTTTTTGTGTTCAGTAACTAACAAAAGTTCTGTATCTTTGAATATCAGATTTTTTTTCAATGTTCATTTTTATAAAATGTCAGTTTATTTATTTCCAACTCGCCATCAAAATACCAGTTGATTGTCTGTCACTGAACAATTGATCACAACAGAAAATATATATTTGTAACATTTTCAAAAAGATAAAATCTGTAGTTAGTCAACAGAACAAAAAGCAAGACAGAGTTTGTGTGTAAATTGTAATTTTCTCCCTCTGTTTTTAACTCATTTTACGCATTTTCCTTTTTTTATTTCAGACAGTTCTTTTGTCAATAGCATACTTCATCAGTTGAGTCGCTTTCTAACGCCTGCAGTCTTCTACATTTCACTTTTAAAGCAAAGATCTGTGATCAAAAGCAAAGATCTGCTCTTCTTACTGTATGTTTGTCTGCAGTGTCTGTAGTTTACACCTTGACTGTGTACCGTGCATCCTGGGAAACAACATGCTGCCTCCGACACCCCATTCTCCTTCCCGTATCAGGTCATTTACCAGCTTCGCTTTACTATGTTACTTAAGTTGTTAGTGTGCTCACTCTCTTGATTGAGTGGCATTGCGCCAGGCTGCTGCGTGTAAAGATAATGCATTGCCGTAACTGCTTCATCAAGCAAAGAGGAAGTGACAAAGCCGCGGGCTGTTTAATACTAAGTGCTTGCAAGCTGCTTTCCAGAAAAAGTAGCGTGTGCTTAATTCATGCTGAGTTTCCTGTTAACCAACAAGGCATCTTTAAGACACATAGGGAGATGATAGATTCAGCTGCTGCTTGGGTTTTCTCATTGTATGTTCTTTTGTTTAGACATGCTGGTGCTTTGCACACTTTTATGTAATAAAGTTAAATACAAAGCTACCTTGAAATGTTTATATTTTGAAATGTCTGATTTGATCACGCATCTGCTCTGAAAAGTTATATTAAGTTTACTTTAAGTTTTATAATTTGGTGAAACTGGCAAAAACATAGTTACATTGGGAGAGCGGCTTGGTGAAGCAGATTAAAAAGCATGGTTAAAATGCTAGACCAGCTCAGCGAAGCTGGTGAATGTATAATTAAACTTGTGGATCATCCTAAATCTTGGTTTTAAAACCAAGCTTGGTTTAACTGGTGGAATTAAAAGTTGTCATTTATAGTAACAGAAATTTCAAACCATGACATTAAGGTGAGAGCATGGCTGGTTATGGCTGGTTATAATATATTGTACGTAATAACAGGAACCAATTTTAACATTGTCTTGGACATTCCATAATATAACTGGATAGAAAACACAAATATTCTATAATACATAATTAAAAAATATATATTTTCATAAATTGAGAAGAGAAACAAAAACACAACCCTGTCTACTCCAAGGGCACGATATCATACCTTACTGAGAAGTTATGATATAGAAAGAAAATGAATTTACTATGCTATAATGTGTTTGTGACCAAAAACAACTTTAATACTCTAATACTAAAATCTTATCTTTTTAATTTCTTAAGTATATCAAAATTTGAATATATATGCAAACTTGTGTATACTTGAGTGGTAACCGTTTTTCTCCTCTATCACACCGCCCTTCCATACCAGTAATGGTGGTTAATCAGATATTTAAATCAGATATGTAGTTCCTAAAGTCATTTTCTTTAACAGCTTCATTCCTTACTATGAAAACTGAAAAAGCAGTTTAGTGTCAGCCAGGAAACAGAGCTAATCAATTGTTAGTCAAAGTGAGATATTTGCTTTCCACGCAGTTAAACTCGAACAAGCCCATTAATGGGGGGAAGCTAATTATTCTATAATTACACAGGGAACCTCTTTTAAAATGAAATGTGAGTGCATAAATCGTTACATTCTAGTGTTATAGAGCGACTCCGGTACGCGGCTGTGACCTGATTATTTGGACAACTTACATATGACATAAAGAACTTTTAGGACTTATAACACTTAATTAGAATTGTGGTAATAAATGATTAGTATGTCCTCATATTAAACAGACAAGATTGTATGACCACACTTAAATAATTTTCAATGGTGAGCTAGAACTGATAGAACTGAGCCATAATTGAAAAATCTTTAACATTACAATTACCTAGGTTTTGGGTTCCCTTTTGTCACTGGGACGATTCTGGCCCTGCATGGCATTGCTGTGGTGTCTGGCACCAAGACGATGGCAGCGGATTCTTTGGGTGCTGTGGGGTGCTGGACGTGGCTTCCATGTACCAAACTTGTTTGTCCGGTACATCTCACGGAGTGGTATCTGGGGAATTTGCAGGCTGAGTTGGCATCCGGTCTTCTTTGCCTGCTGGTCCCCGTGCATGGTGGTCGCTGGTGCACTGGTTGTTCTGATACCCGTCTATTACATATTCACTTGTTGATCAGCATTGACTTTTTTTTAGCAATTTTTGCCGTATTTGCTCTTCTGTGGAATCAGACTGGGCCGCATGAGTGACATCCACCCTCATGAATATCACTGAATCTTTTCCTATATTGAGTTACAAGGTTGGATGTAGTTGATATGATGCCAATGTTTATTTAAGTTTAGAATGCTGATTAATGAGAACTTTTACAAAATTTTACAACAGCTAAAAATAAAGCACCCTGACAACCCTATCTTACCATCCTGAAGATCCTTAAATTACTATGACAGCATATCCTTATTTTTTTTATTATTCTCCTTACACTACATCATTTTGCCAACAATTATGATGCAGTTGCAATACATTCTAAGCTGTTCTTCTGGACAGTCAAATAACATCTTATGACAAATCAAAGCAGACAGATGAAGAACTTTGTGATGATAATATGATCAAGAACAGGATTAAGAATGTTGTGATATACATGGATTAAGATTGTGGATATAGAAAGAATAAATCATAGCAGGCAATGCAGTTATGGAAAAATCATAGAACTTAACACCTAGAAAAAGTGTAGAACTTAACACCTCAGATCTAATTCTTTTCTCAGATACATTGAGGTGCTTTTATATAGTTATACTGTTGCAGTTGGACATTTTTAGCAAGTTAACAATTTTTGTTTTTTGGTGACACAAGTTAGTCCATGTGAATTAGTTGCTATAGCAAATAGCAAACTTTCTGCTTAAATATAGATAATTTATTGTGACATGAACATTTAACAGTCATACATACATGGGATTTCATCCTAAGTATTAATTGACTTTATATCCGAGTTAATTCAATTCTTATGCATTTATAATTGTGTCTTCTCAAGTGCACAGAGTTAATTTACTCGATTTACTGCGTCTAACCAATTCAGATTCACGTCTGCTGCTCTCTCCATCATCGTTTCATCCTCACTTGTGGAGAGCCATTATCAACATCAGAGGGCCTGCTGAATATACATGAGCACTTGTTGAATATGCAGGAACGCCAGGGAATATGCAAACGGGCTTGCAGCGTGCCATGCAGGGTTGTCTTTGGCACACGGGGTGGCTGGCGGCGCATTGTTGGCCAACATGTGCTCGGATAGCTGCCCAGTTTATTGCAAACTTATACTGATTGCTGTCGAGGATTTATAATAGCAGACGTGAGCAGGAGATTGGATCTCACGGGTTGGTCGTTTCATATAAATATATATAAATGGACTGTCTTTTGCATCACTGGTTGTGTTTAGTATCTGCCCATTAATAATTATATGTGTGTGGATTGCATTATGGTCATAATAAATCAAAAAAACTGTTTTTGTGTGTTGAATATTGTCTTTTCTGTATTTGGACAGCGTAATGGATGAGATGTCGTGATACACTTTTATTTGCACTTCTCTCAATGCCTGCATCATGCTCACTGTGCCTCTTTCCTTTGTGACAAATTTGGGCCAATTTATGGTTGTGTATAAAAGCTACGAGGCAATCCATTCCAAGCTCTCTCCCTCTCTGATGTGCTTCCCTCTGATCAAACGCTTGGCCATTCATCAAACCCACTTCAACGGCTCTTAACTCTCTTCAGGATCTCTTCTACTCCGAGGATCTCAATGCATTTTCTCAGGCTCTCAGTGCATAAAGCCAAGACCATGAGCAAAACCTATGTTCTTAGACCCACATATTTTGATCAAATAGGCTTTTTCCTATACCAGTGGATCCTCCTCGTGTTTTCTTTATTTTCCCAGTTGTACCACTGTGATGGTGACGCTGCATTAAGAATGGGTTTACTGTATATAGAGGTGGTTTATGTACAGTATATGCATCATACATAGCCTTAATATTGTCTATTCATTTTTTACACTGCAGTTTGAATGTATGATGTGGTGTCACATCTATCAGGAACATTACACCTCCATGACTCAATGGACTGGGATGGGATGTTGGATGGCTTACTGGTGGCATGCTTATTTGAATTGTAACTGATTTTTAAATGCCACAGCTTGACTCTTTATGACCAGCTCGGGCATTTAAAAATAGGATCAGTAGCTAAATTTAGATGGACAATATTTGATAAGATGTTCATTTACATGCACAAAGCATTTAATCAGACTATAATTGAAAAATAACAGAAGAAACAGAAGATGTCTTTTTGTCCAACTTCAAGGTTAAGTTAGGCTTCCCATCTTTTTCTACAAATCCCGCCTTCTGCATTAGGATTGGTTACAAGATTTCAGTCTCATCTATGATTGGTTAGATGCTTTACTACGCATGATATGGTAAGCGTTTACCAGAATTTTGTTCCAGGCAACTCAAGTCACCTAATGTTACATGTAACATCCACAAAAGGTATACATTTATTTCAACATCATCAAAAGTTTACACCCCCTTGAAACTGTATTCAAATTTGGCCAGATCGGAAAGCATAAAAAATGCATCAGATTTAACTGATGCATTTTTATTTCAATCGGACTATTATTATTATTATTATTATGATTATTAATTAAATATTAGAGTCCATGTAAGCTCACCCTAGTTTCTCTTTTTGTTTTGGCCAACTTTGGCTATCTATCTTTAATAGTGGTTTTGATTGTTTACGGTTTTAGTTGAAGTTTTAATTCAACTTTGGCTTATATCGCTGGTCACTGCATCTGTGCTCCTTGACTTTGATCAATAATTCCATCGGTGCCCAAACAAGTGTGGGACAAAGTGCTCTTCTGATTGCAACCGGATGATTCCTGTATTGATCTGCACCAGGATGTTTAGTACAGCTGATCAAAAGTGATGGCCATGGTTTCCATTTACCCTATGCATCCAAAGAACACATACAATTATCTCTGTGGGCTAATCAAGTCTGTAAGAGATTACAGTGAGCGCACTGGCTTCCTGCTTTTTGCCTTTTACCAGCATGCATTTATGCTGCTGTCTTTTCATCTGTAATGGATATTAGTTCACTACAGTATTATACTGGAACTGACATTTTCTGTGTCTTGTTCTGTTCATGTTCTCTTTCTCCGGGTCCATCCTTCAGAAATGATATAACATTAACTGTCATGGATTCAGTACAGTTCTCTTTCTCGATCAATAAAAATGCAACAACAAAAAAAACATAATGTAGTTTTTATGAAATTAGCAAGTGCCACAAAAGATGGATAAAGTACGACCTTGAAGTTGTGATGTTCTCTGCATATGTTTAGTTTATGCTTTCCTAATTCTTACTACTTCAAGGGTGTTGCAGGTACAAATCTTCATCACACAAACACACACACACACACACACACACACACACACACCACATTACCATGAGGCATGTCCTGTCTGACATCACTGCCTTGTTTTGACAGTTTCATCTGTGCACTTAGTGCCCTTATTCCCTTCACTTCCTCTTTTTGAGCATCACCCAGACAAGTGGAAGTCTTTACAACACCTACTGATGCTATCCATCATCCCCCTCCCTAGGACGAAGAGTCATGCTTCATATTCGTCTCCTCTGTGGTCAGTCTGTTTTTTTTCCCCCCCTGCGGTCTTAAAGGGTGATTGCTCTTTCCTCTCCACTTTGTTCCAAACACAGTAATGGCTTGAGGTATTCATAATTCAAGCATCATTGATTTGTGGTTGGAGCTGTGCATTAGTGCTAAGGTGAAAAGAAAGGGGCTTCTTTAGCTTAGAAGACACACAAACACACACTATTGAGAACTCGATTTGAGTTTGGATTTTTTCAGATTTTAAGAGTATGAGTGGAAGCCTGAGAAGACATATAGTAATGCGCACGTGTTGGAATTTTTGACATTTTCTGGGAACAGAAATTTTGTCAGACAGTATCTGATCACAAACTGACTTGATTAGGCTTATGTCTGTTTTAGCTCAGCATGTAGCTTTCCAACAATTTGATCAAATCCTGACATTCACTGTGTGAGGAAATCATAATCAGCTAGCGCGGCTTTAGACAGTTTTAAGCAGTCTGTCTGTGTTTTATCATGACGCTTGCTGATATGACATGATATTTCCTGAAAGTAAGCTTTGGCAAGATTATTAAGTGAAGAAAATATCAGTCTTAGGAACACATCAACCTACAAGTACACATGAAGCACAAACTGAAGAAAACATGAACAAAAGGTCTGTTGGATTTATGATGCACATATTACATTTATGCTACCTCTAAATTATACATTTTTTGTATGTTCAGTATCAAATAACTCAAGTAAACATCAATTTAATATGCGCAACATATTTTCATATATATATCCAAACAGCTTTTCGCACTCCTACACTATATAAGCAAGCCACAAAGATTCCTATAGTAAGACAAGCTACTTAACAGCGAATACAAAACACCTGAATACAATGTGATAGCAAAGTATTGACAGAACTAGAACATAACCACAAAAGCACATGACGGAAAAACTAAATAACATGAAAGCAGCGCTCAAAAACACACTGCATGCTAAAAGGGGGAATTTGTGACACCAAGACATCATGAAACAAAAACCCAGATATGATCTTTTTTTCTTTTTAAAGGCCTTTTGTTTCGAAATAAAAACTAAAAAATAAACATAACGCAGTACTCTCAGAGATAAAAGGCAAGTGTGCTGAAGAAAATGCTGATAATGAACTGAGATTAGAGATAAATAAAATTTCATTTCATTAATAAGTGTTCCAGTGTAATCTGGGACATGCTCATACACTGAAGTTCTGTCTCGGCAGCAGGGTGACAGTTCTGTTGTGTCTATTCCCAAAGTAAACTTGCCTTCAAGTAATTACACTGTGGGTCAGCATCTAATTAATAAGCTAGAACAATGCAATCAGTCATCACAAACAGTTGTGAGCCACCAAGAGGCTGGCAGGACTGAGTATATTGCTATTATTAGCACGGTGTCGCATGCTAAGCAGGACGACTTTTTTCTCCAGTCTGGCGGTTTAAATTGCATTATTCATTCAGCAGCCCTTTTTTTTTAATCTAAAGTGAAGCATAATGTAACCCAAAAATCCAATTTAAACAGATGACCAGTTGGAGGGTTATATGTCGAGCTGTGTAGAGATTTGATCTGACACCCTTCTGGTCACTGAGCTAACATTGCAGCAGGCTAATTAGGACACACAGGTGGTTTCTGGTGTTATAGAACGTCAAGTATTATGAATGTGTGCAAAGATGCTACAGTGATAAGAATTCGGGATCTTTTCAGTAAATGAGATGGTTCGGCCTTATTGGACCAATAAGGGTCAACTTTTTAAACTCCAAAATGATTCATCAATTTTTTTTTCATATTCTGCTGCCTAATTAAGGAAATAACGTTACTTTGAAATTGCAATTCATGTAATGGATTTTTAGAGAAAAGCAACAAATCTTGTCATTTGATTCCCGATGATGCTACAGCCCTCCATGTTCAAAAGCCGACTAGGAATCAAAATCAGCCATGCGCTGTGAGTGGCAAGGTTGGCATATTGTCTCTCGCCTGTTAATTAAACGAATGACACGAGCCAATCACAGGCATCTGTGAGATCATGTATGTAGACTTTCCTTTGAGTGTGTCATGAAGTGCTGTGATGAACCTGTGTTATGGACTCGTGCGTATTGGAAAAAGCTTCCAAACTATATAAAGATATTAACCTTCCAACCTCCCCGACTGGTAGAAACATTAGTTCTATGGTGCCTGCTATGTCCGTGCTTCATTTACATTTATTCTTATAACTGATTGTCTCTAATGCACTTTACATATATTACATCTCCAATAGAAGGTTTTTCTTTTTTCTTTTTTTTTTGTGTGTGTGTGTGTGTGTGTGTGTGTGTGTGTGTGGTGCGAATCATTCCTTTTTCCCCAGTTATAAGTAAGTAGGCCAGACAGAGTAAGTAGGCCCAGTTTCCAAAATTGTCTCGGGCAGGACCCTTTCCTTTTATTTATGTTTGTCATTTTATTCCCTGGACAAAACAATTATTTATGCAGTTGACCTCCAAAATTCAACATTCAGCGTCCATATTCCGGTTAGTCACCAGCTATTGACGAAAAGCAAATACTTTTTTTTTTTCTTTTTCAAAACCACAGATGAAATGTGATTATTAAGTGATCTCCACATATCCATGATGGCAAAACCTTTTATAACAGGTATTGCACTTTGATTGCTTTGTGTAGGTCAAACATAAAACATGTCTCGTGTCCCAATTTGTTCATAAAACCCACTTTTCTGTTAAGGGTTTCTGCTTGATATTGGAGTATGGAGCAGTAGTGAGGTCACAGGCACTGATGTTAGATGAGGAGGTGTGTAGTGGGTCTGAGGTTTGAGCTCTGTGCAGGCTCCTCGAGTTCTTGCACATCAACGGTAACAAGCTCTGTCTTCATGGAGCTCGTTGTGTGCACCGGGTTTTGTCATGCTGGAAGAGGTTTGGAACCAGTGAAAGCAAACTGTCATGCTACAGCATACAAAGATGATGATTATTTTATTATTTTTTCCTCCTCCCTCATTGCAATTCTTGTTTGCTGCTTCCTTCTTGTATATTGGGTGAACTGGCTGCTGTAGCGATACAATTTTCCTTTGGGATTAATAAAGTACTCTGTCTATCTATCTATATGGTGTACAGTAAGAGAGTGAGGAAAAGAGAGAATGAGAGGCTGGCGATTGACAGCTCATGCATAGGAGACTACATACTTCCTGTCTGGTAAAAATAGAGCGGTATTTCTTCCCGAGAGCTCAGGGCTTTGTCTTTCTTATGGATCCGTCTCTATGGGCCATCCTCATGTTGACTAAGAGCAGTTAAGAGCCTTTGCTTCCTCTTTCATGCAAGTCTGATGGACGCTGATGTATTCGGTGGGATTTAAGTGCTAGGCCCTGCAACTTTCTTCTCATCTCATCACAGCAAAGATTCTGAGGGCTCTAACCCTGCTCATATTCAACTCAACCGCTCATTTCAATTTATACTGTAACTCTTAGAGCCCTAGCACAGGGCATTATTTGGTCATAAGTCAGTTTGCTTCGATTTAATACATGATATAAACCGGCTTTATTTGTTTTTTAGAGTTAAAGTAGAGTTGCCAAAGGTCAAAGGCTCGTGAGAGCTATTTTTTGTTCATCCTTTGTAAAACACTGTGCATGAACAGGCATATAAAACCATCTAATCACAGATAAAATGTAGTGGTGAAAATAATAACAAAACTCCAAAAGTCCACTGGGATAGGCTCCAAGCCTCCTCTGACCCTGTACAAGATAAGCGGTATAGATAATGAGTGATTTAATAATTATGACAAACTAACAAATGAATAGTAATTGTAGCAACCTAATTACAAAGACATAATTGTGATAAAGCAGTTGTACTTGTTATTGTAATAAAGTAACTGCTACAAAAGAAATTGTTCCCTCCACTGTGTGTTGTAATGATATACACAAGAAACTTCACTGGATTCATTTTGCAGCAAAAGATTAAAACTGACATTTATGACCTGCTCCTCATAAATGTGGAGATGCTTTCCTCTTATGAATGCCTGCATTCTATTGCATTTTCATTTCCTGCGTACATGTGTGCCAATGGGTAACGCGGGAAGAATAAGCCTCCTGCTGAGCTGAGACCTGCCCCTGGGGCTGCCCTTGTTCATGATAAATTCCCAGAGATTCTGACTCCTTGTGGTCAGCTAATTAATAATTCAGCCACCACATTATCTATCCTGTTCATAGAGTACGGATAAGGAGAAGAAAAGTGCTTTTTGAAACAGAGAGTCCACTCTCTTGGCCTTCTCCTTACCTTGCTCTCACTCTCCTTTGAGCTCCATGGGGTCGTCACCCCAATAGCTGGCTGTCAAACACAGTTTGCGTTTTGCTGGTCGAGTCCTGGGCAACAAAAGCTTTCTGACTCTGGAGAGTGTCTTCCAGGGTAAAAGCAAATCCAGAGCCAGGTTGCATTTTCTGAAAGCCGTGTGTGGTAATGGGTTTTATTTTTTAGCTTATATACAGTGCTGTGAAAAAGTATTTGCCCCTGCCTATTTTTATTTTATTTTATTTTTTGCATATTTGTCACACTTGAATGATTAAGTTCATCAAAGTACACAAAGATAACACAAGTAAATACAAAATGCAGTTTTAAAACAATGATTTCATTTATTAATGATATAATATATAATATAATATACTGTATATTATATAATATAACTGTCCAAACCTGCCTGGCCCAATGTGAAAAAGTAATTGCTAAATTTTGAATGGACTGTGATTAGCCACATTTTTTGAAAAGCTGAGTTAAATTTCACCTGCCACATCCGGGCCTGATTACTCCCAGACCTTTCGAATCAAGAAATCACTTAAATAGAACCTGTCCGACAAAGTGAAGCACGCTAAAATATCATCATTCCCCGATCAAAAGAAACAGATGAGACACAAAGTCATGGACATGTATCAGTCTGGAAAGGGTGACAAAGCCATTTCTAAGGCTTTGGGACTCCAGCGAACCACGGCAAGAATAATTATCTACAAATGGAGAAAACTCCCCAGGGGTGGCCGGCTTACCAAAATTACTCCAAGAGCACAATATTGACTCATCCAGGAGGTCATAAAAAATAAAACAACATTAAACAACGTCTAAAGAACTGTAGGCCTCACTTGCCTTTTAAGGTCAGTGTTCATAATTGAAAAAGAACACAAAGGCTCATCTAACATTTGCCAAAAAATGTCTTGATTATACCTTGTCTTATACCCAAGACATTTGGATAAATATTCTATAGACTGAAGAGACAAAAGTTGAACTTTTTGGAAAGAATGTGTTCTGTTAAATCTTGCATAAACCTAACACAGCATTTCATAAAATGAATATCATACCAAGAGTCAAACATGGTGGTGATAGTGTGATGGACTGGGGCTGCTTGCATCAGTTAATGACCTCAATCTCAATTGCACTTAGGTTATGCAGCAGGACAGTGACCCGAAACACACCAGCAAATCCCTCTGAATGGCTCAAAAAAATTAAGGTTTTGGAGAGGCCTAGTCAAAGTCCTGACTTAAACAGGCTGTTTTTGCTGGAAAACCCTCCGATGTGACTGAATTAAAACAATTCTACATAGAAGAGTGGGCCAAAATTCCTGTGAATGATTGCCAGTTATCTCAAATGCTTGATTGCAATCGTTGCCAATTACTTTTTCACACAGGGCCAGGCAGATTTGTACAGCTTTTTTCCCTAAATAAATGAAATCATCATTTAAAAACTGCATTTTGTATTTACTTGGTTTATCTTTGTGTAATATTAAAATTAGTTTGATGATCTGAATCTTTTAAGTGTAACAAATATGCAAAAAAATAATAATAATCAGGAAGTGGGCAAATACTTTTTCACGGCAATTGTAAAAGCTATCTTAATAATTTATAGTTAATAAACACAAAAAAAATAGCCTTTTTTGTTGGTACTGTAAAGGAATTTAAAAAAGAGAGAGCAAGGCTGAGATTCATTCTGAGGAGCCTCAAACACTCCAGGCTCATTATCCAAGACATGGACAGCGAGGAAGGGCCGTATCCTTGAGCTACATATTGTGTCACCATATTGAGTGGAGTGTAATTCAGTGCAGCCCTCAGTGGCGCCAGTTAAAGGGCCTTGTGCACTCAGCTTCTCATCACTACTCCACAGCCAGGTTGAAATTGTCAAGATACTGAGGCCAAGGCTGTGTGTTTGAAAGCTGGAGCTTGTTTTATTTGTTTAACCAATCCATTAAACACCAATAAACAGAGGGATCGTTTTTTTGATTGATGTTACACAAGTGCACATTTAGCTGAAACATAGGAGCTTCATAAAGAATACTGGTTTGATTTAGAATATTGGTGTTTGTTAAACAATGTTGGTGTTTGATGAAAAAATGTTTGGTTAAAAAACATATGTTAGATGGTAAGATTGTTGTTTAATTAAAAAAAACTAGTGTCTGACGGTGAATGTTGGTGTTTGCTGGAGGATGTACAGTAAGCTTTTTTGGTGGTAAAATCCTTGGTATGTTGACAGACAATGGAGGCATCTGATGAAGGTTGTTGGTGTTCGTTATGCATGGTTTTCTGATGTTAAGCATGTGGTTTAAGACGAATATTGGTGTTTGGTGCTGGGGATATAATGTAATAATGAGAACACAATAAAACATTTAGGCCCCGGTAGTTAGTTGCATATTACTGTCTGCTATAATACAAGGGGCATTCAAGTCAAACTGGGACTTGTGATGAATTTCTGTAATTCTGCGCAAACAAAGGTCCTAGTGACTTGAACACCCCTCGTATTACTGTTCTGAAAAAAAGTGCAGCCTATTAAATATCAGTTTTATTTTATTTTTTTACATTTAAAAAGTCTTGTTTAATTCTTGTTTGCTTTTTTGCCAAAAATAATTTTGGGGCAATAAAATATTCTCATCAGAATAATTTTAATTGATTTCATTACCATATTAAGTTCTTTGATTATTGCAAAGTTTGTTATGCACTTGTTAAAAATGCATGTTTCCACTTGGCCCCAAACATGATTTGGTATATGAACCAATTAAAGTAAAGTCTTTGTGGTGTCCCTCACTATTTGTCAGCCCTCAGCCGAGGGTGAAATTAGAAATTACTTTCATTGATTTTTTTTTTCCATTGTTTTTCATGGCTGTGAACCTCTTGTGGCTCTTAGCTGATTGAAAGGCCATGTCAGGATAGATTTGGAGGGTGGAGGGGTTTGTCATACTGTTACTATTTGTTAGAACCCACCAATGCAGGTTTTATCAGCCGTGAAACAGAAGGAAAGAGAGGCATGGTATTTAAATATTCTGAACTACGCCAATGATAGCCTCTGTTTGGATTTTGTTTTTGTTTTTTTAAGATCAAGTATTAAAGCATACCGATTAGCAGAAAGTGATTGATGACTTTAAGGTCTTGCTATCGCCTTACCGCACTTTGTGAAGTAAAACAAAGGGTAACATTTTTAAGCCAGACTGAATTCTTAGGAGCAATTTCAAAGGGTATTGTTAGCAATGTGGTTATTTACAGTTATGCTTTTTCAATAAAAGTTGGTGTCAGGGACCTTATTTATAATATTGAGACAAATGGATGCACGGACATGAAAGGCACTCGGCTGATTAACTTGCTCGCAATGGCTTTTTATCTGTTGCCTGTTTGATGTATTATGTCTTTTTAAAGCACGGTCGAATACAATCACAAGCTCTTTCATTGCACAGAGCTCTTAGGCGCACAAGATTGCCTGTCGCTTCCCAGGGGAGGTGCTCCTTCAAAATTATTGACTAGGGGGACAGTGAGGGAGTGTGTGAGCCAAGCATGTATGCGTTTATGTTTGGGAAGGCAGGGTCATTAAAAGGACAGAGGTCAGAAAATCAGAATGATGGGCCGAACACCAGAGGACTAACGTGCTTGTACAGTTAGAGCAACTTATCAAATATGAATTAGAGCAAGACAACCTTGTGAGTTCAGGATTTTTTTTCCCATTGTTTGATCTTTCAAACACATTTACCTCTGTATCGTGACTGTAGACAGTTTTCTTTCTTTAATCATGTTATGTGATGTGAAAGCACAGAGGTTAAATAAAAAAGCAGAAAGAAGAATTTTCTGAAGGAATGCAGTTCCCTATGCCTGGCCCCCCAGAGCTGAATGTTGCAAGATGGCTGACTCAGGTTTCTCTAACTAGCCCGTATTGTGTGGAATGGACTTTGCGGCCGCCCTCTTCATGCCCTGTTGCTAGAGTGCTAGCGGGGAATTTCCTGCCTCTTCTAGAACTGTGAATGGCCTGTGTTTCCCTGCCAAAGCACAGCTGCATAGTCTCGCCAGGGGTCCTTGTCCTCAACCCTTCATCCCCTCTCACTGTGATTGACACTGATTGTCAGGAGCAAGTCTGCCCTCCTGTAAAGTCTCAATAACAACTTTTTATTGCCTGAGTCTAAACAGTGTCTTCAATTTCTTCCCATGCCAGCCCAGGGGAACACATGGCAATGTCCTTATAGTGGGCCTCTTAAGCACAGACTCCGTCATTGTCTTTACTTGATGCATTATTCAACAATAAAATCAAGCAACACTGAGACAGAAACGTGAATGTCATTCAAATGATGGATAAAACATAGGCATGTGAACTTCTTTTGAAATCAATACATTATTACAAAAAAAAGCATCTTGAAGGATCTTAGTAAGGACCAATGCTAATTATCTCAGAATGGTCCATATTGTTTCCTTGTTCACATGGAGCTCTGAAGAGGTCTGTATGCCAGCGACCGCTGACAGGGGTCAATAAAACAAGAGGCCTGCTCTGTAAGGAGAAACAGCAACATGTACTCGGTGTTTGACCTTGGCCCCGCCTCTCCCTGCCACCGCAGCAGTGCTCTTCCATTACTGTGTCATAACAAACGCAGAAGGTCTTGCCCTTTTAAACAGGCTAATGCCCCCTGGGGCTGATAATAAATAGCTAATCCTCTTATCCTCTGTTAGGGAGGATACCTCTACAGTCGTATAGCTAGAAGTCTTGGTTATGTTCCTGCATCATCTTTCAGCAAAGACAGAGACTAGATCTTGATTGCTGATCCCCGGTCACGCAATTCTGTTAAATTGTTAAAGGCGGGTACAGTATGTGTCAGAATTAACAGCACAAAGAGCTGCTTTTACCTACTGACGCAAATGCTGAATCCAGATCATGTGATTACATGGCTACATATTGCGATCACATGTTTTTAACTGAGTAACATGTGATATCTTAAATTAAAGATTTTTTTAGTTTTTTTGCCAACAGCAAGATTGATTAGAACAGTCACAAAAAGATTGTTCAAGAAAGACTGTAAGTAATTCAGATTTGTTAGAATAATCATTTGCATAGTGAAAGCTTCATTAATATTTGGATTGCAAAAGTCAAACTGACAAACAAATCAGGCAAGCCAGTGTTACAGGTGCTGTACAGGTCAGCGCTGGTGAAGCAGGTGCTCAGTTTGTGCTTTGTGGAAGCTCTGTCTTTACCTGTCACTCCAGATCTTTGTCTTCAACCCATAGTTGTTTACTCCACAGGGCTGCTGTGTTTACTCACTGTGATAAGGCGAGAAGTTTGATGATCTGCGAGAGTCTCAGAAAGCGTTGTACTGTTGCTAATTTGAATCGGTTGGAACTGTACAGTACCAAGCACATCTCAATGAAGCAGGACCTGTTGGCTTGGAAATCCCTGGGGGCAGCCCATGAGCAGCTGGAATCTGTGGCTGGGGATATACAAGTATGGAGTGACCTTCTCAGGATACGTGAGGAACCCCCTCACCAGGAAAAGTGGAAGGAAATGAATGAATGACTATTGAATATGAATATTATGATAACAATGAACCAAGTATTTATGTTATCATACTTACAGGTCAGAAAACTACCCAGAATATTAGAACTAGCTGGAGAGAGAACTCAATGTGGGGTTACTAAATAAGTTAAATAGATGTTATGTGATCACTCCTAGTATGCAAAGATGAACTTCTTGTGAACCGATTTCACGGTCCTTAATCTTGTTAACAGTCAGATG
Organism: Leiocassis micropogon; assembly: GCA_028565275.1. Lineage (NCBI taxonomy): Eukaryota > Metazoa > Chordata > Actinopteri > Siluriformes > Bagridae > Leiocassis > Leiocassis micropogon. The sequence continues at coordinate 13,416,230 of JAOVVA010000004.1, read as the reverse complement.
CAGCATAATCCAATTTTTCTAACAGGGTTTACTGAGCCAGAAATTGAACAGAGGTAAACCAACTGAACAATGGTGGGTGATTTGGTGTCAGCACGGCAAAAACTGTCATAACACTCCATCTTAGATGAATTCAGCATGTGGCCTTGTCACCCAAGGTCTTCAGTAGCTTCCGACATTTAGTGCTTAATGCTCTTCTTTGTGTTGACATTGTGTCTTTTAGTATGTCTTGACATCACACAGAGAGATATATCAACTATTGATAAACACCATGTGGTGGAAGTTGTTATCGATGGCATCTGTGAATTCATATGAGTGACAAATAGGATGGAAATATGGTGATGGATGAGCAGGAATCCTATAGCAGCGCTATATATTTTGCTAGGATGTCAATGCTATGGAGAGCCATATATTTCTACTTTTGACAGGAGGTGAGAGAGAAGCCAAGTAGGAATGATTACTGCCGCTGAGGAGTACAAATAAGCACAACTGGACAAGATATACAGAGAGAAGATCAATTCACATAAAAGCCTCATTTTACACATTGCTCATTTGAAATCCTGGAAATTGAGTTTAGATAAGTTGCATCCCACTTATGGTAATGGCTGCTGCATTTTTCCTCATCTTTGAAAGCACTTTTACTCTGCGTTTTTTTCTGGTGCTAAGTCTATAAAGATTAATGGGTAAGTGAAGCACATCTTTAGAAATGTAAAGTAAGGAAGAAACAATTAATTAACTTACCATTCTCTTTTTTTTGGTTAAAAAAAAGAGAAAAAAGTTGGATTTTGTTTTTTTATACAGTAGTTATTTATAATGATGGATAATCAGCATAGTCTAATATACAGTATATAGCAATGGAAAATGTATATCTTCTGTAAAAGAGTATAACATCTGTAAAGAGTCGTTCAGTTAATTTTTGGTGTTTGATGAAGCATGGTATTATTTGATAACCAGTTAATGATGTTGAAATTGTTTGGTGTTGGTGTTTGAAGAAAAGTATTCATGTTTGATAGTAAGAATGTTAATGAATGGTGGGAAGAATTTTTGTGTTTGATGGAAATTTGATGTTTGGTTGTGGAGTCTGATGGAACTGTTGTTTTTTCATGATAAATATCTGCGTTTGTAAAAATGCTGAGGCTTACTCAGTTAAAGCTGGGTGAGTGAGTTACTGGGCAACTGATCGGAAGGTTGGGGGTTCAAGCCCCAGCACTGGAAAGTTGTCACTGTTGAGCCCTTCAGCAAGGCTCTTATCTCTATCTGCTCCAGGAACACTATATCCTGGCTGACCCTAACTTGAATATGCAAAAAAATAATTTCACTGTGCTTTAGGGTAAATGTGACAAATGATTTAATTAATATTATTTATTAAAAACAAATGTTGATCTTGATGTTTCATTTCTTTCAGTTTTTTTTATTCAGTGTTTTACTTTATAAAGTACTATCAACACGTAGTTTAATAATACTTCACTGTATTTCAGTAATACTAGTAGACATAGCGAAACTTCTACATGTTCAGGACACTTTTGACAAAAGTTCTTCATCAGCAGTGCATAAAGGTCAATATATGTATTTAAGTGTGTATATGGTGTAGCCAAATATCAGACAACTTGAAGAGCTGGTCAATGTAAATTCAGTTTGGATAAATTCCACAAATTGATTGACTGATTTATGCTGATAAATTTTGCACAATGAGGTGGGGTGGAGGGATGTTGCTGGTATTGAGTTCCAGACATTTTTTTTTTTGATGGTATTCAAAGGTGGGGTTGGATTATGTTGTCCCCCACACCTGCAAGGTAAAAGTAAAAGTAATCTGAAGATGTTTAGAGGAGGATGAATGCCATTAAAACAAGGGTTTAATTTAATATTTATTTATTTATTTATTTATTTTTATCTCAAGTGCTTACAATAAATGAGTCGTTGACAATTAGACCAGGGACATAGACACAAAAATCACGGATGGATAAACAGTATATTTATCGATATATCTTGACACTAGTGCTTTAGTACCATAGTAGTTGAATAGGGCACATGCTGGTTTAACTTTCTTGTTCTTTATTAATTATTCAGTATTATTCTATATTCTTTATTAATGCATGGCAATTTACCAACTCAATCTTCCAGTCCGCTGCATTGAGAATGGCAGTGCTTTGTAATAGAAGGAATACCAATAAAGTCTAACATTATTTGTGCATATTTTCATTTTTATCAAAGAGAAAGTCTTACAGGATCGATGTGACACTGAAGGGCTTTTGGAAGATTAGATAATCTGCTTGCTCTTTAGTTAGTGTTTATTCATGCGCATGATGAACGTCCCTAAGAGAGCCCTATCAAAGCTAATGATCACTCCATAAAGGCCAATGAAAAAGTAAACAGCAGTGAATGTGTTGTGGTTTTGTGTCCACTTTTTTTTTTTTGACTAATAAGTAATTGAATGAGAGTTTCAAGGGCCTAACAGAGTAAAGCCATGCTAATCAATATGTGAATGAATGAGAAAGCTGAGCTGAACTTAGCCATTGTTTGCTACAGGCTCCATTTCAATCAATGTAGGAAGAGTGTGTGCTTAGATGACGGTTCATAGTGAGGCGCGTGCGTGTGTGAGAAAAGCTCCGTCTCTGCTTCAATCCAAACGATCTGATATGGTGAGCTATGATAGCTGGATTTACCGATGAAGGAGGCAGCTACAGTACGCTGTGGCATCAGCATTCAACTCAGACAGATGGAGAAGTAATTCCTCTGCATGTATTTTTCATTTGATATCCATCCAGATTACACCGCTATCTTTTCTGGTCTCCTTAGCCTTTATTCCATTTGCACAATGTGATCTGAGGGGCTGAAAACACCTCATTGCTTTTTTGTATGCTTACAGATTTGAGCCTTGTTGAAGGAAATTCACATTTGCGCGATGTTTGCAGCTAATCGCCCTTTCAAATCCCTGTTTAGACCAAGGATTTCACTTAATATACCATGATGCTAAGTGCACAGAGGACAAGAATACTAGAATAGAGAGAAGTTTGGAGAGTTAGCAAATGTGGAGAGTCTAAGGGGCCTAGCCCCAAACAAGAGTGTAACATAAGGGTGACAAAATGATTGCATATGGCTTCCATGAGTGTACCCACACGGAAAAAACCTATATAAACATATATGTTTTAATATAGGTTTTGATATAGGTTTTTAATATATGTGACATATATAAAA
>JAOVVA010000004.1:13368622-13402265 GCA_028565275.1 Leiocassis micropogon | reverse complement strand
AGATGCGGTCGGCTGACGTCACGCGGTTCGGAGGAAACACGGGATAGTCTTCGCCCTCCCGACTGAGTGGTAGTAGCAGCCTTAATGTGGGAGCCCCCTAGTGACGGGGAGGAATTGGCTACGACTAATATTGGGGAGAAAATTGGAGAAAAAAAAAAAAAACCAAAAAAATAAAATACTTTTAGATTTTAGATTTTTTTTCTTAAGTTTTTTAATTTCTGCAATTACAGTTGCCTTAAGCACCCCTAGAGGCACTCCATGCACCCCAAGGAGGTGTAAGTTCTGTCTTGGCTGTTCTCATTGGAGGGTATATTTAAAATCTTCAAATTATTCATTTCAGTCATTCAGATTTTTCAGTTCCTTTTTATTGTAGGCCCTCTAGTTTCATCTTGACCCTGTCCCATTGTGGTGATTACAGTTCAGCCTTTCCGGAAAACTGCTGCTTAAATAATGAGTGCTTTTGCACTTATCTGCACCAAACATTATCGCTAATGCAACTCTGAGTCAGAGCGGCTGGAGCTGGAGAGAAATTTACAAGCTGAGTGTTGCATTTTGGGATGCGACACCTCAAGAGAACAATGGATTAGAAAAGTGTATTGGCTGCTTGTGCTAGACAATTGGTCTGAGGATCCATGTCCGTCTTTCATAGAGTATGTGGATGATCACTTCTCTGTGGTTTAACATTGCTGCTCTGTGTACACTCGCGGTACTTAACATTTGCTCTCTGTGTTGACGCCCACTATCATCTTCGGGCAAATTGCTCTGTGAAATCTGCAGTGCTGTAACTGCCAGTAATCCTGTGCTACAAAGTCTAGCTAGAAATTAGCTTAACGTAATTCCATATATGAAACCTAGCCGTGACAGTGCGTCGTGCATCCGGCATGATAACGACCCATGCATGCCATTCATATGTTTCCCAAAAACCTTGGCTTCTGACTCATATCCTCTCCTGCAGAGTTACTGTCACACCTTTGTGAAGGATTTGTTTTCGTATTTGTGTGAAATGGATGCTGTTGCAGGCCAAATGACTGGTCATGTTCTAGTATCACCCCCAAAAAAGGAAAATGTAGAGTCAATTACTGAGCATCTCTGGATAAATGATGACAAGCTCACGAGTATGGAAACCCTATTTCTGTGTGTTGCAAAAGAGCATAGCAGGGTACTTTAAGCAGGCTAAATCAGATGGCACAAGGGAAAGTTATGCACGGAAGCTCATCACATTAATTGAATTCTGTATTAATGTGCCAGTCTTAATTCATAGTTCTGTCCACTGAATGCCCTAATCTACTAAATGCCCTTTATTTTACTTAACTTTGCCCTTCATGTTATCAAACTAAACTGCATAACGGCCAAATTATTATGCGTGTTATCAACATGACATCTGCACCAGCATCCATTCAGGCAAATTGTTTATTTGGAATGTTATTAATAATATCACATCTATATACTGTATTATAATCAATTATTATCTAATTTTAAATATTCATTTAATAGCAACATACATTATATTTCATCCATTTTTACCTAGCCTTAGATGTTATGGAGTGTCTACCATATACTGTAATAATTAAACTGTTACTGTAAAAGAGATAATGTGTTAAACTGAGTGCATAAATATAGACCTATGATTTGCTTTGCAGATGGATTTACTGTCAGGAGTTGCTTTTATAGAAAATGAAACAGCAACTTCTGACCAGTCAGATTTAAGAACTCAGAAGCTTGGTGATATAAATACCAGTAACCAAAGAGAGCTGAGCTGAACACTTGTCTGTCATGTTTGATTGGTTTATGAGAAATCTTGAGAGATACCAGGTTCAGAGAATTGAGATGCGTTAATTCATGTGCATAGTCCATGTACCCCTCGTTGCAGAACAAAAAATTGTCCAGGGTATGGAGTGTGTTCGCAGGATGGATCCATGTGTTGGACAGCTTTTTGTGGGTTGGGGTTAGGGAGGGAGAAGTTAGGCTTAGCAGCGGAGTTCGATCAGATGTAGCTTCAGGTCCTGGAGCGGTGATTATCTGGATAGGTCCTGTAATGTGTGGCTCAGTGATTAAAAACTTTGAATGCTGTCATATATCATGTGTCTCATATGTTTGAAGGTCACATATTGTACTTCTTTGCAACAGGTTTGCATAAGACAGAGATCTCCAACATGTGTTAACATGTCTGTTAATGAATCTCCTTGATTTTCATTCTGTTGTACTCCTTTTCTAACCTGTTTCAGTGTGAGTAGCTTTAAATGAACTGCCCATGAACATAAACGTCCACGTTGAGGCAGAGCATTTTCCTAGCCAATCAGCGTGCAGGGAAAATTCTTGGGACGTTTTCAAGCTTTTCCCACTTGCATTTCTGACAGCTGGGTGGAGTTGAGCAGAGCTGGGCTAAGCTGAGCACAAAGATGGGGTGGGGTCTCTTGGTATATGAGGTCACAATAGGGAGAAATCTGATTGGCTTGTTTAACCTTGGCAAAAACAAAAAAGAAAAAAAAAAAGACCACCAGCAGGGATTTTTTTTTCTCATGTGTTTTACCCATCTGAATGTGTAAGAATGATTTGTGCTTTAACATATCAGGATTATATAATGCCTGTAGTGTAAAATAGTTATTAGATAAAAAAAAAATTTCTGAGTGTAGGTCATTTTTTTTACATAACAAGCACTAAACAGTTCATTTCTGAACACAGATTATTTGTAATAGTTTAAAATGGCATGTTCTATGGTACTTTAATTACTAGTGTGAGCACTCTAAATAAAGTGTGCACCATATGAATGGTTTGCAATTCATAACTATAGACAATTAGAAGCTTTGGGGCATTAAATCAAAAAGCAGAAGAAATCATAATTTAGTCCAATCTTAGAGCCACATTGGTGAGGCAACACTGTTTTTCTTCTCTAATTTCCCAAGAGTGGCTGTTCATAGTAGCAAGGCTTTTGCAGTATCGGTTCATCACAGATCCACCATCTCCCAATTTACCATACCCCATGATGCTTTGCCATCTGTCGCTACAGTGCTTGCTTTCCATTCCAACATGTTTGAAGCCGTGAGAAAACAAACGTGATTGGTCTTTTACATGAGTGTTGAGCAGGGAACAGGATTCAGTGCTCCACCCGGGTTATATAATCCAGTGTGCAGCTATTGGTAGCTTTTTAGCTGCATTCTGGCTTGGTCTTAGCGTTATCTGATCACCAAAACGTCTCTGTGTTTATAAACCTGAGATTGGTGTTAGCAAGAAGGTTTTGTAATAAAGCATTGCCATGTCTCTAGAGCTTCCCTAAATATAGAACATAACCTCGACTAACAAGATTCGAATTTTTACTGATATGGTGGCATATGTGTGTGTGTGTGTGTGTGTGTGTGTGTATGTGTTGTTTGTGAAGTAAATTCTTGTACATTTGAAGTATTCCCAGGACAAGCCACTTGGCAGAGAGGCTCATGAGGACGCAGCGCAGCCCCACAGCCCTCTGGGATTGCTCTCAGCCGTTAACTGTTATGATTGGCTGGGCTTGAATTAGAGCACCCTGCCAGGAAGAGGAATCGTGTCCGGGCTGGTTGTCATGGAAACCGTGCCCCAAGAGGTTGCTGGGAAGAAAGAAAGAAAGAAAGAAAGAGACAGGGATGGGTTTGATGAGGGAATGTGACTGTCTCTGGAGTGCAAAACATCAATATAGAGTGCAAACATGATATTTCTTTACTTCCCATTGGTAGCACTGAGTAGCTGATCTCTTTGGGTTCGAAAAACGACATACTCATTACTTTTCTTGAAGTCGTGCTCAAGTGAGAGACATGGTTCTCAAAGTGGGTTCAGTGAATCATAGCCAGGGAGATGGAGATTTTGAGGGCTTTTTTTTTTTGTTTCAGTGATGGAAATCACAACCAACCATTAAGCAGGGGTGAAAATGCTGAAAAATTACAAAGTACAAAAATCTCTCTTACTTGAATGTGTCAAAAAATGTACTTGAGTCAAAGTTAAACACCTGCTTTCCATGATATGAATTATTTAAAAAAGAACTTTTATTACTTATTTTTGTTTTAAAGCAACTAATGCATTTAGCTAATGCATGAAAGTATCTTTCATTCTGTGAAAACTTGTTAAACATATGCATGCAGAATGAATAACACTACACACAAACTGGGACTTTTGACTGTGCAGAATAACAGAACATAACATAACAGGTATGAGACTAAAAACTCCCTTTATCTCTCTATATAATCCCTGCTAAACTAATACACGTATCCCAGCATTTCACTAGTGCTTGGATACCATTAAGGTAAAAAGTTTTCTCAGTACATGAGAGTCATGATCGATTAAAATGATCGATCTGCTTCACGTCTAAAATGCTGGCCTCTCAGGAGCTCCTTTAATGGGCCAAAGACGTGGAAATGGCTTGGCGTGAGGTCAGGACTATATGGGGGATGTGGTAATAAGTTGGCGACAAGTTATCCGTCGATTTTTAAGGATGAGGCGTTCCACTCGCGGTTTGTTCACGGGAACAACTGCAGTGGGCTCCAAGCCACCTCGGCCAAGATCGTCGTTCACGGAAGTATGGGCTTCTTTAAAACGGCTAAGAGTCTGATCACTATACTGTGCTTGAAGTCTTCTGTAATGTCAATCAGTTTTACGCCTTCATTTATGAGAAATGTTAACACGCTTTGACTTGAATGCCTCATCGTAGTTTCCTAATTATGTCATCTGAAGTAAAATAACCAATATTTTCCAGTAGCTAAATTTTGATTTGCTGCCTTGTAAATTTAAGTTAGTTACTGGAATCGACACTAGTCTAACCGACATCGACACATGCTAGAAAAGAGAATATATAAGTTAAATATAGGCAGGTCATTTAATCAAATTAGAATTTAATGTCAACTTAATGTTGTCATTCTGAATTGATAAATTATATTGATTTTTTTTTTAAGTGGTCTAGAAAATGTAAGGAGTAAAAAAGGAAAAGTATTCTATTTTGATAATATTCAAGTAAGGTATAAATGACCTCCAAAATCATACTTTATAATGAAGACCAATTGTTCAAGTATTTTCCACCCCAGCCATTCCATCTAGTTCTTACTCTATTTAATCTGTTTCATTGTCCATTTTGATTGAATGGATTTAAACCAGTAAATCAAAATATGTAGGAATAGAAACATTTTGTAAACATTTCGCCAACTAGGACCTAACGTACTGTCAAATAGAAAGCCCTATAGCCTATAGCCCTATATGTAAATTATTACACCAACAATTTGGATATCCTAAAATATCTCTATGCAGTAAATCCGGGCTGAGGACGTTTGTGGAAGTTAAAGAGGAAATGGTCTCTGGCTACAGAAAGTTTTAAGAGCCTTTTAAAGGAGATATGATTGCAACATTTTGAAAAATGGTGCAGAGTTTAATGCAGATTTGCTCTTGTCTTTTCCTGTAATCAGAGCACTTGGTCACGCTAGAGCGCATTCATCATGCTGAAGTTGTGCTCTAGAGAACTTGTGCATCATTTGGTAGTCCTTTTCATTCGGCTCTCTTTTATTCTCTGCTCTTCTCAAGGTGCAGGCAGCTTGTGCAAGACGGAAGGGGAAAAAAACAACAACGCTGAAGTAAAGAGCTGAAGGATGAGGCTACAGAACCTTTGAAAACAACAAAGAGGTAGGAGCAGTGGATTACATGCTAAAATGGACATGCTTCTTTATTATATATGTCTGTCTAATCTCAGATGTCTGAATTCAGGACATTTTACTAGTCACCCATTAAATATGTTTCTATTTAAGCAATAAATTAGATTTTTTTTAATTATTGTTTCCAGACAAATTCTAAAATATTCACAAAGCAAAATATGGAATGATTTTTTTATTTACATTTACATTTTTTTTGACTGATATCTTCTTAAAAAAGACTAAAATGACACAGAAGGCCACTGATGTAATTGACACTATTTTCACTAAATGTCAACATGTTCGGTGTCCAACACTGTCTTCTTTAGCTTTGCTAACGTAGCTAACTCCTTAATCTTTTCTACAAATATGCTCCCAACTCTCCATATGCTTGCTTAAGAAGAAGTCAGACAGCTAATGGATCTTGCCGTTTACCTACTACTTTGTAAAATAGCATGGGTAGGGTTTGTTTTATGTTCAAAGTGGAATTAAATTATCCACATTGATTCTTGATTCCCAGTAATATTCCACTGTCAAACTTTAAAATCAAACTGAATCCAAAACAGTGCTAAGGATAGAAAGTCTGGTTATCCAAGTTGGCTTGCTTGTAGAATGTAACAACAGCTCTAGTTTAAATATGGGTGAAACAATGATGAAATATTTGTGATGATTCTTGTACTTTCACACTGCCATTGCAGTACCACTGCCACAGTAAAGCATAGTGGTGGTAGAGTCATGATTAGAGTCATTCTTGTTTTTTTCTTTGTGGTTTCTTCTCTGTCTGTTTTCTTTTATAGCTGCCTTTTTTGGCATGGTATCCTATAAGCAGTCAGTCACAAAGATGCATAGATTATGTGGGATGATCAACCTTTGGGATATTTTTAATATTAATAATCCCAATTGAGTCCAACATACAGTACCTTTACCTGAATGACTGTTCTGTCATCTCTGTAATTACGTCTCCTGCTCTAGTGATCATGAAGTTGGATTTCTTATCGTATGTTTCCAACCTGTTATTACTTTTACTGCCACTTGGCTATAAAGCCAGTAAATGTTCCAGCCCAGGAGGTCACAGAGGTCTGCAGCGCCTCATGTTCATCACAAACACGATGCATTTCCTCATGTCTGAGTCAATCAGTGTGGTTTTATAGTCCACGGAAGTCTAATACATGCTGCTATATGTTTCTGTGGAGGTCTTATGCCATCCATGCCTAAGTGCTGAAAGAAGTAGTTAGGAGTAGAAGTGTGTGTGTGTGTGTGTGTGTAAAGAGGTTGCTTTTGGGTTTAAAAAGCTATAAGAACACACTTTTGTTGGAGAGAATGAATGCAGCTGCTGGATCTGCTGCTACACTGAGCATATTGTGAATGATAACTTTAGGAGGGAAGAGCCTCAGGTTTAGGCTTATCTGGATGTATGTGAGGGATAAAGTTTTATGTCATGCATATGGGTTTTAAAATGATGCTGATAGGAAAAATAAAGGCTTGAATCAAAGTCTTAGTGGTGAATTATATACAGTAAACATGCATTTGCCCTGGACAGGAAAAAAAAAATCACACTGAATGACATGCACATTAATCTTTATAACAAATGCAATCTATAGTAGCATTCGATATGTATTTTCTATTAAAATTCTGACTAATGTTGGCTGATAGTGGTGCAGTGGGATTTAGCCTGTGCTTTATTTCTACCTACAGAGAAAGATGCGGTGGTGCTTTAGTCCTCTGTCTAGCTCTTTCACCTTCATAAACTGAGCACTCCTTTCACACAGATCAGCTTCCATCAAGATCAACGTTTATGCCTAACTAGCTGCCTTCAGTTGCATCATCAGAGCTAACATTAAAACCTGGTCTTTATTCCTTTTATGAAGGGCATTCAAGTCAAACCTGGATTTTTGGTTGTGCAGAAACATTTATGAGAACAGTTATGGGAGTAAAATCTCCTTTTATTTCTCAATATAACTTCCTGCTACACTAATGCACTTATGCCATCATCTCACTAGTGCTTGGACATCATAAATGTAAAAAGTTTTCTCAGAACACCAGAGCCAGGATTAGACTGTCTGATTCAGGTCAGCAATGCCGGCCTCACAGGAACTCCTTTAATGGCACAAACGTGTAAAATGGCTTTGACCATCTTAGGAATGTGGCAATAACTCCCAGGCGAGTTCCTGTAATGTGCGAGTGGTGTTTATGAATGAGTTCCCACAGACAGATTTGTTACTTTTGCAAGTTGGTGACAAGCTATCTGTCAGTTTTTAAGGATCAGGTGTTCCATCATTCATGGATGTTTTTTCTTTAAAAATTTTTAAAATGGAAAGCGAAATAAATTTTCATCACAAATCCCAGTTTGACATGAACAACCCTCTTCTTTGAAATGGTTTAAATATGTTTTATTCTATAAAAAACATTGTAACTATGCTAGGAAGTTCCCCCTGTGATCTCCGCCTGGCACACAACCATCTTCTTTTTATAATAAACTGAAAAATAAATAAATAGCACAAACTGTCAAATTAGCATAAGAAATCTCTAAAGCCCTCAGAGCTATTTCAGTATAAATGCATTGTTAAGTTGGATATTTCCTTTTACTCATAAATACACACCTCAGGGTCATGAATTACACACATCATAATTTTTTCCCTCTGTACTTCATTTATTTTTTTGCTTTAGACCTCTAGTACACAAGCTCACACACTGTTCACACATTTGTTCTCAGATTTGCCTTTAGAGGCAAATAAAGATCCAAAACTTAAAATGAAATGCATGAAAACTGCTTTGAAAGAAATCTTTTAAGTATCTGCATGCATTAAGGGTTATCCTTCTTGATAAGCCGGGTAGGTGTGTGCTGATCATCTGTAGTGTGTGTGCACCTTGTTGAACAAAAGGATTAACTCCAGTTGGGTGGAATAAGCAGGAATCCGTGCTGCATGACATAAAGCTCTTCGTCTGCGAGGCCTGCAATTAAACCAAGCTCTATTAATCTTTATGGCCTGCGCCTGAGGCATTGTGCACAAGCGTGCATGCTGGCGTGCCTGTCAGGCTGCTTAATGCACCCTCAGGGCCTCCCTTGAGTCCCTGCTCCGATCTGTACCGCACTATAAAGAAACAGCAATAAATTACCATTATTCAATTATCAACGCTCCACTTATTTACAGCGGTATTTAAAGAAATGTAAATGAAGCTTTGCGTGTCTGGAGGTGATGAATTTTTATCGCGCCTGAGTATATTATTTCATGGTATTTGGGAATCAAAGGCACATTGCTTTTTAGACGTAGCGGTAATAGAGGTGCTGATTAAGTGGCGTGTCGCATACCTAAGAGGATCATTTTTCATTCACGTTCATATTTACAATCAGATTACGAACCTAGAGCCTGGGTTTGTGTGTGCATATTGTTTGTGTCTGACATTTTAGGAAATTGTTATATGTAATTATTATATTGTATATATTATATAATTACACTAATTGCTTAAGCTTTTAGTACAATTTACAATATTATAATGGTGATATAGCTGTATGTGAAATGTTCTTCGAGCTGTCAAAATGTCAAACTTTGAGTGAAATGAATTTATTTATTATTTATGGGATATCTGTGATTTTTGTCTTTGAAGATTTTCCAAAAAAAAAGGTAGAAAAGCATGCGGTTTTGTGTTGTTTCGCATGGTACCATTAAGCAAACATTTAGTAAGGTGTTTGTAGTGTACCTTTACATGTTTAAAGTGGTAATTATTAGAGATGCATTAATAACGACAGTATCTAACCCATACCTGATATTCCTATAATTATTTACTAATTTACTCATTATTCAAAACCCTTTTTATGCTGTCATGTTAATAACCAGATGCCACAACGTGTGTTTTTTTTATCATTTATGATGATGATGATGATGATGATCAATCAAGCCAAAGCAGACTGCAAATTCTACTGTATATAAATATCAAGAGGAAGAGCTACAGAGTCTTCTTATATTACAGATAACATGATTAAAACAAATCCTTGACATTTAAATATATAACGTTTAATAGAGAGCATGACAACACCTGACCTGAGAGTTTGATCACTACTAATGAGAGTAAGATGTCATCAGTCGTGTGCACACATAGGTATTTGTCAAGCAGGAGCAGTAAAACGAGCATGCAGTGAAACTGTCACATGTGAAAGAGAGCAATTTGGTTCTGCTTTTCCCCTTGCTTGCCAGTCCCTTTGCTCATGAGCCGTTGTTGTTTAATGAGCACGCTGGCTGATACTGCTCTGCTCGCTCCGGTTGGCCGTTCTCACGCTACCTATTAAAAAAAGCTTTTAAACAGGATAACATCCTAAACAGAATAATCGGCACCAGGAGTTAAATTGCAAGCCTCACAAAACAGCAGCCAACACAAAAGAACCAAATAAAATGTTTCAAGACTCTCCCTGATTAATTAACACTGAGTAGGTTACTTGTTGTTTGAAAAAGAAACATGATGATAATTGTAGATGAAGCCTGATTTATAGCCTGAGAAATTAATGCTTTGTTTCGAGACTAAAGACAGAAATCAATGGCAGTAATAACAGCAGTTTGGAAGATGTTATAGCACCGATAATAACCAGGTGAAGTGTGTTGTGTGTAATTCCACACAGTTAAATAAACGGTGGCGCTCTGGCATGCCCAGCCCTGTTCCAGCCAGTTGAGGCCAAAGTGCAGCGTGGGTGATTTCTTTTCTTCCATCGAATCACTCCGACCTTGTTTTGATTAGTCCTCACAATTGAGAGTCACGGGGAAGAGAGAGGAGGGAAAAGGGCACAGATTAATGGGGTGTATGCATGCATGGACCTCTCCTTTTTTTTTTTCTTTCACTTGAACGTTGGATCAATTCACAAAAAGGGTTTTGTCAAATATATATATATATAATATATCTCGAACAAAATTTTATCGTTCTGTACTAATCAAATCTTTTTTTTTTTATCAATTATTTTCTGTTAAAGTGCATAACTTGAAACAGAATGGGATTGGCTTAAATCTATGCAAATTTTAAAATATCCTCATACAGTTAAAATAGATCAGGGTCTAATAACTTCTTTTTTCTTTTTTTTTTTGGTTTTGTTTGCATGAAAACAGCTCATAAATCCAAAAAAAAAAGGTTCAGAATGGAATATGAAACTCAAATATTTGATGTATCTCAAATATCGTACTTACCATAAATGATGAGAACATTTTTTTTTCACTGATATTCTTTAATGTCAAACTATAAAGTGATAAAAAAGTACAATGTGTCATTCCTTAAGGTATAAAATATTGTCATCAATGGCAAATTTAAGGTGGCAATAGTAACTCGTCCTGGATGCCTCACATCACTATCTGCCCTTAACAGCTAAACACCCACAGTGCTTTATTCCCCACATAGTGCATCGACTGGCATTTGAGATTTAACTTTCAGACTGCATAAGAACAAATATGAATGTGATGAGAGTAGTTCAGTCCCTGTTTGCTCTCCAGTGGCACAATGTGTTGGGCCTCTCACCCACCGAGTAAATAGAACAGGAGAGCCTCATACTCAAACCCTCCCCTACCAAATAAGGCCAAACCAGGCACTGCACAGAGGAGCAGACTACCACACTCCACTGCATGCACACACACACACACACACATACTCACACACACTTTTTTCCTCCCCTGTCTACTTGCTCAGTCACTCTCTCTTTTTTATCTCACGCTCACTGCCTCTCGAGTTTTCCCCTCCACTTGGCTTCGTCCCTGTCACTTTAAGTCTCTCATTCACCTGCTCCTTCTCCATGTCATGTTTATTCTCTCGTTCTGCCTCTCTCAGAATCTAATGCCTGAATTTGTCTCCTTGCCCCTGCCATTCTCAAAATGGCGTCTGAGTTGGTGCATTGTTTGGTTTAGTCCAGCTGGAGCTTCCTGTCTAAGGACCTGTAGATTAGAAACAGCTTTCTGTGACCTCCCATGGTGTCAGATTTCCCTAGCATGGACTGAGCCTTCCTGCACTCTCATACTATCAGAATTGAGGGTACAAAACTACAACATGGGTTACTGTCTTGAAACCTTTTGTGGGTATTTTTTTAACAGAAAAAACCCTCAGACAAGGTCCAAATATGTGACATTATTTTTAAAAGGATACGATGGCTGCACTTGACTCACTGAACTCAGGTTTATGCAATTTTTGAGCTCAAAGCATTTGAGCAACAACATGGAGAAAAACATGAACACATCCATAAATGTATGTCATGTTAGAAACAAGCTAGGCAGTTAATATATGATGATCTTTAAACTTTAAACTCACTTAATGTAGTTAAGGTTTATATTTTTTACTGTAGAACAGCCAAGTTGACCTGACATCATAAAGACACCTTTCCAACTTTCCTGGTAAGAATTCCAGTTGAAGTTGGGGGAACAAAAATGTTTAAAAAAAATTACAAGCAAAATTGGGGAAAGTACTTTTTTTCTTAGGAATTAGTTTCGAGTTGTTTGTAGTAAGCATTTTTTTTTTTACCAGTGTTGGAAAAACTTCAAACTGGAGATGGTGTCAGAGCTGATGTGTATACTAGAAACAATGTGAGTAAAAATACTACTGTTTAAAATATGCATGGGGCCACATTAAATAATAAGAATAATAAAGCAAAGTTTTGTGTAAATTCAACTTCAACCAGTATTTTTTTTCCTAATTCATTGAAAAATCATTTCTCTGTTTATCCCATAAAATAATATACAAATGTGCAATTATCCACTCTGAGCATGACCTTATGATCCCCTCATGCACATTTACAATCATAGATTATTGCCTGGTAACAATTAGCATAATGGTAAAGAATATAATACACATGTGAATCCTGCTCCATTGTGCTTCTTGGTGATTTTGTGTGCATGTCCATCAGTGTAATGAATTCATAATCTTTGCAGAGGCCTCATCGATGTTTATCAGTGTGAGTGGTTGTGCTCTAATGGATGGTCTGCTTTTCTTCCTGCATTGCGACTCGAGTGAACCTAACACAGAAGCTCAGTGTATTCATATGCATCTTATCTGCACCGTGGACCTGGGAGATGAAAGCCAGTGAAATTTCTGTCACAGGAGATAATGTTTTTGAGAGCACAGTGTTGAATAGAGGTCCCTCAGGGCTGTATGTGAGGCCCTACAATTCATCGACTCAAAAAGCCAAACTCGCTGCTTTCAGCCTTGAATATAAAAGCATGTGAATGTGAATACAGAGACAAAATAGTAAACAGGACAACGACTGCGGTGAAAGACAAGGAAATGAGGGGAAAAAAGGATTACATTTCTTTACCTATTTACCTTTTCATTGATCTGCTTATAGAAAATGTATCAAAAAAAAAATCACATTTTCTTTTTTCCATTTTAGTTGCAAGGCCGTATCCATTCATAATCCATACAGTTTGTCATATTTGCAGGGGGCCTGGAGCCTATCCCAGGGAACACCTTGGATGTGGTGCTTTGGAAAAGTCAGTCAGGCTACAACACATGCCTTTGGACTATAGAAGGAAACCAGAGTACATGAAGCAAACTACAAGGCACGCAAAGAGATGCAGACTTTACACACACAGACCGAATTCGAGATTTGAACCACTAGTTCTAGAGGCGCAAGGCAACAATGCTAACCACTAAGCCACCTAACATCACACTATTTAAAAAGACTGGTCAGAGTGCTTTTTTGTATTGATAACACATTACTACTAGGTAGTATCGGCTAACTAAATACCCTGATTTGCCACTAGATTATGATTGTTATTATCGGTAATGCAGAAGAAATAATCTAGTATATTTTCGGGAGTTACAATGAGGACAGGATTTGACTTTGGTTGTAGTTTTAGAAGGGAAAAAATCCCTTGCATTCGAGCAATTGAATTTATTAAAAATTGTATATTTTCTCCTGTCATAAGTCTGTAAGTCTCTTTATATTTGTCAAATAACGAATCATGTTTGAACTTTATGTGCCACTCAGCTCTAGGATTTTTAATAGAACATAAAATGTACTAGTAAATTCCAACATCTTGAAGGCTGAAAAAGCATAAAGGCTGGTTACCCAGACGTAAATCCATAAACACTTGTGTGAAGCAGTCTTATGCAGTCTTACAAAAAACAAAACACTTAGCCAGAAGGCTTTGTCTATCAGCAGCTTTATATTTTATAATTGCTTATGTCCTGTTCCCACGCTGAGTTCACCCCTGACTTAATAACTTTAGAAAGTGCACAACTTCCTTTCTTTTTCTAAAATGCCTGAATCTGTTATACAAGCAAGAATTAGCTGTGAACTTAGCAAAAAGCCAAACACTAACAGCTGAAAATAGGAATGCAGGGGATGCTCATGAGGAGGTGAGGTGCGATGTGAGCCTGTAGCTCACAGATCATAATCATCGACTTGTTTCTGTGGGTGGTAAGCAAGTCTGTTAAAAAAAAAGGCAAGGAAGTGAAGGGGTATATTTATTTATTTATTTATTTATTTATTTATATTTGTTCAGTTTTTTCATCTGAAGCAGCTTAAGTCAGGCAGAATCCAAGCTAAGCACAGCATATTGATATGGCGACCGAACAGTAGGAAGTGACTCATAGGCAGGTTTTAGATTTGAGCTCAATTAAACGTTGAACCTCCACACCATGATGTGTCGGAATTATCCCAAAAGAGTCTGTCAATGGTATTATTAAACTTAAATCTTAGTGTAAATACTGTATAAATCATATATTATTATTTTCTAATTACAACACATCCTTACACATTTTACCTCGGATGATTTCAATTTTGTATTAATGAATAACAGCATACATTTATCAATTAGTAATTATACCCGTATGTGTGACTACCCATGGAGTTACTAATCAGGCAATCATGTGGCAGCAGTGCAGGTCGTCAGACCATCCATCAGTATTTGTTGGTGCTATAGGGAATTTAAGCGTTTTAGAATATTTTAGAGTATTACAGATATTGCTAAAATCCTTGGATATTTCTGAACAACATTCTCTAGAGTTTGGCGTTGGGAAAAAAATGGCAGAGGAGAATGTCTAGACTGCTGAGCCACGCCCTCACCTGAGAACAGCAGAGCTGAGCAACAAGGTTGTGGAGGGTATCTTCTTATATTAGGTCACATAAGGAGAAATTCTAATTGGCTTGTTTAAGCCTTGACTAAACATGACTCAAAAGGGATTTTTGCATAGGAGGTCCCCTCCTTTAAGCCAGCCTACAACAGCTGAAAACCCCATCAACTTCCACTACTTATACCCAAGAACAGGATAGAGGACGGGTGCGTGTACGTGTAATATGGAAATAACTGCCACTGTTTGTGTGCCTCTGTCTGCATTTTAAAGCATCCTAACCCCTGTTTGCAGACATAAACAGATTTGCAGCACCCAAACAAGCAGTGTGTGTGTGTATAAAGACTCTCAGTATACAAGGCTCATTACACCCTTATGGATTGCCCTTGTCGTGCAGTAAGTGCTCCTTTATCATTCCCAACACACTGGTGAAATTTACCACGCTAAGCTCAGCTCAACACCTGGGGACAGCGCTGTCGAGGAAAGCTGTAGATTTATACGCCTGATTAAAGCAGGCAGGTGTGAATAAGAGGCACTGGGAAAATCAAACATGAAAACCACAGTGGCACTTTTACAGGACGATCATATTGATTAGCTCTTTTAGCTTTCTGTTGCTCTGCATCACCTGGGGTTTTAAACAAGGACTTCTGTTCAAATGATGCCATGTCCAGCATCCTGATCCTCCGATTTATCCAGACATATCAACAAATTATATCGTTCTGGGGGCTGTGATATTAGAAAAACTATTTAAGCCAATTATTTCAGCATAGCGTTTAACAATGTCAATTATTATAACTATTACTATTTGAAATTGTTCTTGTAAAATTGTCTAACTATCTGCGTTTTATTTTTTACTTTTATCAATGTTCTTCTTGTTTATATTCTTTTACTGTGCAGCACTTTGAATGTCATTTTAAATAAATGTATGTTTAATTATCCAGTTTTAGCCATTTTTTTTTATTTCATAAGAAAATTTGGGATTGCCTATCCTAAGGATAATATGTATGTTTTTTTTACCTATACTTCACATATTTCTGTTATTTATTTGCATCTGACATTGTTATCAAGAAGATGTATTAAAGACCAACTAGTTTTAACTATTTTTACTTCACTTTATAATTAAAACTTTCAGCCTTATAGCACACAGATACAACAGGGAATGATTTATGGTCACACTATCAGATATCACCCAAACGAGGATTGGTTCCTTGGTTCCTCTCAAGGTTTCTTTCGCATCATCTCAGGGAGTTTTTCCTTGCCACTGTCACCGCCGCCTTGCTCATCAGGGACAAACTGACCTTTTACCTTACATTTTTTCTAATTTGTATCCATACCTTTTGTTTGTCTAAAGCTTTTTTAAAGGCCATTGTTAAAGGTGCTATACTGTACAAATAAAGTGGAATATAATTCAATTGAAATTTAATTTTGAAACATTGTTGATGCTTCTTAACACTATGGAACCCACTTATTTTTAATTAGCAAATAATGCTAATTATAATTACATATAATCTGCCACTGTTCTACTTAAAGGGATTTTTTTTCAGTCTGCCTTAAATCAAAATTGAGGTGCATGTACGGTATGTACTTTACCGTAAGTCTTGGTCATTATAAATTTTCCTGATCTGCACGACGACCGTGAAGTTTGTTTCCTGGAACATGAGTGTAAGTAATCAGAGCCAATTCCCACAATCATTCCATAGTTCAGCTGAGACTCAAATGAAGCTTTTGCATTTCCACTGAGTTACCATGTATTTATTATTTAGTCATACTGTTAGTTCCAGGGAAAGTAAATAGGTTTATTTATACAGCATACAGTATAACTTTGAAATATACCAACTCTGTGTGGCTCAGTGGAACTGCAGAAGGTTCATATTAGTCTCAGCTGAACTATGGAATGCATCTTTGCACTGTACAAGGTTGTGGAATTTGGCTCCGATTACTCACATTGTACTCACCTTCCAGATGACAAACTTCATGGTTGGTGTCCAGAACAGGAAAACTTAACAAACAAAATCTATTGTAATGTGTTAACCCCTAACCCTAACCTCAGTTAAGAAACAAAGAAACAAACAAACAAAAAAAATCTATGTTTGCTAAAGGGCTAAGAACTTACTAACTTTAAACTGGGCAACATGCCCAAAAAATATGGTAACAATATATTTTTTTTCCATATTGATAATGTCACCTATATGAAGGATATCCTAGTAATGAATAAATCGGAAAGAAATAGGACTGGAATAAAATGTGTTACCAATAATATTATTAATACATCTTTTTTGTGTGCAAGCATAATTTACAGTACCTGCCATAGCAAAACAATACAGGCTAGCGTGCCTCGTAAATGATTCAAATCATATAAATAAAATTAAAAGCTGTGACGACTATTATACATTTCTGTGTCAGGGCAGTAAACATCTCAGTGTTGTAAAGGTAGAAACCTGTATAAAAGTGCAACCGGAACGAAGCTTTGAGAATTTTTATATCCCCATAATCTGGGTAAAATTCATAACCTTTTTTGTAGGCTTTTGAACATTGATTGATCAGTAAAGCATACATCATGCAAGAGAACCAATAAAGTAAAAGGAACTGTGGTCTGTGTTCTCATATTAAAATTTAAGATGTGTTGATTGATTCCAGTGTTAACTCTTGCATTGAGTAACATGCAGGAAAGCATGCCACATTAAAAGCTGCCAGTAGTTCTCAGCAGCACTCTCAGTGTAACTGAGTTCCTGCGATAATGTAGTCATGTTACTGTTTTCTCAAATTATTTATGGCCATCAAACTCAAGGTTGTGTTAACTGCCTGTGTGCCGCAACCCAGGCCTGTACTTTGTATTTTTTTGACATGCAAGCTGAAAATGCTAAGTGATAAGTTGTTGTTCGTTTATGCCTTCTGTGTGATAGGCTTTTAGGTCTGTCCATTACGAGTGCAAATGTCCAAAGCATTTCTTCATTATCAACATAAATTTTATCATGATACCCATCAAGATTGTCTTATTGCCCAGCCCTATAAGCTACTGTAACTTATTTCCTTTTCCAGTTGCTTAGCAACAGCATTCTCATTACTAACCACATGTTTGCCTTCCCATGTTAAAAAGCATTTCCAGTTTTAAGTAGATCACCATGACATTTTGAAGCATTCACGATATCAGTGTCTGGTGTGTTAAATATCACGACACACAGCATTGCAGCTGTTACAATAAATTTTAATCCCTACACACAAATCTGTGGCTTGACATATTGAAGGGCAGCCAATAATCCCCCTTTAATGTCCACAGTCTGTACTGTGTCTATCTGTGTCCTGTCTGATGCTTTCAGACAATACAAAGAGCAGATGATATCACCCATTCCCCCCAAAAAAGTTACTGATGTTTCACAGGGTTGCATTTTTTTTTATTCTTGACCCAGCAATCATCCCTAGGGTATAACTACAAGCATCACACATTCACAGCTTTGAAGATCTGACTGCCCTCTGCCTCCCACTGCTTTGATTCAGTGCTTGAAGGAATATTGATCGCTGTCTTCGCCCTCCTCAATATTTCATTCTCTCATATCATAGTCATACCATTATCCCAGTGCAATGCAGGGTGCTATTGTCTGTGTTTGCTAAAAGGCTAAAAAAAAAGACATCTTTAGGTTAAACACTACATTTATGGTACTAGTTATCCGATGTATTGTAGAAAAACAAACACAGCTGGTGTAACTGGCCATTCTTTTGGACAAGAGCATGTTCTGTAAATGTTTTGTTCACCCACGGGGTTTTGTTACATCCAGTCTTTCTAGTGCTTTTAACAAAGTAGCTGCAGCGCTACTGTACGTGCATCAGGGCGTAGCTACCAGCTTGAAGTGAACAAAAGGTGTACAAAACGTGTGTAATCAGTGAGAAAAAGCGTTCACAATGACAATGCCATTTTTAGAAAAACTTACACAAGCAGTCTGTATGCATTCTTGGCATTCCAAACTCTATAAAAAAAAGGGTTTTATTAAAATATTGTTTAAATACTCAAAGAGATAAATATTCTTAAAACGTGCTGTACCATGACGATAGACATCTGCAATAATGGCAAGTGAATGTTAATAAATTACTGCTTATTGTTATTAGTCTTAAATCAGTTTAAATTAATGAAACATTTATAGTTGTACTATGTAATGTTGTGAGTCATCCGTGGAACAAGTTATCACTTATGCTATAGCAGCTTTAACACTCACTTGTCCTTGTTGTTATTAATACTAAAGAAGTGCAACTTGTTACTCATAAACTGTAACGATCATATAAAGTCTCCTTAATTTGGATAATAAAACCTAGCAACGGATTATTTGCATCTGCATGATTCCTTAAGGGAAAAATTGTATTGCAATATGAATTTTCGCCCAAAGACCTTGACTCCACAACGAATTTAATTCGTGTACCGAGGTTCCACTCTACCTTTAGTACTTGGGTGGCTGTACATCTCTACTGGTTCCGGTAGGTGTCGTCGTTTTTCACTCGGAGCCACGGAGCTTTTTTTTTCTCCATAACTAAGTAAAGGGGGAAAACAGAGACCCTCTCTCTCTCTCTCTGTCTCTCTCTCTCTGTCTCTTTCTCCACCCCCAGCCGGGACTCAACCTGAACAGAAGTGCTCGGACGTGGACACACAGCGGACCAAACGACAGCTGAAAACTATTTAAATCAGTAGTGTAAACTTTCTGCTGCACGTGCATTTTACCGTTGGGTTTGTCACACAAACCGAACTAAAAGGCATGTGGTACCGAGACGGAGAGGAGATTCTTCATTTCCATCTAAAGTTTTAGAGGACCCAGGGCTTCGTGTGGATTTTTTTCCCCTTGTCTTTTTCATGGATGCGACTTAAACACGCTACGCAGAAGGAATAGTTTTATCCGCATGCCCCGCTTTAAACAGACTTACTGGGACAGGAACTGCGCTTAGGTGAGTCAGGCGGTGTGTTTATACATCTTTTTTGTGGTTGCTTTTTGCTTTAAAAAGTTGACTAAAAGTCGGCTGCTGGATACATCCAGGATACGTCTTCTAGTGTACCTTATACACACAGGCTTATTCATGAAAAAGAAGGAGAAAACATTTTAATTATTTTAAACTGGAGCAAAAGTAAACCGCTTGCAATAAAAGCGAGTCGAGTTTATTAGCCTGCGGTGATGCTAATTCAGGTATCATAAATATTTAGCATGCAGTTCTGTATTTTATAAACTCCCCAATGCTTTTATTTATCCCGGCATCATTATATGAAGTGTTGTTTGTCAGGAGTCACCCGTTTTCTTTTTAAACATGTTTCAGTTGTTTATAGGAACACTTTGAGTTTTCTAATCTTTAATATAAAGCCCCCAACCAACATAAGTGTTTTCCTGGCTGCGATAAATAAATATATTATATTATATTTATAGATAAAATTGAACACTAAAGATTAACAGTAAAAAGTAATAACTTCCAAAAATTCCACACTAGATTTCTATAGTAGGTTTAAATAGAACGCCGCTAACGGTCGCGCTCGTGCCGGTCTCCATGGCTACCTGAGAGCACGCGCACTGCCAACCTAAACAGTATGCGTTTTTCCCCTCAGTGTATCAGTAGGGCGGCGCTGTGAGTGCGCACTGTTTACTGCACTAGTATACTCGGGGTGGTTTTGAATCAACTAACCAGCTATTTCTTGATTGTTTTTACTTTATATGTAAGCACATTTTTTTTTCACCTAAAGGGTTATTACACAAGAATTTAGGATGTTAATTTGATTGAAACAAAAATACCAAAAGAAGAGTTTTTAAAGCTTTATAGTTTTTTTTTTTAAACTACTCTAGTGTATTTATTTTGTCAGTGCTATTATGACTCTTTTCAATTGCAAATACCCTACTACACTAAACTATGCTTTAGAAGTGAACTGTGCTGTTTATCCTGTAACTGATAACGGTGAAGAGTTAATCACAGATGATCCCTGACCCCGTCTGAAGGATGGTGGGTGGATTAAAGCTGAAATCCTCTTTGTGTTAAAAAAAAAAACCCCAGATCATAGTTGAATTTTTCCCCAAATGTTATACTTTTAATTAGACTGCTGGGGGGGGGGATTCATGCAAAACATGCACTTTTCTTGTGAAATTCTGATTTCTGCAGTAATCCACTGAAGGACATCAACTAATTACCCAGAACACAATGGGTCAGAATGCTAGCAAGCTTCCCCCTAGTCTATAGTCAGTTAATTCAAAAAGGACCATCTTTGGTTAGGAATAGCACTTGAAAACTGTAATGAAGGAAAACATGCGGTATGATCAAAACAAACAATTACTAGGGCTGAAAAGACTCAAAGCCTTCAGAGTGGTTATCCTAGGAACTCTGCGTGCCAGCTTGCCTGCATTCATGGATAAAATGAGTGTTTTTTGTGTAACAGTGAGAGATCTGCAATTACTAGTGTTTGTCTTAAGTGGCAAAAGCATTAATGGCAGCTGCACCAGAGCGCCTTGTAGCACCAAGTCACAGAGAGAAGGAAAGAGGACACGAGTAAGAGAGAGAAGGAGAGGCAGGAGAAGAGAGGCATGCAAGCGAGTGCATCTGTGCTGCCAGCTAATTGTGTTTATTCCTCTTAATTTGTCCTGAGTGCTAAATCTGTGCTCTTCAGAGCTGGGTGCGTGCAATTTGTCTGCCGGTAATAAAAGAACAAGCCCCGTGTCTTTGAAATCAGCCCTCCTCCTCATGCAGCCTGCTGAGCTAATGGATCTACGGCTTCCATTTGCTTGCGTCCATTTAGGCTGGGTAACCGCATTACACCTCTGAGGACGAATGTTCAGTCGGGTATACTTATCAAGAGATTATTCCAAAATGTTCTCCATACATCATACCTGTTCATCATACCAATACCCGAAACCTGGTGCTCTATATTGCAATGCAAGTATTACATACATTCAAACAGGCAGTTCAGGTGTTACTTCTCACATGTATGGATAGCAAGTTCAACCATCTTTAAGTTGATACTGCAGTCATGCCTTGTATTTAAAATCTTCAGTGTTTTCTTCGGTTTTTAAGGTGCGTTTCTTGTAGCAGGGAATTCACCAGATGCGGTATGGTAAAAATTTCATGAGCCACAATCATATGTTAACCAGTTAATTTTTCTAAAGCCGCACACTGCTTTAATTATCAACATCCGGCTGGTGTAATGAAAGAGTTACTATGGTCGTTTTCACATTAGATTTGTACCACACTCAGGAATAATTGCTACCCACTCCGATTGTTCAGATGATCGTTCTTTGTTCTCGGGTACACTTGCGTATTTGCACTCTTCGATACAGTAGGTGGCAAAATGCATCTACATTGTTTGTAAGCCACCACGAGAAGAAGAGAACGAGGAAGTTAACTTTCATGCTATGCCAAATATTATTGACATTTCGAAAAAAAATGCCAAGAGCAGCACCCTTGCAAGCCTTCCTACTTTATCAGCTATGGCTGTGTAGGTCAGAGGATGATTGGTGGAGAAGAATTTAGAAGAGACGGGCAGCACTGACGTCGCATCTAATCTGCTCTCGTGCTCAAGTACAATTGATTTCCATATCTGTGCAGGTATTCTATACTGTGCCCACTTGGAGAGGTAAACTCGGGCGCAGTTCTCGATCCTGAAACGGTCTCACTGATCAAAATAACCAATCATTGTTCTCTGAAACGATTGGTGAATGTCCACAAACCGAATTGGTTGCTGTTATAACAGGTACAGTATAAACGTCTACCATAACAACATCTTATTTTCCTGTCTTAAACTTAATAAAAAGTGAAATTCAACAGCAGTGTGGTATAACTTTATTTAATTGGCTCTTTGCTAGCTGCAGTTTCATCCTCATTTTGTGGGATTCCCTGTTTAGGAGCATGCAAAATATCCATTTAATATGCCGACTGAGTGTCTGGGAGTTGTTTGTGGTTATGTTCTTTTCCAAGAATAAGAAATAAAACATGCTGTTTTCTAGATCAGAGCCATTTAACCTTTAATCTTATTGCTGCAGGCAAATGGTCAGTGCACTGTTGTTACTGACGGTGCCTCTATCATCTGCAAACGATAGATGATCTAAAACTCTGGTATCTCCTGAAGCAGGCATATTGTGGAAAAAAAGAGGAAAAATAATCTCCAAGAAGCGAACAGACATTGTATTTACTCGCTGGCCTCTCATAGAGAAGAAACGGCAGGTTAGCAGCTCTGAAAAGATAAGGAGCAGGGCTACAGGAGTCGTCGCAGACGAAAGGATTGATCCCACTAGTTTAATTTGATCCTCCTCTTTGGCCGCTCGCCTTCGTGTGGATGTGAATGTGGAGTGACTGGCTGATGTAGTCCAGTCCTGAGGCCAGCTGATAAAGTTGTGACGTTGCATTCACCTCCACAAAGCGAAAGAGTCTCTGCTTGAACAGACGCTGCGGATTTCGCACGGCTATGCTCGATGGTTCCGATAATGCGTCTTGATCTAGCAGACTTTCGCAAAACCCATTCCCCCTCCCTCCCAAGACAGCATTTTTACGCTTGTGCTGTTCCAGTGTGCCTTTTGATTAACACATGTCAGGGACGAGGGAGCAGGTTGTTCAATGCACGTGTGATTTATTTATTTATTCCCCCCCACACACTTGGCCTACGTTTAGCGTTTTAACCATGATGGCCAGCTGGTACGTCTGAGCTGATGGAGTGTTCAGACAATGTGAGCCTGTCATAAGCCCACTGTAGCCTGAGTTATGAAGCTCGGGAGTTTCTCAGAGCAAGTCCATTCTTCACAGCTAGAGGTCACGGGGGCCATATGCGATTGGCCCATTTATTTTCCACTCTGGTTGTGAGCGGATGGTTTATATGCCATGTGGAGGTGCAGTCAGAGTCTCAAAGCTATTGAGTTGTTCTTAATGACTTGTAGGAGTGGCACATCAACTACAGAGTGGCCTGTTGTCAGATTTAAGGAGAATAAGACTAATAAAGTGAGTCCTGCTTTTGCAAGATGAAGTAACAAAACAAAAGGGATTATTCATGATAGCAACTGGTGAACTGTGAGAATATCACAGTGACAATATGGTGACAATATTTTTTAAGCTAATAATGATAATCGTGTTTCTTTATAAAATATTCGTGGCTTGTCGCTCCCTCCTTTTGTGTTATACTGACTTTACCAGTGCTGTTTTTAGCCAAGAGCATTAACAGGGACTCGATTTGAGCTGGACTAAGCTTGCTAAAGCTGCCGTTGCATTTGCCTGGCTTGGATGCAAGCCTGGGGGCAACAGGGCTTTGTTTGGGGCGATGGAAGAGGAGAAAGAAGGGTACAGTCACTCTCCGTCGGTGCCAAATGTGAATCTGAAGGAGTGGTGGTTGAGAGGGGGGTGGCTTTTTTTCATGTGCTAAAAGCAGCTAATCCTCTGGCTTTTGTGTGAGGCCTTGGGGGTAGGGCATGATGGGTCGCCTGGGAGCCTTTTTTTTTTTCAAGGGCTTTTGTTGTCATTTCACTCAAATTTGAGGACATCTGTTGGGAGTGGGTGTGGCCTCCCAGATGACGGTGTGGGGGGTGATGGAACTGTGGAGCCAATGGGGAACCAGATAGATGTGTGTAATTGTTTGTAACACAAGTATGAAAACATGGCCTCTGGGATCTAGACGGGTGTAGATGGGAGGGGAGGGAGGCCAGCTGAACATTCGTCAAACCTAGATGCGGTTAAACATTAGACCAAATATCTGCCTGTTAATGAACACTGTGTTTGCTTAATTGAGAATGACAGAAAGATTTAGTTTGAAGAAGCAGCGAGCTCGGCAGCCTTTAACTAGCATGATTGTCACCATGTGATTAAGCTCTGCTGGAGATCTCTCATTATTGTAGGCTTAGTTTTGGAAACAACTACCTGCGTTTCGCTGAAAATTACTGCTCTCCCATTCTCTCTTATTCGTTCAGAAATACAGATCATGCTTTAAGTAAGCTATACATTTGCTTGTTGGTGGGATGGTAACATTTAAGAGGACAAGCACTGCACCTTTATTCTCCTTTATATAGGTAAGTGCCAGTAATTAGCATTTATAGCAATGCTTTAAATCAACCATGGACTTTAAGGTACAGTTGTATGGCTTTATGTCATTGGGATGATCCCCTGCTCTAGGTCATGGACTAATATTCAACGATTGCTTAGCCTAAAACTGTCAAACATTCTTGACACCTGAATCAGGAAGCTAAATCTCAGAAGGATAAACGTGAAGTTTTGTGCCTCTGTGTCTTTTGTAGCGAATCACACGCATTTCTCAGAACTCACATGGAGAGCACATTTATTACATCACTACAGTATATACAGCCCGAGAAACCTCTACAAAGCCACAGTTCATGGTATTGCAAAAACCCTTAAAACTTATTAAAGGGATTTTCTTGATAAATTACACGGAAAACGTCATCTGTATTGATCCACTTCATGCTCTGATGCTCAGGTGGGTGTGTGATAAACCGCAGAAAAAACAGCCCTGTCTGCCAGCAACATGTCCAGACTCATAACCCCCTCCTCCCACTTTCAACTTCACCTACAGTCTCCTTTTCTTCTCCTGGTCCTTTTCCTTTACGGTGCCTCAAAATCTTCAGTGCAGTTCAGTATTGGAAAAATGAAATGCATCTGAATAAACAAATGAAGTCTCGGTGTCAGTGGAGATAATCCTGCTTGAAAGTGATGGCGCGTTGGGGGGGGGTGAAGCGGCAACGCAGCAGCCCGTGAGATTCGCCCTGGTGGAGATTACAGCGTTAAGGGCGACAGACGCACCTTATTTTTCGATTTCCTCTAAAAGAGCAAGTTTTGTTTTTCATCTGCTTCAGCATTTTTTCCCCCCCTTATTTTATGCTTTTTGGTAGTGGGGGAAGATGGGAAGTGAGGCGTGAAGACACTTTGGGCTTTTGGTACAAAATTGGGGATTTGTACAGGATGAGCCGACCGCTCCTCCTAAATAAATCCCCACTTACAAATCCTAACGACACCTTTCTGCTTTTCCTGATCAGCTACTACTTTCCCCAAAGCTAGGAAATATATCAGGCTTTTGAGAGACCTTATGTGTGAGAGGCCCATTTTAAGGAGCTAGCTGTCTGACAAGATTATGATATTGTTGACCAGAGCAGAAGAAAAACTAAACCTAAACGAGTATTTACATTCATTTAAATGGAATGACATGTATTTATAGCCTTTATCCTTTCCAGATGTTGTGTCTGATGTAGGACATTGTGTTTCTACTCTCCACGGATAGACAAGTCATAAACGTATCAATTAGCTGCCCAGAAAAGTGGAAGCTTCCCAGTTCAAACTGAATGATATTGTGAGTTTGATAGAAAGAATGTGAGTATCAGCAAGCAGGGAATCATCAACGGCGCATGAGGATCATCGTCATGCTCAGAGGACAATGGCTGAGCCATTAAAACACGATCACAGGTTCTGAGGGCGGTGGCGAGGTCGAAGCCGCTATTGGTACAGCCTCCTTGGGTGGGGCAAGGTCTCCTCAGGAGCTGAAAGGAACTTGGAAAAATGCTATCCATCTGGCACGGTGGCAAGGAATGAATGCTAATGGTGGTCTGGTGGAGAGAAAAAAGGTACTAGCTGTGCATGAGCAGACAGCAGGGAGATTAAGCGTAGCATTAGCATAAATATAAAGATGGCCTGATTAATCTGAGGCCCATAATGGCCAAGGCCATGTCTGCGCATGTGTACTGTGTGTGTGCGCGCGTGTGTGTGTGTGTGTGTGTGCTTTTTGGTTCGACTATAAATCATGTAAGTCGTGTGTTTTGTGCCCATCGCACCAACTGTAAACGCAATTGAGACAGATAAAGGACTATGACAGTGGTGGGTGTCTTTCACTTTTACTGTTAACGATATCTGAATCTGAAAGCATTGAGTAGGAGGTGAAGGAAAGTGCGAGGCACTTCATGGATTTGGTGGCGCTGTTCCAGGTCAAACGCGAGCTATCTTGGTGAGGTACATATGACTCAGTTAAGAGTCTTTGAAGTGGGAGTTATTTCACCCCTAGCTAGATCTTATGTGGATTACATGGTTTTAAACTGTGACCTTAGAACGTGCACATGCAATGAGTTTCCTTTCAAAATGAGTTCTGTGATATCACTGATATTTTTCATCTCGCGCACAGATAAAAGCTGTTTATTTCTCAGTAGGCAATAATAAATACCTTCATTTCATTATCTTCTCATAGTCTGCATTACTGATATACTACGTATATCTACATGAATGGGCTACAATCAGGTTTTATGTTTTGCACTTTTATGTTGATTGGTGTCATCCTCTCATCAAAAATTGGTTCCAATATTGAGATTAATAAGATACATTAACAGGGAAAGAAAGCCTGCGTGTCTTGGTGCACACAGAACCGATCTGCTCTCATGCCAGGTTCTCTGCACTCTCACTTCACTGCTTGATAATTTACCTTCATGTGGCGGCAAATCACAGCACCATGCATTCTGTGTTAATGACCTGATTCATGCTTCTCAGTACTGATCTGCTCACTCGTGTCTGTCCTCAAATAGACTCAGGTTTAAGAAAAAATTTTTTTTATATATTTGATTGAATATACTAATTTTAATTGTTTTTATATTGATGTCACGATTTGACAAAGTACATTTGTGGATTAACACATCACCCAACATGTTTAAAAGTTTATGTTCATGTGTATATTGTGAATTTCATTTATTTATTTATTTATTACATTGAAATATAATGTGTAATGGCAGTAAGCAAGTGTTATCTTCACTGTTGCCACGGTAACTGGATTAACTGTCAGTAGACACCGGCCTAGTCGTGTCGGTCAACTGGCCCCATGTCCATGATAATTAACCTATGTCAGCAGATTGGATCAGCCGATATGCTGGATCTAGTGCCTTAGACTGGCACTACTGTAGATCAAACTGTTTCAGATCCCTAACTCTAACGTTTTTATTCTAGAGGAATACGATTTGAAATGCTTACATTATAAAGCTATTCTCACTACAAGTCCATGGTACATCTCCGGATCTGTCAGGAGCACACTTCACTCTAGTTAACTTGGCAAGAACATAATTCTCAGGACCACGGCTCCATTCTTCACGTTCTTGGCTCCGTGTCCACGAGCAGTGATTTTTAATCATTAATGCTGACTATCAGAGAGGACTACATGGTTGAGTGCACAGTGAGCTCCAGGGATTCGACTTTCGTAGGAGGTTTCACAAAGCCCTAACGATGACGGAGATTTCCTCAGACATGCACTTCGAAACCGTTTTCACAATGCAGCAAGATCAAATCCACAGCCTCAACACCCTCGCCCAGAGTAACCGCTTAGCGGTCTGCGTTTTGTCTTTGAGAGATGATGTCATCGCAATATTGATTTCTCCAGTGTTCACACGCACAGACGCACATGCACGCACGCTAACTTGCATAACAACGTGAAAGTCCAAGTGAAGGCACACATACAACACACACACACACACACACACACACACACACGCAGAGGAACTGGATGGTGGTGTTCGCTTCACTAAGCCTGAATTAAGCCCAGGCTGCACTGTAGAGTGGAGTGTAAGAAGAAAGAGGGGGAGGACGACCACAATGACGCTGTAGACTCAAGGCCTCCATCAGATCAGTGTTTCAGTTCTCTTTGTTCTGTGTGTTTTTATATCTTACGTGGGTGAACGGCTTGCTTACTTACTTACCGCCTTGTAGCTTGGGAGGTCTGTGTGTTTTTCCCTCAGGGCTGAACAGCGATCAAAGTTTTTATGTGCACGTGTGTACATGTGTGTTGGGGGGGGTTGTTTTTCATTGTGTGGATGTAATGCTGGGGTAATGATTTCTACAACATGCACAGTGTAGGATTTTGAATATATATGATCATGGATTATTAATCAGATGTAAAATGTTATGCGATTTTCAAAGCACTTCAAATTAAGAATATTATCTCTGTGGTTTTACGCCACAGTAAGTGTAAGGTGGCAACAGTAACAAATTGTCATTATTTTCCAATAAAGCTGAAGTGTTTTATTCTACTTAAACCAATAAAAAAATATATATATATTATAGGTGCTATGAGTTATTAGTTATATAATTGGAATGAATCTGTAGTTTGAATTAAAAGTTCCAGGGTGTTTCATTTGTCCTGTAAAAAGAGACAGCGAGAGCTCTCAGCTCACAGACACACTGCAGCAGAGAGGAGTACACACGCACACAGCACACGTATAGATGTCCTTTCTGTTATCGCTTTTCCGTCGGTGCCCAGTTCCCCTCTCTCCCCTTAATTATAGAGCTTCTAAAAGCAGCGCCGGGCTTGGCACGCTAAATAAAGAACAACGCCAGGAGAGCCTTCAGTCGAGTGGCTCAAACGATGCTTAATAGTGAAGTGTTTTGGGACCTGTGTGGCTGTGCTTCATCATGAACACACAGATTCATGTATTTCTATCATTGTGGGAATATTTCCATACCCTTCCGTGTTGCAGTAACAAAAATAATGCTGTGACTTCTAACCTTTAAATGTGTTTTTGTGCCCAAAGCGTCAAAACTGACACGGCCTTCTAATGTAGGTCCGACAAAGTGACACACACACACACACACAGAGCCCTGTTTCCCCTCATCCTGCCATGCCCGCTTTTTAAAATAGCCAGTGTCATTGTTGGGAGACAATGAGCTCACTTCATCTGGGTTCCTGCTGTCATTAGCATAAGTGATTGCATGCACTTGACCCAATTGCAGGACGGTATGAGTGTTTGGTGTGTCTAGTGTTATGTGAATGAGAGTGTGTGTGCATGCGAAAGCAGCATGGTGAGAATGCCACAGCTAGAATAGGATACCAGAAAGAGTATTTTTGTTTTAATGACAGTTGTGACCTTGTAAGGACATTTGGCTCATTCTGGTAATGAAAAGTACCTTTTTTTTTTTTTTTTTTTTTTGCAAGAGAAAGGACATGAAACGTTTAGAGTGTTAAGGGTTAGTTGTGATATTATGTAGGATGTGAAAGTCAGTCTTCTATACAGTGCGATTTTCAAAGCGATTGACAATACGATACTATTTTGATTCTTGAATGAAGGATTTCAAATGTGAAAATATGACTGAATCTGCTGTGATCTGATTCTCACATATAAATGTATGAATCATATGAAAGATTTTATCTCTTAAGATGATGCCATCGCATCTGCTAGGATAAGATTTGATTTGATTCATGCATGGAAGATTCAGTGTTTAACAATATAACCGTGTCTGTTACAGTACAGTTTGATTTATAAGTGCACGATTCAACAGCTATAGATTGGAATATTTATTTGTTGTTGAATAACAATCATTAAGCCCTTACTTAATATACTACTACAGAACTGTATAGAAGTGCCTCTGTGCGTGTGCGTCTGCGTGCGCGCGTATCAGATGCATGGGATACAGGGCAACAAGACATTTTATGCTCTGGCTAGCAAAGTGAAGTGGAAGAGGGAAGAAATGCTGAGAGACACTAATGACTGTTCGCCACAAGTGCTTTGCAACCACAAAAACTTTGCCAGTCATAAAAATAGCAGTGCGTATTATGACGGTAAAGATTTCCTATGTTAGATCATTGCACCCAACACTCTGTTTATTGTATGGCTGTGATAAATCTGGAGTCGCTGTATATGTGTGATAACAAACGGGGGCGTGGCCTCTGTTAGTCCCACTGCAGTTGGTATTACATATGCACCTGTCTGTCTTACAGAAAGAGCGTGGCCACTGTCAGTGTGCATGCTAGTGATGTCCTGTCCTCTGTTCCTGACAGTCTTTGCTCACTTTTATTAAACACTAAACCCCAGTGCCAGTTGAACCACTTACTGGAAAACTCTTCTGTCCAGTGACTAAAAAAAGAGTGTGTGTGACTGGTTGCCAGTATAGCAGTGTAGTAAGAGTGGATCATGTTTTATGGTGGCTTCATTATTTATTTACATTATTAAATTCTTTGATTTGTCTCTTGTAATTACTGGAATGTTGAATCATCTGATTTTCTAATTATTTATCTCCATAAAACATCCTAATGAGCTTCACACTGCTGTCTTTTAGACAATTCTGACATCTGATATGAGCATCAATGCAGGACGCAGTTCTGCTTAAGTGTATGGAAAAAAAAAAACCTCTACGAAAAGCACATCATTATCCTCAGAGTGAAAAGAAGCACACAGTGGAAAGTGAAGTGCCGCTGCTCTAAATACCTCATCTTACATTTACAGTGTATAATTTTCATTTAACCTTGACTGGACGCACACGGAACATTCAAACCAAACTAAATCCTGTCAAGAGTAAAACCTTTTTACAAAGAAAGCTCCTCCAAAACAATGCTTTGTTTTAAGAGAAGAGAAAACTCCTCGAGGTCAGCTTGAAGGTCGTCCCTGTCCATCCTCTTCACTTTGACCTGTTTGTTGTTTATTTCCATCCTCAAGCCGCTTATTGCACGTCCACTTCTGAATCCGGCTTTTGATGTTGGCCGTCATCCTGAGACTCATGAAGAGACGTACCTCGCTGAGAGCACGGCGCTGAGTTCCCCATTTCCAGGGAATCGTTATGGACAGGAAATCAGCATGGCAACTTCCTTTGACTGCCCGCTGGCAATAGAAGTGCTGTACAATTTTCAAAGGATGGTGTCGAGCTGTGAGATTGGGATTGACGCCTGGGAAAAAAACCCAACCATTTTACAGGTTTGAGTGCATCTGGTACAGCCATGTTGACTCTTACTAAACCTTTCATGTTGTTCGAATCTCTATTGCCTTCTGAGATGGTGATCATTTATGTTACACTAGCACACACTCAAACTGAAACTGTTATTATTATTGATATTATTATTATTATTATTTCTTTGGCGAGGTTGTGTATGTGCATAGATAACTGAGCTATATTTTAAGGTCTACGACAATTTTTTTTTTTTTTTGAATGAGTAGGTTTTTAGTACTTCCTAGAAGGGATTTTGTCAGTATGATCTGGCAACCCAAACAGAGAATTTTATTCATTCTATGGAAGAAGATTTGCAGAATTTCTGTTCTCTCTAATTAAGCATCTGTGAAGCACATACTATTGTGCAAACTGAAAATTAGCTTAATTTCTCCTCCATTCATCCTGCAAAAGGTCACATAGCATGACCTTGGTGTTTAGCACGAAGGGCAAGTCCATGAAGTGTGTTGAAGTCACTGCTGAAGAACGGCTTGATGTTTTCACAACTTTCAGTAACCTGAGGCTAAATGATTTGGAGCTGAAAATAAAAGCTGAGCCAAAATAAAAGCGGGTTAAAAGAGTTGTTCAAAGTGATTTATCCCTTTTTATCCTAAGATGACCGTTTTGCTCCTGTGCTCAGGAAACGCAAACCCGCTGTGTGTTTGCCCACAGTCGTTTAGCATAATTGCACCTTTGGTGGATTTTTTTCTCCTTTTTGCAAGGAGAGCTATCGATTTCCCTCAGCCCTGCCTGTCATGGTTTTCCTATCTTTGCGGCTCTTTATTTTACCTTTGAATTCCTCCGGCGTGGCCATTCTTGGACGGCATTCAAGTTGGAAAATAGTAACACGAGAGAAATTCGATTACTGCTCAAGTGCTGCTCACCTAAAAGACATGAAAGCAGCTCCCGTCCTCATGTGGATCCTCATGGTATAGAAGAGCCTTGATGGAGTTAAAGCGACAGCCTTGCTTATCACACACACACACACACACACACACACACATTCAGAGAGAGAGAGCATGGCATGATTTATGACAAACAAATGATTTTTTTTTCCTTCCTGTGGAATGTGCAGTTCTGACATCCTCTCCCTAGTGCTCTCTCTCAGCTCCTGGAGGAGGGAATTTCTCACTAATTCTCTTCATGTGGCTCCTCCATTACAGAACACACCAACACGACTACAAGCTGACAGCTTGTGCCCAATTTCTGGCTGTGGCACAGTTTGAGTTTGGTCATGTGCTCATGTCTCATGTCAGGTACCCTATAGATATCCGACAAAACCATAGAATATTTATTCTATGTAGTTTTCTTTGCTAGTGAGCTTATTTTCATCCTAACAATTTAAGTAAATGAAGACTTACTTTAATCTTGCATTACTGATCCATGAATCCACTTTTTAAATTTGATTTACTATTTAATATTTTGGAAAATTGTTTTATTTTTTGTGGTGCTTGTTGTGTAATGTGCAGTACCAGCTAAAAGCTTGGACACACCTTCTAATTCAATGTTTTTTTTCCATCTATTTTTTAAGTTCTAAAACAATTTCAAAACCATAAAATAACACATATAGAATTATGTAAATAAGCAACTACAAAAACGATCAGTTGCTATTTTAAAACATGAAGGTCATCTGTTCTGGAACAGTTCTTCTGTAAGAACAGTATTGTCAAGTGTTGTCATAATGTGTTAAAATTAGATGTGAAATTAGTTTGATGCTGTTAAACTATTGGTGGATTGTTTACTGCGTTACTTATGAGTAAGAAGCCCGATATTGAACAGAAAGGGGCATTTTTCCAAGTTCTGCACTGGTTCCGCATCATTTTTAAAGAAAGTGTGATTTATAATTTTGTAATTAGGGCATTAGTTAACATTAGCATCAACAAGCCATGAACATTGGTGTTAATATCCCATTAGCAGTGCTAACGGCTATATTTAACAAGCTAGAAATAATGTTTTTTTTTGTAAATCTTTTTCCGGAGAATTGACACAAGAAATGTATTCCTCATGAAAATCTAGTTGCTATGAAAAGAAGTTTTGTTGTCTGAGAGCTTATTTTCAGATTTTAAAATTTTGATGCGAATGAGTCATTTGATCAGCTTCAGTATAATTGTTGAGTTAGTGACATTTTATTTATTTCAGTTACTGTGGAATTAGATTGCTGTTATACTAAGATGTTTGGGGGGGGAAAAAGCTGTCCAAAACAAACACATAAATAAATAAGACTAGTATTGAATAAGAATAATGAATAAGACTAGTATTGAATAAGAATAATGAATAAGACTAGTATTGAATAAGAATAATGAATAAGACTAGTATTGAAT
>JAOVVA010000004.1:13315857-13330431 GCA_028565275.1 Leiocassis micropogon | reverse complement strand
ATTTCATCGTCAGTCCTGACGTTGGGTAATTGCGGTCTGACTCATCTGCACCTAACAGCTACAGTTTTGGGAAAGATCCCTCCCAGAACAGAGATAACACTTGCAATTGTGGTTTGATTTCAAGAAAATGTCGGCTACACGGAAGTAATTCACCGTAGGAAAATAATCAGCGATATGCAGTTTGTAAGATGTGTTTCAATAACACTTAGAGGTGCCGCTTCAAGCAAGAATTTTACAAGTACCGTTCAAGTCAAACCATGACGTTTGATTGTGGAGAATAACAGAGCACAGTTGTAATAGTAAAACCTCCCTTTCTATTTCTTTATATACTCCCTGCTACACTAATGCATTTATCCCAGTGTTTCACTAGTGCCCAACCTCCAGGAACTCCTTTAATGGCCCAAACAAGTGGAAATGGCTTGGAACAAGGTCAGGACTGTACAGGGATGTTATCATAACTCCCAGCCGAGTCCCTGCAATGTACAAGTGGTATTTTTGAATGCAGACAGATGCATCTCTTCCGCAAGTTGGTGACAAGGTATCACCATTCAGATGTTTTACTAGAATTGTAAGTTCCATGAGAGGCTAATAGTTTACAAGCCTAGCATAACTTTCATTTAGACGTAGCTTTTTCATGCATGTCCCTCACAGAACATCTTCATTACTAAGATTGTCCGACTGTAATTACATTTGGCACTGGCCATTAGACAAGCTTCCATAAGTTCTGGCATTTGGAGAAATTTTAACATTATTTGAGAACTCCAGGCTTTCAGAGCATTTAGAGTTTTAGGGCCTAAATGCGCAAGAGTGAACCGTCATTATGAAATCTCATAAACACAGTGAAGTAGAGATGAACACAGCGTTCTGATAATGTTAGCTCTTTGTCCCCTCCTTCAAGTGTAACCATAAAATCATGAGCAAGCAGGGCAAAGTGGGTCTCGCTCAGTCCCATGGTTGTAATCACTATACCTGTTCTACACACACACACACACACACACACACACACACACGCGCACGCACACACACACACGCACACACAGAGTGGCCTACACTCATTGGCTGTGCCCTCCATCTCTCCCAGTCTCTGAGCTTTAATTGCACCTTAATTACAAAGTCTTTCATACACGCACCTGTTTTGATGAGAGCTTCAAAGCATTAAACTCTACATATGTGCACATGGGCAAACATTTGCACAAAACACACACACCCCAACACACACACACACACACACACACACACACACACACACACACACAGAATTAGCAGGTGACCCTGTACTGTCTGAAAACACTTTATTAAACAACTGAAGATACCCCCCTCTCTTCCACTTTCTCTCTCTCTCTCTCTCTCTCTCTCTCTCTCACTGTTTCTCATTATCTCCACCTTTTTCTCTCTCTTCACCAACTCTTCCCCAACTCTACCGGGTACATGTCATCTCTTTTGCAAGATTGCCAAAAGCATGATGTCATCCTGTCCTCCCATCCAGTCCCTTGAACGCACACTCGCACACTTACCGCCAGCCTCCTCTCCCATGTCGACCCTTTGCCATAAATCAATAAATGGAGGAGACGGTTTTAATCAAAAAGTAAAAAAAAGAGCCCTTGAATAAATCTGGTCTGCGGTAATAAAGCCTGGGTGTGTGTGTCTGTGTGTGTGATCCTAGAAATACATTTAATAGATTATCTGCAAACAGGTACAGAAGCACACAAGAACTTCTTCCTGGCTGAAGGAGACATTATGAAGAGTATGTGGACTTTGTCTGTCAGTCACAGTGAAGGAGAAATGGACTCTGTCTCTTTCCAAGAAAAGGAGGTGTGGCATTTGCATGTCAATCCCACTGAAGGAGGCATGGCCCTTGTGTGAGGAGACATGGCCTATTTGTCAGTCCCGGTAAAGGAGGCGTGGCCTAAGTGTCTGTTAGTCCCAGTGAAGGAGGCGTGGCCATGTGAAGAGCTAAAATTTGGAAGAGGGAAAAAAATTCAGAGATTTTTAAACTGTACTAATATCAACTCTTTTTCACACGATAAACACGTAGCAAAAATATATATATATTGCCTAATATCAGATCAGCTAAAAACACAATACTGAAAAAAAGAGATTAAAAATAGAATATCATTAAATGTTAAGCTGATGTGTTGATTAATGACTAATTATTTAGTCTGTAAAAGGTGCAGAGGAATTTAATAAAATCTGCCTGCTTTATGCTGTATTAAACTGTGTATCACCACATCAGAACAACTTGCCATCGCAAACTATTGGCTGTTTCAAACAGATCTTTCGTACAGTGAACATCAGGTCAGCAAGATGTAAATCGTATCAGTTAGGAAGTTGTGATGCACAGCCCCAGTTTTTTTTTTATTCAGCCCCTCTTATCTGTCTCTCCCCAAGCTCCTCAGAGGAAGCAGCTAGCCAGATAACCCCTCTATATCTCCTGGATCTCCCACCAGCAGTGGCGGTCATTTTCCCACACTCCTCCACTGTAATCGACTCTAAAAACAGCCAGCCCCATGTGTCCGGCCAAATCGTGCCCAGACTACACCCAGCCCCTCTATTACACTGCTCTCTAACACCCTCTAAAACCACTAGCCACCACACACCCTGTCCAGTGAGAGCGTGTGTCGCCCAGAATATCCCTTCTCAGCCCCTTGCGGTCCCTTCAGTGCCAGAAAAATCCTTTGCTTTGTGTTTTTGCTCGCCTCAACACACACACTGGTTTATTGCTCAATAAATGAGGCCTCTGTTTTTCTTCAGCTTCATAGCTAAAGCACAATAAGACTCTGGTAAAGAATCTAAATTAAGGTATATGGTGTGAGTGAAAGCATGCTATATTGCTTTACTTACTTTTTGTAATGGCACATTACCACAGACTATGTGTTTTTTTTTCTGATATTTTGGGAAAGCAGAATACAATGTAGTGTTTTTATAGAAGATCATACCATGAAACTAAAATGTTCTTGCTTGGTATTCTTGAAAAGTTACAACATCATTGGCATGGATAAAGTTTTTTATTTTTATTTTTTTTAAATAAATGTATTTATAGTGGTGGCACACCACAAATGCAGTTTTTTTTTCCTGTGAGTAGATATCTGCAGTTTATAATCAGTTAATCACATGATTCATTGACTGCTTTCATTATGACAAACAAAACTTTAGAAAGGGAAAAAAAGGTTTATATTTAAACAATATCACATGCTGTTGTGCTGGATATCAGCCCAGCTGTGCAGTGGTAGGCATCACAGAACTAACTAACCGCGGAGCTGGAGAAGGACAGTTAAATGAGTTAGTGTAATTAATCAAGAGTTAGTGTAATTAATCAAGAGTTAGTGTAATTAACAGAGGTGAAAGAAAAATGTACATTTTCACCAGGACTATGTGGCCAAAAGGTGAGGAGAATAAAACATGAAGGTGGTGGACAGTCCTGTAAATCTTATTCCACTTTACAATATCGGCTCTGTTAACTTCTGGGGTTCTGGGGTTAAATCCAGAGGGTGTAGTGCCCTTGATTAATGGTTTGAGAACGTTTTGGGATACAGAATACAGCCTTGTTTTAGAACCTCGTTGGCTTTGGAGATTGGCATAAGGCACAAGTAAAACAACACAAACAGTTCAGAGACAATTCTGAACAACTTGGAAGCAGTTATTAAGTAGATGAAGTGTTGTTTAAGATGACATAACATTATCAGATGTGTTTTCTTGCTAAATGTGCTTTTGTGTCTGGTTTTGAATGTGGGTTTTGGCTCGTAGCTGTTCTTTCCTCATTATTGCGGACCGTACCAACCTACTTTAAACCAAGGCTGGCGACCGGCAGTTACGTAGTGTGATTAACGATGGAAGAACACCTGTGATGCATATAGTTAACTATCTCACTGCTGTTACTGTCTCTTGTCCCCACTCAATCAGATTGCTCGGTCAGAACGAACTTTTGTCAAAAGTATTGACAAACAGACAGTATTGACAAGTGTTGCATATTAAAGGAACAATCTGAACAAAGAATAAATGTACAATTTCCCCTTGTTCAAAATGTACTGTAGGCGTTAATTCATTAGTCGTCTGTAGGTACTGGATCCAAAGTCTGTCTAGGAAACACTTGGAACGAGGTTGGAATGCAACCTGTATACTACACAAGTCCATTACAGGGTATCATACACACATATTTACACATAGAGAGAGTTTAAGGTAATACACGTTTTTGGGAAGTGAGTAACACATTAGAACACAGAAAAATTTACGACACAATATAATATTTATTTAGTTTATTTTTGCTCTTTCAGTAAAGACAGTTCACAAAGGACCCACAGCTATATTAATTGTTAGATGTTACAATAGAGTCATATTTCGTGTGTGAACAGTATTGCTGTTGGACTATTGCTAGAATTGTAATTTTACATTGGGAAGACAGACAAGTGGAATAAAAGAAGCAGAGAAATGCACCACTGCTGCTACACTAAATATTACCACTGTGGGTATGTCATTTATTCAGTCTACTTTGTGAGTGGAACTGACTGTTGTATAAGTTTGTGTGAGTGACCCGTGCAAAGCCTCATCAAACGTCTGGTTAGTTGTGGCAATTCCCAGAAGGAACTATCTTCTGCCCTTAGCTAATTATAGAACCCCTTGCTACAGTGCTTAGACTGCAGCTTGCATTGTACATTTTACCGTGACATATTTTTAACTCAACAACATATAAATTGTGGTTCACATACTGTAGCTCAAGGCGTACTTAGTTGTATAAGGTGTGTGTGTGTTTTTTAAATTTTTATCTCTACAAATGCTATTAACAGCAAATATGGATTGACAAATGATTCTGCGTGTGAGGAAGAGGACTTTGTTTAAGAATAATTAAAGAAGACGTTTAAGAAGAATAAAATTAGTCTAGTTCCAGACTACATGAGCAAATTCTTGGTACTACTACCATTTTTTTCCTCATACAAATCCATTTCTAAACTCTTTGATTTATTTGCTTTTAAGAGTATGTCTCCAAAGCATGTCCCCACCAACACCTTTTAATTTTGGCAGACTCGGATTGCTTCCAGACTCGGAAGACAGGCGATTTCAATAATTAATTTTTCTTTGAAGCTGCCAAGTGAAAAACTTTATTGCCCCTGAGAAAGCTCACCAACTCTCTCTCTCTCTCTCTCTCTCTCTCTCTCTACCTGTCTCATTGCCTCTGCATGTCTGCTCAGTTTAAAGGTGCCTGCTAAAAATCCCTCATCACCTTCTTCTTCCCACACTATTTCATAACCTCTCTCACCACACCGCAGAATACCTGCTCTAAATTCCCAACCCGAAACGTTCCGATCATCTCCGTTCAGCATCAGGTTTCCAGCACCACTGAAATGATGGAGGTTGTTTCAGGATGCTTGTTACATCAGATCAGTTTTGCTTCCTAACTCTGTTGGTCTTTCACGCTTTTTCGTCCTCGCTGATTCATGTCTTGCAGAGTCTTGTCTGTCACCGAAGTAGTCGGCGTAGTTGTCACCATCTGGAGCAGATGGCGTCACAGTTGACCTTTGTACCTCAACCATCTCGTATCACCTCCTACTGTACCTCACTGCCTCTAAATCATTATAATATCTAAAATTTTCAGCTCTAATATCTAAAGTGTGTCAGGAATGGAACATAACTGTTTAGGGAAAATAACATTTGTGTTCCAGTTATTCATTTTTTGCTTATAGATATTTGGATTAGCAAAAAAAAACATGTCTGAATGATTGTAAGAGTTACCTTTCAATGGACATTTGTCATGCAATAAGCATTGGAATACATCTCATGCGTCTTTTTCCTCGGTGCAGTTATTTAAATTATTCTCCTGTACATCTTGTACTGTACATACACTGGTCAGACATTACATTACAGCACAAGATGCTATGCTCATTACAGTGTAGGTTCCTCTTGTACTGAATGGTGATGGGATTAAGGCCAGGTCAGCGGCCTTGGGCTCTTTGCCTGCTGGGGGTGTGTGTGGTAAGCTGTGGTGCGCTGGGTGTTCTGGTGCGTTTCTATCATGTCCAGCATTGACTTTTTTTTTTTTTTCAGAGAGTTGTGTCTGAATTAGCTTTTCTGTGGAATCAGACCAGACAGGCTAGCCTTTGGTCCTCTTGGGTGCCCATGATCCTGTAGCCAGTTTACTGGTGTATGATTGATAATCAGTGTTAATGTTGTGGCTGATCGATGTATGATTAGTTTATTCAACTAATATTTCCTCATGAAAGCACCTCAGTGTA
This sequence comes from Leiocassis micropogon, assembly GCA_028565275.1. Taxonomy (NCBI): domain Eukaryota; kingdom Metazoa; phylum Chordata; class Actinopteri; order Siluriformes; family Bagridae; genus Leiocassis; species Leiocassis micropogon. The sequence goes on along the minus strand of JAOVVA010000004.1, from coordinate 13,324,207 downwards.
CAGTTCTTAGGTCATTCACCTGATCTTCAAAATATTTAATACTTGGTAATTTAATATATGGTATTTGTTAGGTAGGTAATTTTAGGTAGCTCTGTAATATTCTTCCACATCTTGTTTCATCGTGTTTTGTGTTATTTGGTAGTCAAAATGTCGTGCTGACGTTTATTTTCCATCGTCACAGACATTGGGACACCGGTGGTAACAGGTCGTTTTAAAAAAAAGTTAAATTGCCTTGATAAAATAATGTCCAACTGGCGTTGTGTACATGACAACGGGATGCCATTGAACAAAGGCCCATAACACGGTTGTAAATGTAACTTCTAAACAGATTTTAAATTCTGTTCTATGCATTGAAAATGGTGCGTGCTTGCCACTAAACCACTAGAAGTTCTTTATGAGGAGGCAAGTAAATGCACATATATTAACAAATTTCTAAAATAAATAGGAAAGCAAACAAAAAGAATTAAAAAAACCTGCATAATGTCTGAGATTTGTTGTGTGAAACTGGATGTGATGCAGTTTGGATGCTGTGTGAGCACCATGTTACAGTGCAGTAATCTGGGTGCTAAGGTGCACCTCATGGTAATACTAAAAAAAGAATCCAAATTGAGGTAAAGCTACACTTTACATTTAACACCAAGAGATACATGTGTGTGCTGTGTGTGGAAAGTGTCTGTCCAGAGTCTCTGATCGATATTCAAAATCCTGTTAGACTGTGGAGGTGGTCAGATGTTGTGCGAATAGATGTTAATCAGCATAAATGCTCCAAATAAAGATTTAAATTTCCGTTGTTTTGAGGCTGTATTTGGAATTTGTGCTTGGGTTTTTTATTCAATGTTCTTTCAACGAAATTTTATAATAGTCATTCTAGCTTTCAAAAATAACATTTTTCCTCTGTTTATGTCATTACAACGCACATCCAGCATTAAGGTTCCTGCTGGGAACTGACTGATGTAACAATAAAAATTTCCTTTAATCTTACCAATATATCTCTTTATGTATGTATCTATCCATTTAAAAAATATTACATTTAATTTTTTTTTATCTCAAAATTGTCCAGCCCTTCAAACCTTTTCCATTCCACTGTAAATTTCAACTTGAAAAAAGGCTTTTTCTTTTTTTTTTTATTTAATTGAAAGAAAAAACATGCATGATACTTGCATCACTTTAATGATCTGACCAGTATGTATAATTGGATAACAGAAGAGAAAAAAAATCCCTTTCTGCTGTCTTCATTTAGCTAAATCAAAACTAGAGTTGTTGAGTTATGGCCATTTTGTTTAGACGTTAATCGACTCTGTTACTCTCGACCATGATCCCCCACTAAATTACTAGGCAAGTCTGCACGTAAAAAAAAAAATACGTTCTGGAAATAATACTCTATTGCTTTTTTTCTTTCTAATGAAAAGTTGAGGGCATTATTCAACAGGCCGAGGTTTGGCTCAGTTCTGTGGTTTGATCCTGAGATTTTTTTTGACAGATTTATCTGCTGGTGGCCTCAAACAGAGACACATGAGCATTTTTCAGGATCTAGTGCTCAGCATGGAATGCTTTGATATTGAAATGTGGCGAACAGAAGCACTGTCCGGCGTGATGTGGCTTCTAAGTTTTCCACAGCTATTATACCAATATACAGAGTGATCCACTCGAAAGAGGCCCCGAATATTCTGTAATGACTCTCACTATGATGAAGCAATCTGAACCAACAAAATACCCTACATACATTGCTCAGCATAAATGAGTACACCCCAACACATTTGTCTGTAAATCTTTTCTTTCCCCTCAGAATCAGCATTTTCTATGGGACACTATACTTCAAAGTACTCCCACAAAAGCGCGCTATTGATGGCAAACAAGATTTGTTCATTTGCACGCAGCAAAAAGTATTTTTCCTAACAAGTTCATTCATGATCATGTTGCAAAAATTAATACACCCAATGAAAGTCTTAGGAGAACAGCTACATTTTAGACAACAAAATCCTAATTAACAAGAATCCAACTACAGGTGAGTCCAACAGTTGTCCAACAGTCACTTAACAAAGCATACCCCTTCCGATTTCATGCTGTCAGCAATGGCACCACATGGAAGAGAAATGTCACAAGATCTGGGAAGAACAGTAATTTCTTTACACAAGAAAGGTGAAGCCTAAAGGATCAGCAGAACTTTACTAGCCAGAATACTGGCTTAAAATTTGTAAAAAGATGAAAATGCAACCATCTCGCAGAGACGTCCTAGGAGTACCCCTTGATGGGAGTGTCTTCTGAGGAGAAGCGTTGAAGAACATTGCCATGCAAGTTCACTGCAGTTAGCTAAAGAAGTATAAAGCCAAAATTGGGTGATTGTTTCCTGTGACACAGTACGGCGTACACTTCAGAGGAAAGGCATGCACGGGTGTCATCTGCAAAGGAAACCTCTCCTGAGAGCCAGGCACAAAAAAGCCCGCCTAGAATTTGCCAGGGCTATGCTAAAAAAGAAGACGGCTACTGGGACTTTACTCTGGAGTGACGAGACCAAGATAAATGTTTTTGGAACTGATGCCTTCAAAACTGTAAGACACCGCAAAGGTGAGGAGTACAAAGAAAAGTGCAAAGTGCCTACTGTGAAACATGGTGGTGGCAGTGTCTTTCTGTGGGGCTGCTTGGTGCTGCTGTTGTTGGGGAGCTGCATTTCATTAATGGTATCATGAATTTACAGATATACTGCTATTGAAAGAGATGTTACCATCACTTCGTGCCCTTGGTCACTGTGCACTTTCTAACATGACAAAAATCCAAAACACACATCCTCAAGAATGGAAAAAGAAAAGTGTTGCAATTTGTTCATTCCATGTCTAGAAGACTTGGTGCAGTCTTTATCATCATAATCATGGGGTCATACAAAATACTAGATGTAGTAGTTTTTATTGTGGGGTGTATTTATATATTTTTTCAATTATGATGTTGTTTCCAGTTTTTGTGCCATCCTCTGAATAACACTTTTTGAATGTACGTCAGGAACCACATATTGCTTCCTAAATTCACTCTGACATTAACCAATTGGTGACCCAATAGGTTTGCACCATGAAGACGCACTGCTCATTACTGTACACCACCATCCTAATGAGAAGTCGAGTGAATGAATGAAGGGTGCGGCGTTAAACGATGTGCTATCTGTCTGGGCCTACCTTATCGGTCCGACTTGGGCATCCTGACGTGTTCGAAGCCTCATATACTGAGGAGCATATTGCATGTTGTTTCATTCAGATTTCTTCATCCTAGCGAGAGTTATTACAGAATATTCAGGGCCTCTTTCATATATTGTTTACAGTGATAGCTACCATCATCATCGATACATGTTCACCTCAGCTGAACAGTAACACATGAAACTAAATGCAGAGGAAAACATTTTTCTTTCCTGAACCCCAATTTCCTTTTCTTGCCAAAAGCTTCCAAAGCACTCAGCAAAGTCTGCAGGTGGCCGTTCATGCGAACTCTCTGAACTATTTCCTGTTCCCTCAGGAGGCTTTAAATAATATTATATATTTTCTTTCAGTCTCTGAGACTTTTATTTCAGAAAGACATTTTAAAACCAGCCAGCATGTTTGCCTGCCTGAATGTCTCCAAACAGAGTTTCACCTGTTGACTCTGGACTTATGCAGATGGTGTCTGAAATGCTGGAGAGCATTTAGAAATATTCAGAGATACAGAACTTAAGATGGCTTTGTGAGGATTGGACGCATCAGAAAACAACCCTCAGCTTCTACTTGCTAGTGTTTCTGTAATTTCTTTTGGAATGAATGCAAATGTACAGTCTCTTATCTTTTTTAGATATATTTTGTTATTCTTCTTGGTGATCTCAATCACCTTTGAGATTCCCAGTTGAGACAGATTCTGCCACATACTGGGGCTACGTCAAAGAGGAGGCACGTGAACATGGCTTCTCTGATGTTGCACTTGTGGATCCAGTTGACTGGTGTTAAAAGCATATATTACTGTATTCAAAATGACCTCATATAATGTCTGGGCAAAGATAACGTCTTATTTCTAAATCTGACTGCTTCAGGAGATTATCAATTGATGTCTTTCTCTCTTCAAACCAGTTTTTTTTCTGATTTAGTTGTTGCCAACTCCCATCTCATTATGCGGTCGTCTTCCGTTCATGTGAGACGTACAGTAGCATGGCTATCAAATGCTTTCTCTAACCGGTGTGAAATCAGCCTATATTTTTAGTTGCCACTTATGAGTTATCATAACGCAAAGGTGCCGGTTTTTGTTTACTAGAGCAACACACCTGAATTCTCGCTAGGATCTTCTACTAACCAAATTTGGCACCTCTAAAAGCGTCGGTGGTTAGAATTTTTCTTGAATAAGCATGGTTACTGCATGATTCTGGATCGATTGAACATTTATGGCCATGTCCCATTAATTCAGAAAGAGAAGGAATCAGTGGTATCTTTCTGATTCTGAACGCAAGGCAATTGCTTCTGGATTCTTGAATTCAGAATTTAAACCAGCAAATCAAAACTTTCGACAGCTACTCAACTTGTAAGCCTTTTGATCAGAGATATGAGCGTGGGCCAATTTAGAACACAAGCATGGCCTCAATTTTCTGCTATGAAGATCCTAAGAGTCCTACTGCATCCCTCTAAACATGCTCACCAAGGAGATCTAAGATGATTGTTTTTTTTCTGCTCATTAGAAAAATCTTCACAGCAGTCAACTAAGCGTCTTGAAAGAAAGTGAGAGGGAGGAACGTTTCCATAGTGATGACCAGGTCTTGGTGGACGTTGTGTGCTGATTAATTATGTTTGCTTACATGGGGGTCAGAGATGCAGCTGGTTAGTAAGAGACAAAAAAAAAAAGAGAGACAGAGAATGTGTCTGATAAGACAGGTCATTCAGAGGCAGCGACTCCATGCTAAAACAGCTCTTTACAGAAAGCAGCAAAATACACCCTTACTTTATATGAACAGCCAAGTGTGTGTGTTTGTGTGTACATACAAAAGAACCTTGTCCAGTCCACACTCCACTCAGCTATAAAGTGGACGTATGCCATACATACTTAATCTTATGTAGTCCTCAAATGAGCTCTTTACTGTATATAATTAAAAAAAAATTTTTTATAAAGAGCACTAGTGTGCACAGAAAACATACTCCTGCAATCGGGCTTTTGAAAGGGAAGGGTGTGTAACTCTTAATATGTCCAAATGTTCCAGTTTGCCCCTTTAGATTAGCCTCAATCAGTGTTTGAAAGGTACCTATTTTAAAAATAAGATGGACGACAAGTGCTTTTCACTCCCTTTTCTGCTTGCTGGAAAAAAAAAACCCTCTAAATCGTGCTGCCATTTTGTGCTTCCACATCTCTAATTCCACTCATAATGGACGCCTTTTTCAGCCGCGAAAGGTTTCTATCGATTATAGTGTTAGTCATCTAACTGTGTGTGTCACCTCTGGCCTCCTATTACATCTGACAGTGAGACACACACTGAACAGAGGGACAGAAGGGGACTTCTTATCAAGCAGGTCCAGATGTAGCATCTCAAAGAGGATGATGTATTTGGAAATAAAATGAAGTGCCTTTATCCCCAGAATGGCCAAATCCACCAAATCGTATTTTCTTTTTCTTGCTTTTTCACTCACGCCTTCCTTATTATTGGTTTGATTGTACAAATTCCACAATAGTCTGCCACTATGCCTATTTATCTCCTGTTAAGCTAATAGTCGGAACATTCTTTAAACTTAACCCCCAGTAGACACACTGTACAGTTAAAAAATCTTACAAAATGCTGTGCTGCTTACAGTACACGACTTTTTTCTGCTTCTATTTTATCACTGCAGTCTGGTCTCTGTGCAAGAAAATATAGAGAATAGAATAAAGAAAACAGACAAATTAAGAGTTACAAAATACATTTAAAAGATGATTGGACTTTAATCAATACTAAAACTATATGCACAAATCACAGAAAATATGCTCTGAATATAATAATTAATATAAAGACCTCCCTGAGCATAAATTGAAACTTCTGCTATATCTTGTGCAAATGTTATACATTCTTATTTTCACTTAGGGCTATAAAAGTACTTCAGCATGATATTTTATTAAAAGACCAAAATTTTCAAGTGCCCAAAAATTTGCACATGGAATTTTCTAAATATGGCAAAATAGTAAAAAAAAAAAAAAAAGATTCACAGTCATTGCAAACCAAACATACCCAAGGATCACAGCATCGTCAGCCCAAAAGTACAAGAAATTATTCTATGTACAGTAGTTTAATAAAAATTTCTAATGTTAATCCTTCAAATTCCCACAACATAAGAAATAAGACCAAGGAAGGGTAGTAAATGGATTCGTGTCGTGTCATGTAGCCTGACGCAGATCCTATTATTTTACAAATCTTATTTGGCAACAGTGACAATTGTTAAAAGCGCTGTACAAATAAAATTCAATTGAATTGAAAATTTGTCTATCCTGCAATGTTTTACCGCAGAAATTATCAATGACTGTAGGCTGTAAAATTTGAAATCATACTGTAATATGACTGCAATTTATTACGGGTAATATATAATTTAAAAAAAAATACTTTTGAGGTGATGATATTTAGCTGTTAGCCTGGGTAAATAGATTGGAATACAAAAATGTTAATTTTATACTTAAATATCACAGCTTAAATAGCAGTCACAATGTTATTTGATATAAAAAAATATATATAATGTAGCCCTAATTTTAATAGGTAATTGCCATGGGACAATGCTTCAAATATAGGATCTTGCTTGGTTTATTTCTGAAAGCTGTTGTACTTTAACCTATAGGACATTGTCCTCTCTTCCCTCTAGCAGCTGATATGTCATTTATTCTTTTAATTTCGCCCAGTGAGACGTTGGGTCTGGGGCAGCTACATGTTTGCACAAAGCACATTTACTTTGGGCTGTTTTAATAATCACAGGTGGTCTAGCCAAATACACAGGCTGTCAAATTGAACATGGACATGTCAATAATCATATTCCTTAATTCATTATCATAAAACTTGAGATACCTCAGATACTGGGGGTCTCTGGCTCCGAAGTAGGAAGCTGTGAAATGAAGGAAACAGTATTGAACAACATTATTGAGTTACAGTGGAAATATGTGCCAGAGCCACCTCAACAGATCTGTGGGGTGAGACACAAGAATTTCTGTTTGTTCTGTTTGTACAGCTTTTTAATGCCAGTAATTTCAAAAAGACATGAAATTGGTATGGTTTTATCATGAGTCTGATATTTACTATGTACAAAACACCTTCGTCACCTCTCTGTTGTAGTTTGAACTCCTTTCTTACTGGTTTTGATTTACATGGTTACATGGTTATACCACCACCCTTGCATCAGCTATGAACAAGCTTGACTCAATGCCTCCTATAGCTTGGCTGATTCAGAGTATTGGCATTGGATTGGTTTATTGGCATGCTGAAGTATATTTTCTCACAGTTGCTTCAGACTGCATCTTGGCTAGTCAGTGGCTATCCAATGCATTTTGTGCCCTTTACAATGTTATTGTGTTAGGAAGCTTGACATCTTGTGAGAGTGTGTACATACAGTACTGCGTGCATAGTGTTAATTCCATCAATGAAAGTAATGACCAAAAATATTTGTTGACAATCTTTTTTTCCTGTGACTAAGACGAGACGATATCAATGAACAGTGACGGTGACGAAATCAGCACGCAATATTGTTGACGAAAAAAGACGAGACTAAAATGTTGTTTACAAAAGTAAAAACTAATAAAACACCTGTCTTTATTTTTGTCAACATTCAATTTTTGTCACAATCCCCTGCAATCCACTGTTCATTCCATATGGCATGAGCAGCAGTATTTCCCAGGTCACAGCACGTGGCATATCAGGATACGTTTGTGCGCGCAGTCACGGGATGTTACAAGCTCAGTGGTCCTTAACTCTTCGTCATGACAGTAGTCTTACTCGGCTGACAGAGAAGAGCCAATATTGGAGCCCTTTTTTTAATATATTGAACCGGAGAGGAAAAAAGCTGATGTGTAGTAATATCGGAGGGGAAACAGTATGGGCACATAATTGCTGGAAAAAATAGCACAAACCTGAAGAGACTCATCAAGCTAAAAATCTCAAGGTAGTTTTACAGCTTCTTTGTGGTAATTATGTTTGTTACGTGTGATGTATTTTATTTAATTTTAGTTTATTTCATAGATAAACCGTTGCCAAAACCATTAAGCTAATAGGCTAGCAAATGATTGTGACCCATAGGAGCTATCCTCGGGCACCTATCCCAATACTGCTCCTATTGTTTTCTAGTTTAAAAAAAACGAAGAAAAAAAAGAGTATTGGACAGCAGTTGTTGTGATGGTAAAAAATAAATATAAT